>VWYH01007286.1:2409013-2450605 GCA_013399365.1 Pampusana beccarii
CCGCCGCCCGCCCCGCCGGGCCCCCGCGCTGCTGCCGCCGCCGCCTGCAGAACTGTCTGTACAACGTGCTGGAGCGGCCCCGCGGGTGGGCCTTCGTCTACCATGTCTTCATGTGAGTACCGGCGTCCCGGGGGGAGCGGGGCGGCTACCGGCTGCAGCGTCCCGCCGCCCCGGGGCTGCTCCCGATGGCACGGCGGGGTCCGGGCGCTGCCGGTGCCCGCTCGGAGTAACGAGGAGCCGCGGGGCCGCCGTCCCTGCGAGCGAGTCCCGGCACCGGCTTCCCGGGCTCCGCCGGAGAAGTTTCTCCGGGAGCGTTCGGCGAAGGGGGACGCGCCGGGGGTGCCCGGTACGGCCCGGCAGCGGCGCCGGGGCGGTGGGAGCTGCGCGCTGGGGGCTCCGGTACCGGCTGGGCCGGGGGGGAGAGAAGCGGGGGCAGCGGTTCCGGTGCGAGGAGGTGAGCGGGTCCCAGGGGGACGGGACTCGGTCTTCGGGGTGGCCCGGGTACTGAAATCCCCTTCCTGGTGGCACCCACACGGTCACCATCCTGCCCTGCCACTGTCCCCTTGCTGTATGTGGCCCCGGCCCGTGTCACCGAACCCGTGGGGAGCCTCAAAGGCGGGGAGTCCCCTGAAAGGGTGACAGGGCAAGTCCTCTGGGGTACCTGTAGCAGTGTTGGGATGTAGCAGCACTCCCAGCCCAGCATCCTTGCAGCTGTGCCCAGATGGGATGGGGGAAAGGGGGGGACGGGTGTTCTTGTCCCTGGTTAAAGGCTGCAAGCTGGCAGTGGCAGCTGTACCCCGAGAGCTGTGCCCGTTCTGGGGTCACGGCTGCTGTTGATCCCTGGCACTAAAACATCCCTCTCCAGAGATGAAGCCCGGGGTGCTCCCAGCAGCGCGTCTGCTCCCTGGCCTGGCTCAGTGCGGTTTCACGGGCTGTGCGGCGCTGCTCCGGCTTTCATTGCGGGACCTGGCAATCCCATGGCTTTTCTGAAGCAGAATCTTCTCAGGGCCAAGTAACGAGTTCACAAAAACTGGGGTTGTTTGCTCAGAGGGCGGTCGTGGGGCTGCAGAGCTGGGGTGCCGGTGGTGGACCCAGAGGCTGTGGGTAGAGAAGGGAGCTCCATCTTGGGGGGTTGTTCTGGCTGCCCTGACTCAGGACCCCCACCCTGCTCCGGCTGTGCTACTGGGACACAGTTGGGACACCAGTGCTCCCAGCCATTGCCATGGGGAAGGAGCTGGTTTCCCCCTCTGCTTCGTGTGTTTGGTGCATGCACCGTGCTCCACAGATGCATGAGCCCAAAAACTGCCTCTCCCTCTGCGTTCAGGAGCGATAACGCGGTGCTGAGTTGTTAGCGGGGTGTGCGAGCTGGAGCTCGTTAGGAGGCAGGAAAGTGGGTCTTGCCTAAGTTAGCAGATTGAGGTGGCAGGATGAATTTGTCAGTGGATAAGAGGGCACCTGAGCTCCCCAGGGAGCCAGGAGAGGAGCCCGGGGCCCATTTGTAACGCCTGCCGACACCTCCGCAGTCTACTTCAGCAATAATAGCTACGTTTGCAAATACCACCCTGGAAAGAGCTTTTCCTGCAAGGAATTAATAATGACAGCAGCCGAAACCTCCTGCTAGGGAAGGGAAATCTGACTTTTTTGTGTAGGTACTCGCTGGGCTCCGGAAAAGAGATGCTGCTGCTCATCTCACGGCCGAGATGCATGTGCCCGAGCATCCTCCACCAGTTCTCCCTCCTGTCCTGCGTGTGTTGGCCCAGAAACAACCACACCGGACCAAACAGCATCCCTTGCAGAGCCCACCAAGCCCCAGGTCCCTTCTCTGCCCCCCCAGCCGTGTCCCGCTCCTGTCACCTCTGGAACATGGGTTTTGCACAGGGGGAGCGGTGGGGATGGCGCGCAGCTCTGCCGGGGAGCGAGGGGCTCTTGCAGGCTCATCTGCTGAGGATGGACCTGATGGGGAGTCAAGAGCAGGACCAAAACACCTTAGGGATTTAGTGGGACAGGGAGGATTTGTGTTCGCTTGCTCACTTAGTTTAAAAGCTGAGGTGTGCTGCAGTCCTGCTGGGGACCCCCCAAAAGCGTGTGGGAAGATGCAAGGTGCGGACGTTTGTTCCGTGAAACCTTTCCTGTAAATGTTGTTCCTTTCTGGCTTCTTCAAAAGTTTGTTGTTTATTTTCTTCTCTCCTGCAGCAGATGGGAGCTGCTAAGCTGTTGCAGTGCTGGGTATTGAAGTTCTCAGGAATTATTTGTGTGCCTCAAAAGCTGAGGACTGTTTCTTATTTAAAAAAAAAAAAGAGGAGGAAGGTGTTACACCCGCTTCGGGGGAGACTGAGGCACGGGGGAGATGGAGCCCGTGGCCCAAGGTCACCCAAGCACTGGTGACAGGACCTGTGCTCTGAGTCACGCCTGTGCGCTCCCCCCAGGCAGCCTGGCTGCGAGACAGCCCTCAAAACTGCTAAAATGGAAATACCCGCTGCGAAGCGAAGCGCTTCCCTCCCCAGAGCCGTTTAGTGTCTGGGAGCACGTAGCTGGGCTGAGCTGGTACCGCTTATTGGACAAGCTCAGTCTCTTTCTGTTGGCAAATTGATCCCAAATAGCTCCTGGTTTGCAGCTCCGGGCTGGGCTGGTGCTGCCGCACCTTGCAGGGTGGTTTGGTGGCTGCACCGTGTCTGCAGCCCCTGAGCGTGACAGTGGGGTGTAAGCTGGTGGAAAGCGGGCTGAGGTGTGCGGTGTTGGCTCACCAGCCCCATCCCCTCCATCAGGGCTGTGGAAGCGCACGCTTGGGCTTGGCCGGCTTGCAAAGCTGTGCCTTTCCCTCTTGAAATGAGAGTTTTGGAGCTTACAGAGCAAATCTGGGAGTGTGACCGGAGCGTTAACCTAAAGGCTTCACAGCCAGAAGGCAAATAAAACCTTATTTTTTTCCAATCTCCTCCTCTTAAGCAGGCGGGAAGGATGTTCTCATCCCCAGCTGGTGCCTTTTGCTGTGCGGTGCTGGGCAGAGCTGCTGCTCCAGGTTTGTGCCGGCGCACGGGCATCACTGCCAGCCCAGGGGCTGCCCCCCAAGGGCTCTCCTCCAGCCCCGAGCTGCACCGGGGGGGTTTCCAGTTCAAGCTGTTCCTCCCCATCCACCAGCATATGGCCAGGGGCTCTGGGAGCTGCTGCCCTGCTGGAAACGGGGCTCTGGGAGCTGGTCTGGGTGGTTATGAAACTGCTGGGTGCACCAGCAGCTCAGCTCAGCACTTTTCCGTTTCCTAGAGGAATGCTTTAATAAAGAACAGTTTGACCCGGAGCAAATTAGGGAAGACTGAGCCGGCAGCACCAGGGAAAACCCGCAGCCCCCTGCCTGAAGCCCTGGGCCAGTGGGATGTGTGTCCCCCCCGCTGCTGCTGGCAGCATCTCACCCAGGTGCTGTCGAGCCGTTGGGATTTTATTTACCTTGTGAAAGTGTCACCCTGTGCCTGGGGCGAGGAGGAGGTGGGAACGCAGAGCTCAGAGGGTGCCCTGGGCAGGTACCCCCCACCCCCAGCATTTGGTGCCCTTGGGTCCCCATGTACGCTGGGGGGGGGGCAGAGGGATGGCAGCTCCCGGCAGAGCCCTGGGACAGTCCCCACGCCGGCTCGGCACCCGGTGAGCGATGCCAGGCGCGGGCTGGGCTCGGGGCCCTGGGGAATCCCCGCTGGCTCGGGGCAGCGCCATGGGGGGGTGGTGGGTGCGGGGCAGCGGCTGGCGGGTCCCCCGCGCTCCGGCCAGCTCCTGGCTGGGGACCAGGCTGCTGGCAGCCCGGCCATCCCGGAGCTTCTCTGTGCTCGGGTCCCATTCCAGGGGAGGGCTGTGGTGGCCCCTGGCGCATCCCCCTGTCACCGCTTGGCAAGCGGATAAGCCCTTTCCTCACCGCACTGGGGATTTGCCACCGCATTGAGTGCCCGCAGCAGCCCCAGCCCAGGCTCCTGCCAACCCCCCCAGGGCCAATTGATGGGCTGGAACCCCGAAGGGTTTGCAGAGAAATTCCTTCATCCCCTGCTTGATGCCAGCACTGCCAGCTCAGTAAAAATCTCTTGTATTACGCTCCGTGCTTTTAGCTTGCTGGCCCTGGCATCTCCCGCAGTGGCTGGTTTGGTGGCTGCCGAACCCAAATCTTGCGCTCGGGTGGCCAAAAGAAAAGGAGCTGGGGATGCTGTGCCCTTTGGGCAGTGGGGCTGCCCCGCTCACCTTGCCCAGGCTTGAAACGGGAGCTGCATTTGGGGGCAATGCCAGCGGGGAGAGGAGCCGGCACAGCAGTTTCCCCAGCCCGATGCAGTGTCACCTGGGCATAAAATTAAGCAACTTTGGCGCAACATGAAACTGTGCATTGATTTTTCTTTTTTTTTCTTTTTTTCGTTTTTCCTCCTTTCCCCTCTTGCTGCTCCTATGGCACCCCCAGCCCAAAGCAGGAGGTGCCAGTTTGGGTGCCTGCGACTTATTGATCCCTCCAAGCAGTGGGGGTCAGAGTGGGGCTGAGTGAGTGCCCAGACCTGCCCCTCTGCCTGTGGCTGCTTCTGCCATCCGTGCAAGATGTTGAGGTCTCATCCTGACTCGACTTTTTGGGGCCACTTGTGTCCCTGTCCCCTGCGCAGTGCCAGGGTGCTGGAAGGTGGGGACGGCCCCGATCGCTCTCCTGGGGTGCGAGGCCCATCGGGCATCTGCAAACACGCTGGTTTCTGTCCCCCCCCTTCAGCCAGCTCCTTGCCAGAATGATTCAAGAGCAAAACTATCTCGGCTGCTCCGTGTGAGCGTCTTGGCACCATCCGCAGGAGCCTTGTGACCGGGCTCCCCATGGGGACCGCGGGGCGGTGGGCGACGCGGGGGTGATGGGTGATGCCAGCTGCAGGTTTTGGCTCCTGCTCACCAAAACACAAAGGCGGGGTGGCCAGGTGACCGTGGGGAGATGCTCGGTGCTTTTCTGCCGCTCTTCTCCGTGGCGTGGGCAGGAGCGCGGTGCGGCTTGGACCCTGCCATGGTTACGGGTGCAAACAGCCCCGCTACTCCCCCGTTATTTATATCCCCGGAGCAGCCAGGCCGCCTGCTCCACCTCTCCTGAAGGGCTGCCGGGGTGAGGGACGGGGGATTTATAAGACACGCTGTTTATACAGCTGCAGACGGTGCGCAGGGAGCTGAACCTCCAGGGCTGGGGAGGCTGGAGAGCGAAACATCGTCCCCATCCCTGTCCCCATCCCCGTTCATGTCCCCACCGGAGCTGAACTTGGGCAGTTTTGACCCAAACAGCCGTTTCCTGCGGTGGGACAGCCCAGTGCCACGGGGACCTGGCAGAGCCGTGATGGGAGCTGTGCCCTTTGCCAGGAGCTGTTTGCTCGCTCGTCCCTGAGCTGTTTATCCTGGGGCGCGTGGTGTTTTCCTTCCGCTGAGTTATTGCCGGGCTGTCAGCACAAACCTCCCTGACCCTGCCTGTGCCCCCGCCTCGGGGCTTGCTTGCAGGGGGAGAGTAAAGCGGAGTCTGGGGGTGCCCAGCATCACCCCCAAATTCCCAGCCTGGACACTGGTCCCTTGCCGGGGCTGGGGGTGCAGCCTGGTTGAGCATCACTGTCTCATCGGCACCGGGTGCCATGGCACAGCTTTGCGCAGGCTGCCCCGGCGTGCAGCCCGTTTACCGAGGGTGTTTGGGTGGGTGCTGGGTGCCAGCTGGTGTCCTCATGCCCGGTGTTTCTCCTCGCCAGCCCGGGCTGACCTGGCCCGGTTCCCCTGTGCTCAGCAGCTTTCCCGGCTCACCTGTTCCTCGCGCTGCCCGTGCGGGCAGCAGCATATGGCAAAGTGCTCTCTAATGAAGATTAATGTGAGGAGATTCGCCTTCTCCAGCCCGGACCCCCGCCAGGTTTTAATTATTATTTTGGGGAGGAGTGTTCCTGCAGACAGGCGTTGCTCCTGCAGAGGTGAGAGCACCCGGCGGGGTCCATCCCTGTGTCCCATCCTGTGCGGGGACATGTGCAGGAGCCCCTGGGGGCAATGGAAGGTTTATTGGGGAGAGCTGATGCACAGGCTCAGCAACAGCAGCATCTGCTCCCTCCATCCCCTGGGATGAAGGGGAGCAGGGAGGCAGCGAGGCTCCCGTCCCCCCATCCCTGCCCCATCTCCTTTTTTCTTGGCAGACCTCTTTTTTAGGGTTTTTTTTCCCCTTCTTGACGGGTGGGCAGAGCAGTGAATTGGGGAGGGGAGCCCGGCACTGCACGGTGTTGGATGGAGAGGTCGGCCAGGCCCTTGGTACAGGGCAGAGCTGCTGAGAGCAGCACTTCAGCCCCGGCGGGGGACAAGGGGGGGGACACGGCCCGTTCCTGGCTCCCCGAGATGCCTTCAGGCACCTGACCCTTTCCCTAAGCCGCTTACGCGCAGCCGGGGCGTTTGCCAGGCTTTACAAGTTAATTCCTAGCAGGTGATGTGTTCCCAGCGAGTTTCTTTGCCAGCCCCCCCGTGGGGCCTCGCATGCCCGAATCCTTCCCCAAATCCCGTGGGATGCTGGGGGGGGTCTGGGCAGGAGCCGTTTGCACCCTGGGGGTGTGGGTTTCCATCGCCCCCCCACCACACAGCTTTACCAACTGGCCCCATTGCTCCCAGTGCTGCTGTGGGGACAGGTGACAAGTGAGGGTCCTGCTTGGTGCAAAGGCACCGTGACTTGCTGCCACCCACAGCGTGTCCCCGTGGGAGCCGCGTGTCCTGAGCCACCAGAGACCCCCCCCTCTGTGCTCCCCATCCAGGACGAGAGGCACAAATCTTTGCAGGCTGGGAGATTTCTGCCTTCCCTTCTGCTTTGTGCTCCGCTGCCCGTGTAATTGCCTGCTAAATCCTGATTGTATAAGCTTTATTGCTGATGGTGCACGAAGCAGAAAGGCTCTGCCCTGGGCTGCTCAGCCAGCTCTTGTTTTGCTCCTCGGACCAAACGCTGTGGCCGGGGGCCGGTGACTGGCTCGGTGCTCCCCAGCTGTGGCACCACAACTATAGCACCGCCGCTATCGGCTGTGCCGTCGGCTGTGCCATCGGCTGTGCCATCAGCTGCCGGAGGAGTGAACGGCAGAACTGCTGTGCTGGAGGAAAGGGGCTTGATTAATAATTCAGAAGGAGAAAGAACTGGCTCCAGCCTTCTCCTTTGCAGCTGGGGAGTGCGGGACGGTGCCGGGGCTGCGACACCCGCCGGTGCTGTAGCTGGCACATGGTGTTTCACTCCAGCTCTCCCTCCTCCTGTTCCTTGGGGTTTCTCTGCCATGAGTCCCATCTCCAATTTCCTCTTGCAGCATTTTTTGGGGAAGGGGACCTGCCTGTCCCCTTGAGGCTGAGATTTGAGCTGGGTGATACCCCCTTACCCCACTGTGTGGGCACAGGGCGCTTGGCAGCCCCCTCAGCCGTGCCCAGGTTTGCAGAGGGACAAACTGTGGGTTTGGGGTGTGTGTGTCCCCAGGCTCCCCGCACCCCCAGTACTCAGTCTCTGAGTCGTGTCCCCTTGGCCCAGGCGGTCCCACAGGGGACACAGCATCGTCCCATGTAGGTCGGGTTTGGCTTCACCCTTTGGTCACCCCCAGCAGCCGGTTCAGCTCTAAAGCTCCACAACAGCAACAAGAGGAGACTAAAGTGCTCCCGAGGGGGTGTCGGGCAGCAGCTCCCCGAGCTGAGCCCCCCTCCCTGTACTCCAGAGGGGAGCAGGCATTGTGCACCCTGGGGAGATGGTGCGGGGGGTGACAGGTGCCCACCAGCTCGGGGACAGGGTGCCAGGGCTGCCTCTCTTGCACTGCTGGCCTCAGCCCTGGCCACCCCAGTGTTCCCCACGGGCGCCCGGAGCCCCCCGTGCCATTTTGGACCCAGCTCCAGTGGAATGACGGCCCTTTGCGCGCCATCACGTGGGCTGGTGGCACAAGCCCTCCGCTTTCCATTTTTAGAATCGCTGGATCAGGGGAAAAAATGTATTTTTGGAGTTTGATTTGCTTCAGCTTCAGAATCTTATTTTTTTTCCCCCCTCCTTACTTTAAATGGGCCAAAGCCCCTCGTATCTTACCCCTGCTCTTGGGGACAGAAACCCAGAGCAGCTCCCTGGTAACTCTTCTCCCAGTTGCCTGTTCCCGGGTGTCCCCATGTCCCTTGCAGGTCCCCACAGTGTCAGTGACGCTGGGGACAGTCAGGAGAAGTTCTGATCCCTCTTCTGCAGCAGCAGGGGTGCGGGACACCCCCTCTCCCTCCCTGTCTTTAATTATCGGTTGTTGTGCCAAGGGTCCTGCCCTGGGCTCGGTGCCGCGGACCAGGGAGGTGCATCCCGGTGCTGTTGAGGCGCAGCTTTGCCTCTGCACCCACGCGCAGCAGCTCCTGGGCTCCCGAATTGCTCCATGCCACCATCTAGGGGCAAACTGTGTCCCCGGTGGCTCAGCCACGGCCACCGAGGTCTGGGGTTGGGGACAGGCTGCAAACGGGGGTCAGCGCTGCCCGCTGGGCTCCCCCTGGCCGGCCCTGATCCCCGCGCTGACACCTTCTCGTTCCAGATTCCTCCTGGTCTTCAGCTGCCTGGTGCTGTCGGTCTTCTCCACCATCCAGGAGCACCAGAAACTGGCCAACCAGTGCCTCTTCATCCTGGTAAGTGGGAAGTCACTTGGACTCCCCCTCCCCACATTGCACCCCAAGAGACTCGGACGAGTCGTGGACAAAACCCCTCCAACCCCTTCCCCATCCCGGATTTTGTTATTGGTCGTTGGTGTTAACGATGGCAGCCTTTCCACATCGGGGAGAAGCTGCAGGGTGGCCGTGCTGCTGTTAGTGTCCCCGTGCTTGGGGTGGCCCGTCACCACAGCCAGGCCTCCGTGGAGCAGAGAGGCAAAAACACTAGAAAAGGCAGGGCAGGAGGGGCTAAAAAAGGCAACTTTCCCCTAAACTGTCAGAAAGAGCTGACGCTGGAGTTCTTCCGAGTGATGGAGACTAAATTGGGAAGGTCCTTGTGACTTTCCCACGAGTAAGCAGAACGGGGGCTTGTTTGTGCGGGAGGGAGGAGGACAATGCTGACGGCGGAGGAAAAGGACCCGGCTCGGTGGGAGCTTGGCGCAGGTAGGAGAGCCGGGATGCTCACACGGGCTCGACGGCTGCGGCTCCCGTCTCGCTGCCCTGATTCCCCCGGGATGGCTCCAACCAGGGCTGTATCAGGGCCTTGGCAGGGACACCGCGTCCCCTCTACGCCCTCCTCAGCACAAGTGTGTCATTTTGTACCCCCAAAACCAGAGCTGAGCCCCCTGCGCCGTCCTGCCCTCCCCATCTCACCCTCCTGTCTCCCTTCTTTCCCCCCGGCAGGAGTTTGTCATGATCGTGGTGTTTGGCATGGAGTACATCATCCGCGTCTGGGCGGCCGGCTGCTGCTGCCGCTACCGGGGCTGGCGGGGACGGTTCCGCTTTGCCAGGAAACCCTTCTGCGTTATAGGTACGGGGGGCAGCACGGGGATTTGGGGACTTGCGGTGTCACCCACGCACCCCTGACCTTCGCCATCCCTTAGATTTCATTGTCTTCATCGCCTCGGTGGCCGTCATCGCCGCCGGCACCCAGGGCAACATCTTCGCCACCTCGGCGCTGCGCAGCATGCGGTTCCTGCAGATCCTGCGCATGGTGCGCATGGACCGGCGCGGCGGCACCTGGAAGCTGCTGGGCTCCGTTGTCTATGCCCACAGCAAGGTGAGGGTGTGGGGTCCCACCACGGCCCCCCCCAGCACCTCCCTGAGCCCCTCTCACCCCCCGCCGTCCCGGCAGGAGCTCATCACCGCCTGGTACATCGGCTTCCTGGTGCTCATCTTCGCCTCCTTCCTCGTCTACCTGGCTGAGAAGGATGCGAACGCCCAGTTTGCCACCTACGCCGACTCCCTGTGGTGGGGCACGGTAAGCTCGGCCGCCGCGGCCCCCCAGCCCCAGGAGGGGACGAGGAGGGGGGGAGCTCCCTCCAGGCCTCCTCCTGCTCTGCCCCCGGGCAGGTCACCCTCACCACCATCGGCTATGGGGACAAGACGCCGCAGACGTGGCTGGGACGGATGCTGGCGGCCGGCTTCGCCCTGCTCGGCATCTCCTTCTTCGCGCTGCCCGCCGTGAGTAGGATGGGGAGAGAGTCCCTGCATCTCCTGCCCTGCAGGAATCGGGGAGAAAGGGGAAAAATCCACCCCTGGGGCAGGAGGGTGCCCTGGCTGGCGGTGGTGGCGTGGCTGGCACCCACAGACCCTGTCCCCTCCTGTCCCCAGGGGATCCTGGGCTCTGGCTTCGCCCTCAAAGTGCAGGAGCAGCATCGGCAGAAGCACTTTGAGAAGAGGCGGACTCCGGCGGCCAACCTGATCCAGGTAGCACGGGGCTGGCGCATCCCATCGTGGGCACGTCCCCTCGTCTGCTCTGCCTGTCCCTGCCTGATGCAGGAAGGACCCAAACGCCGACCCCAAACCTGGCAGCTGGTTCCTTTGGCTCTGCCCAAGGGGATGGAGGGGTCGGCGGGGGGGGTCTTGCTGATCTTGGACCCCCCTGCCCGCGGACTCTCGCTCCTGTACAGGCTGCCTGGCGCTTGTACTCGACGGACGGCAGCCGGCTGTACCTGACGGCTACCTGGTGTTACTATGACAGCCTCCTGCCCGCCTTCAGGTAGGCAGGGTGGGGGCTGCGGGGCTCCTGTGGGTCCCCGTGGGGTCCCAGGGTGACAAGTGACCCAGGCAGCCCCTGCCACGATGTGGAGCCACCGAGGGCTCAATGGGGCCAAGCAGCACAGATGCCGTGTTCAGCCCCGGGACACAGCGTCTGCCGAACACCCAGCGCCCTCCTCCATCCCCACCATCCCCAGCACCCATCCCACCCATCCATAGCCTTCCTCCAGCACCACCGCGCGGAGAGGATGGTGGCACCGGCCATGGGGACCTCGTGGCTGTGGAGCTGCAGCCGTCTGGGAGCTCTGAGTGCAGCAGCAGAGCGGATGGAGCCGGGGGGTCTGGAGGGGAGCCCTGTGCCCCCTCCCTGCCACGCTGTCCCCTCCTGTGGCCTCTGCAATGTCACCACCATGCGTGGATCAAGGACTCTCTGAAGTTTTCGCAGATGCCCCTTGTGTTCCCGTCACACCGAGCACACCGGTCCCTGTCCCAGCAGCAGGACCTGCCACTGCCCTGCCCTGCCTGTCCCTGCCTGTCCCTGCCTGTGCGTCCTCACCCCGCTGTGGCCACGTATTTCTCTGCAACGAAAAATTCACTCTTCCCTTTCACTCTTTATTTTTTCAAAGACAGGGCTCTTAGCAGCTGAGGCAGCAGGTCCCTCTGCTCCCCAAGATGTGGCTTCCCAAGCGTCATTGCACTGGGCAATCCCAGCGGGGACATCGCGGGGGGCTCTGCGGCCCCTCCTGCTGTGCCAGGAGCTGTTTCTCCAGCAGTGGGGAGCTGGGATGGACCCAGGGGTCCAACCCTTCTGCTTGTGGCCAACGTCCATGGGACCCTCTCCCAGTGTCCCCTCCCAGCACTGTCACCCCCAGCACCAGTCAGAGCTGTTAAGAAACTGTTTTGAAAGAAGTTGCCGTTTTTTGTTTCTCGTTTTTCCTTCTTATTTTGCTCTGGTTTTGCTTTGCTTTGCACAGAGGAGGACCCAGCTCTGCTCAAGCCTTGGTTTGCTCATCCCGTTTGCTTTGGAAAGTTTAATTTCTCCATGTTTTTATTTAACCCCAACCTCAGAGAGCTGGTCCTAATGTTTGAGCATTTGCACCGAGTCCGCAACGGAGGATTTAGGAATTCAGAGGTGAAAAAATACCCCGATGGAGCCCCACCGCCTTATCACTCCTTCACCCCTGGCCAGAAAAGCATCAGCCCTGCGGCTTGTCCAGGGGACAGGTAGGAGGGTGCAGCCCCACGGCCCCATGTTCTCTCTGTCTGCCGTCCTCTGCTCGTCTGTCTGCCTGTGGTGCCACCGCGGTGCCCGTCACCGTGGGCAGACTCTGGGCTCTTGTACCGTTGTGAAGCCTCTTGCAACATTCAGCTGCCCTTCTCGATGTGGCCGCGGCACCAGGACCTTGCACAGGGGGCACAAAGCGTGGCCAGAAATGACCCTGCAATGGCAATTCTGCATCCTGGTGGGGCTGCGTGGCCCTGCTGCAGAGCCAGGCGAGGAGCAAAACCCAGTTCCCCTAGTCTGAGATGGGCTTACTGTGCCCAGAGCAGTGGGGAGCAGCGGTGCCAAGCTGCCCCCGTGCCGACAAGAGGAGACGAGGGTTCGCGGCTGCCACGCTGCTGGTGGCAGCTGCTTGTGCACCGTGTCCCTGGTCCCCTCCGGGCGAAGAGCATCCCGGAGACCCCAGTGTGCCACCGCGGCTGCCGTGCGCAGGGCCTTGGGTTAGGTGGGGAGAGGCAGTGCTGCTCCTCCATGGTATTGTGCCTCAGTTTCCCCTGTGGAGCTGGACACAGAGCTGTGGGAGCTCTGGTGTGGCGTGGGGATGTGCCGAGCCATGGGGCTGCGGCTGCCCCGCTATGGGGCTGGGGGGGACCCGATCCTCCTGTGCACCCCGAGGTGAGTATGGGCTTGGGGGGCTCCTCCTGGTGAACAGCCGGGACCTGGCACGAGAGGGACTGTGACCCCCCGGCCATCCCACCCGGGGGGCCCGAGCCTCCCCCCATCTCCTCCGCGAGCATCACCTCTCATAACATCTCATCTTCTCTCTCTCCTCCCCTCTCCTGCTCACCCTCCTCCTCTCCATCCCCCTGATCTCCCCCAAACCTTTTCTGCCCCCCAAACCTTTTCTGCCCCCCCATCCACCCCCAAGCTGGAAGGAGGAGGACGTGCAGCCCCACAAGTGCTTACGCCTCAGGTAACGTTTCCCCCCGGCCATGGCTGCTGCCTGTCCTGTCCCGTCCTCCCGCAGGGGACAAGGGTCCACGGGGACAAGGGTATGCACGTGCTGTTACCGAATCACTTTTTTTGCAGAGTTTTGCCACTGAGAAACCGGACTTTTGTCAGCCAGGCAGGCATTAGTGTTTATGCAGGACCTACACAAACAACTTTGCTTGTGCTTCTTGCCCCCGCGGCGGAGGGGGAGCACCGTGCCCAGGTCCGGTGCAGTGGGCGATGCTCACCGGCGGCGGGCAGGGACCCTGTGCCCGTGGGCTGGGGTGCCAGCGTGCCCGGGGGGGTCGGGGACGCGGTCACACGGGATGTTCCGCTCCCTCCTGGCCCTGGGCTAACTCTGCTTTTCTCCTGTGTCTCTGCCCTGACCCTCCAGCCAGATCTTTAGTGGTAAGAGGAGGCTCTTGCGGACGTGGGGCACGTGGAGACGGAGGTACTGCGGCCGCTGCCTGCCCGTCCCGCTGCCTGCGCCGCGCAGCCGCAGGCTGGGGAGCGGTGGGGTGCATGGTGCCCATGCAGGGCTCGCTGTGGGGCAGAGGGGGCCGGGGGTAAAGTAGAGGGGGTAAAGGCCAAAGGATGGTCCTTGCGCAGGACAGAGGGGTCTGTGCATGGCCTGAGCTGAGCTGACTGTCCCCGCTGCCCCCCCACCAGCTCCTGCCTCAGTTTCCCCCTGCGTGCAGCATGGATGAGCCTGGTCCCTTGGCCGTGCTGGGATTGCCGCGTCCAGCAATGGCAAACTGCGGCACTTGGATAAACCCCATGGCACGTCTGTCCCGCAGCCTGGGACCCCCCGGGCATTGCCCTTCCCTGAACCGCCAGCTGCGGGGGCTTTGGCAGCTCTGCCTGCATAGGACCAGCTCACCAGCAACCCTGTGGGGAGCTGGGAGCCCCATGTCCTGCCTGTGGCCCCACCTTGTCCCCTGACTCCTGGCCGGGAATCCGAGGGTGTCCCCACACACCTGTTGTGCAGCGGGTGTGAGGTTTGCTCCATGTCCTCTGCCACTTCAGTTTCCTCTGCTCGCGGTGCTGTGCGTCTGCGTGGCCTCCTTGCACGTCCCAGGGTGTGCTTGCGGTCCCACCCTACACGAGAGGCAGCACCAGGTGGTGGTTTTGTGTAGGTCCTACATAAAAGACGCCTGTTGTCCCCCCCAGCCCAGCGGGGTGGCTGGTTTCAGGAGCAGAGCTGGTGTTAGGGCAGGAGGGGGCTGCTCCGCTCTGCACCCAAGCAGAGCCTGAATTTGGTGGTGCAGCCCAGAGGAGGACGAGGAGGAGGATGAAGGGGCCTGGCCGGGTGCCCCAGGACCCCCTGTGACAGTGGGGACAGGGCAGGAGCAGATCTGCTCCCCACAGGGCTGGTTGCTGGTGATTCTGCTTTGTGTCGTGCCTGTCTGTCCATCCTCTGCCTGTCTTCTGTCTCCTCTTTTCTCTGCTTTTTTGGGGGAAAAAAAAAAAAAAAGGTGTTTAAAGGAGTAACGCTGGAGCTGCTCCTGGCCTGGCTGGCACCTGAGCTTGTGCCCATCGCGTGCTGGGGGCTCTGTGTGAGCTCAGCACGGCCCCCCCGTCCTCAGCCCTGCTGTGATGGGCACGTTGTGTGCCCGCAGTGGGATCTGCTCTCCCCCATCCCCATCCCTGTCCCCAGCGCCCGCTGGCCTCTGACACCACCTGTCCCCTCGTCCCGTGCAGCAACAAGATGGGCATCAAGGACCGCATCCGGCTGAGCAGCCGGGGCCGGCAGCAGCTGGGGCCCCCCCTGCACCGCTCCCCCAGCACCGAGGACATCCCCGAGGCCTCCAGCCCCACCAAGGTGCAGAAGAGTTGGAGCTTCAATGACCGGACCCGCCTCCGCGCCTCCCTCAGGCTCAAGCCACGGACCCCGGTCGAGGGTGAGCCCTGGGGACCCTGACTGCGGGGTCACACTGGTGGGCACAGGGGGTTTGGGGGGCACAGGGGGGCAGCCCTTGGTCTCTGCCACCCACCCGCTCTTGCACCCACAGCCGACTGCCCACCCGAGGACAGCGGCGAGGAGAAGGGCTCCCACTGTGACCTGACCTTCGAGGACATCATGCCGTCGGTGAAGACCCTCATCCGGGCTGTCAGGTGAGGCCGTCCCCTCCCGTGTGCCCCCAGTGTCCCCAGCTCTTACGCAGCTCTTGGCCCTTGGTGACAAGTGGACATGTCCAGAGAGCCCCGGTCCAGCCCATGGTGGTGGCCAAGGCGGGCAGGGAGCAGGGACGGCTGGTGGCTCAGCCCCCCATGGGGACAGTGACTTTTCTTTGCTCGTGCCCCCCCCTCACCCCCCAGTGTGGAGCCCCCAGCCCTCCCCAGTGCTCTGCAGCCAGCCCGGTGTCCCCGCAGGATCCTCAAGTTCCTGGTGGCCAAGAGGAAATTCAAGGAGACCTTGCGTCCCTACGATGTCAAGGACGTCATCGAGCAGTACTCGGCCGGTCACCTCGACATGCTGGGCAGGATCAAGAGCCTGCAGATGCGGTGAGCTGCCCCAGACTTAGGGGGCGGGGGGCTTGGAGATCCTCTTGGTCTCCCATCACTGGTGGGAGGGGTGCTGAGCCATCGCGATGAGTGGGACATGACCCAGGAGCCCGTCCCCATCCCTTGTGGTCTCACATACCCTCTGGTCCCCTGGGAGTGATGGGCTGTGTCCCCTCCCTCCCTGCCAGCGTGGACCAGATCGTGGGCAGGGGGGGCCTCGCCACGGACAAGAAGACACGGGAGAAAGGGGAGAAACCGGCACTGGAGACGGAGCTGGTGGACGAACTCAGCATGATGGGGCGAGTGGTCAAAGTGGAGAGACAGGTCAGGAGGGGACACCGCTGGGGACCATGTCACTGTGCCTACAGGATGGGGGGAGCTGGGACCCCCGCGTCCCCTCCCCGTGGGAGGGCCGTGCTCATCCTGCCCCAACTCACAGGTGCAGTCCATTGAGCACAAGCTGGACCTGCTGCTCGGCCTCTACTCCCAGTGCCTGCGCAAAGGCTCCGTCAACTCCTTCAGCCTGGCCGCCGTGCAGGTGCCCCCGCACGAGCCCGACATCACCTCCGACTACCACAGCCCCGTGGACCACGAGGACATCTCGGTCTCTGCCCAGACCCTCAACATCTCCAGGTCGGCCAGCACCAACATGGACTGAGCGCGCAGGCAGCGGGACGGATCCTGGGATGCCGGGATGCAGGAACAGCTGTGGCGTCGCCCGGTCCCCTCCAGCCGTGTCCCTCGCCCCGTTACTTGAACCGAGTCTGCCTTTGCGGGGATGTGGCTGCAGAGGGTGCCCGCGCTGGGGATGCGGTGGGAGCCCGTGGCACTGTGGCACGGCCAGACCGCACTCCTGGGATGCTCCTGCATTCCCGGGGGTGAGACCCCCAAGCTCCTGGGGGCTTGAGTGCTCCCCAGCCGTGGCAGGGACACCCTCGGGACACGTCCAGCTCCCCAGGAGGGTCCCGCATGGTCCCCTGGGCCACCACCAGCTATGCAAGGCTCCATTTTCCGCTGCCGGTGCTGAGCAGGGGTGTTGGGGCACAACCCACTGTGGCTTTACCTGTGTTGCTTGGGGTCAGGGCAGCAGCGGGGGACCCCTGGGAGGGAGAATGGGGGGCTCTGTCCCCCCTCACCCTCTGTTTCCCTGCTCTCAGGGCTGCAACTGCACCTCTAGAAGCACAGCAGAGCCTCTGCCTGCCCGTGCATGCTCCCAGGGCAATATATATATAGGAGATATATATATATATTTATGCAATAATGTCTTAATATGCAAGAACCCCGTGAAGAGCAACCCGTGGGGACATAGGCAATAAGCAACCCCCCTTACCAGCATGAAGGGCTGGATTCTGCTCCCATGGGGACCTACCTGGGTGCCCTGGGGGCTCGGGGACAGGTGACAAACCTCTGCCCGAGGGTGGCAGGAGGGAGGGATGCAGGCACAGCCGCTGGGGACAGCGGTCCCCAAGGAGCATCCTTCCCTCTCGTGTCCCAGACCCTGCTCTTGCTTAGGGGATTCCTTCCCAGCTGGGTCCTGCGGTGCTCAGTTTGTCCCTCCCGATGTCCCCATCCCCTCTGTGACCTGGGGGGGACTGCCCGGTGGGGACAGAGCTATGTTGGCCGTGCCTCCTTGCATGCCGCTCGCAGCAGAGCCACAGCAGCTCCTGTGCTGCCCCGACCCCAGCCCTGGGACTGGTTTCCAGTCCCGCATTGCTGGGCTGAGCCGGGCTGGAAGCGGTCATGGTAGTGCCAAAGTTTGCCAAGGTAGGGGTCCTGCGGGGGGCTCGGCAGTGACACCTGCATGGCCGTGGATCTGACCTGGGCTGGGGGGACACCCCTGAGCCCCTCGCTGCTGCCAGCATGGCCCCTCCCTGGGCTTCGGACCGTGGGATTTGCACCCCCTTTCCCAAGCCCCCCCTGTGCCTCTGCTCCCGGCAGCAGGGACCCCCCACCCTGCTCGTTTTTCTTGCCTTGTTAGTGCATGTGGCCAGAGCCGCTCGCAGCCCCCATGCTCCTGCGCCACCCCGGCCCCCTCCCTTCGCCCCAGGGCTGCCCGTGTCCCTGGGCTGTGGGGCAGCGATGCCGTGGGGACACGAGGGGACAGCTGGGTGCCGTGGGTTGGTGCGTGGGTGCCGTGGGTGCCATGCGAGAGCTTCGCACGCAGGAACTAACTTGTAGGAGCCTCCCCGGCGCTGGCTGGACCCCGCAGAACGCCCCAGCCAGCGGTAGTTACCTCACTTGATTAACTTATTAACTTATTTGTTTCATTAAAATTTGGAGTAGAGGCTGCCTGCCTGCCTGCGCTCTCTCTCCCGGCTCTCCCGAGAGGTGGCACTCCAGCCCTGCCGCCGAGTGCTGCGGCCGGAGGACCCAGGCGTCCGGCCACCTCCCTGCCCCCGCCTTGGGCTCCCCTCAAACCACAGACACCCCCTGGTCTGGCAGCGGGATCCCAGCTCCATCACCCTCACCGGCTCCATGGTGCCATGTCCCTGGGGGCTGATGCCACCGCAGAGGGACCTGTGCCCTGTGTTTGGAGCCCAGGGATGGTCGCTGCCCCATCTGCTTCGTTAGAAGTGTCACGATGTGTCCCCAAGTGAGGATGACACTGTGGCGGCCCCAGGAAGGCAGGGGTGTGAGCCCCCTTGCCCAGGAGACCACAACCCCTCAAGTGATGGCAAAGCCTTCACCCCATCGCCATGTCCTAGCACCCCATGGGGACGTGTCCCCCAGCCTGAGAATGTCGGGGGGCCGGGGGTGGCCCCTTTCTGCGCCGCCCTGCCCAGGCGCTGCCTGCAGAGGAAGACGGGGTTCACCACAGGTCAGGCTCTGCCTTTCCGGCTGCTTCTCGCCAGCAAACCCCTTCCTGGCTCATCCCGGAGTGCTGGGCTGTGCCGAGCACCGCGGGGCCAGCACATTCCTGTCCCATCTGCCCCCAGAGCTGCCCCAGCCTGCTGGCTTGGGGGTCTCAAGGTGATTCCTGGACCCACTGAGTGCCTGGTGTGCAGGACACGATCCCTGGGGAGCCTCAGCCACCCCCAGAGCTGTGCACATCCTGCTGGAGGTGGCCCTGGGGCTGTTTGAAGCAGAAGCTTTGAAGGGGGAGCCAGGATGCAGTAGTACCCGGAAAGCCCCGTGTGAGCGACTGTGCTGGGGGGGCACCGCACTGGCCTTGCACCAGCTGGGTGGCTTTTGAGGGTGGGTTTGGGCATCGCCACAACAGCGGGGTCTTCACCCTGCCGCAGCGTTGTGTGTCACCAAGGGGTGCTCCCCCTGCACCCTACGGCAATGGCAGCGCTGTGCGGTGGGTGCAGCTCGGCAGGGCTCATGCACATCCCCGCTGCTCCGTGGGGCGTCCAGGGATGGCCCGCCTGGGTCTGGGCTCTTTGCACCACTCCATGCGATGTGACCTGTGTGCTGGGACCTTTCCCCTCCCCGGAGCAGCCGCAGGAGGCGGTGGCTGGGGCAGGTGTGCCTGCCAGCCTGCGGCACTTGGCACTGCTTCCCGCGGCCACGTGGGCCCAAGGTGCCCGGGTTGGACTTTGTCCCCCTCCACCTTGGTTTCGCCGCATGTGTGAGAGGCTGCCGCTCCCCGGAACGGGGACAGGCCTGGCCGGGGGGGGAAAATGCCAATGTCAGAGGGACGCAGCGAGCCGTGACCTCGCGGTGCCGGCTCACCGCGTTCTGCCGAGAGCGACGCTTGGCACGCCGAGCACAGCCGCAGGAGGCGGGTGAGGAGGGCTCGCACTTGGGCCGTCACCACTCCTGCCTCCACACACGAGCCCTTATCAGCTGGGGGCTGCAATGGGAGTGTGAAGGGGCCAGGTCTGCCGGCAGCACCCCACAGCACCCTCAGCTGCTGCTGGGGAGATGCCTGGTGGGACCACAAGGACCGGAGCAGAAGCCAGGGATGTCCTTTTTGCTGGTGGCTTTGTTTTGTCTCCTGAGGGTCTTGGAGAATTCATGACTCACTCTGATTCCTGTCAGTCCTGTCATGGAGAAAATACGTGTGGCTGGGGACAGCCGGACTCCGGGCCGGACCCAGTTCCTTCCTGAAGGCCCTAAGTGCCGCAGCCGTGCTCTGTCCAAGGCCATGCTTGCAGGAAAAGGCCCTTCTGAGAGTGCTGGCCGAGGAGCTGGGTGGGGGTCCTGGTGGATGGGGCTCTTGCAGCACCCTTGTTTGGGCACCCAGAGCACCCGGGGGTCTCGGGGAGCAGGCAGCCCTTGTAGCCAGCGGGTTGCGGTGCTCCCTGTGCACAGGCAGCTGGGTGCAATGCACCCTGCCTGGCTGCAGCATCAGCATCGTCCCCGTGGGCTGCAGGTGGGACCCAGGAGCCCCCCAGTCCATCAAGCCCTGTTCCAGCTCCCTTGGCCGCACAGGGAACCCCACACCTGCCCACCACCCACAGTGCCTCCTGTCCTGGCTGCCGTGTGGCACCTGGCAGGGGGATTGAACGAGATGGTCTTTCGAGGTCCCTTCCAATCCCTGACATTCTGTGATCTTCGAGGAAACCTTTTGCAGCAGCTGGGAGATGCTCCTCATGGGCCAGACACAGGCAGGAGCCCCTGGGGGGGCAACTGAAGCCCCGCAGCAAGTACCCGGTGCTGCAGAGGGAACTGGAGCCCATGGAGAGACCATGACCCCCCTCCCCGGGTCAGAACACCCGGCTGGGGATATGGGGGTGACTCTAAGTGACAGTGACTCCGCGTCTTGGGCTGCGATGGGATGTTCCTGTCTCTCTTGCATCCAGCTGCCCACACAGCACCTGGGGTGCTGGAGGGGGGAGTCACGCAGCCCCCCTCCCCACACCCTACCCCGGGCAGCAGAGGGAACCCCCTGGTTGGAACGAGAGGTGCTGGCGGGGCTGCCGGGACCCCCCAATTTGTGAAGACACCGGCTGGCGAGCAGGAGCCGGGGGGATCCCGGGCGGCGGGTGTCGGGGCCGTTGTCCCCCTGCCCGCCGCGCCGGGAGCCCCGGGCCCGACCCCGGCCCTCCCCGCGCCCCGCTGGGCTCCGCTCCGCCCGGGGAGGGGCAGCACGGCCGGATCGCTGCCCCCGGCGCCTCCCACGCCCCCCCGGCCGGGCGCGGCTATAAGGAGCGGAGGGGGCGGAGGAGGCGCTCGGCGGCGGAGCGGAGCGGCGGGGCGGCAGGTACGGGGCAGCGGGAACGGGGCGGCGGGGGCAGGAGCGGGAGGGGCTCGTTCCCCGGGGGTTCCCCCCACCAACCCACCCACCTCGCTCCCGGGGTCCCCACTGTCCCCCAACGGGCCCCGCGGGCTGAGACCCGGGAGCTCATCGCACCGTCTGCGCGTTTGCGGCGCTGGGAACCGGAACCGGAGCTGGGGTGCAATCCAGGCAGCTCCCCCCGGGTGCCCTGGGAGGCCCCGTCCCGCTGAGGATTTAATTCTGGAGTGGGGGGGGTTGCGGTATAGGTGGGCACCAGGCTTCTCAGCCACTCGGGGAGTGAGCACCCAGGTGGGAGCCGGTGTTTTGGGGCTGCGGCTCTTGGAGCACGGGTGGTTACAAGGGGAGTTAAGAAATCTGAAGATTTTGAGTTTTCTGTGGGAGGATAGTGTGAAGATGAGGTGGCCTGGGGCTCGGGGGCAGCACAGTGGGTGCTGGCTGGGGTGGGCAACTCAGTGGGGCGGGGTGTAGGGTGCAGAGCTGCCCTGTGCCCACAGGACCCCCAGTTGCCCCCCACCCACTCACTGCTCCCCCCCTGCAGCGGCTGCAGGTCTGGGGACATTGCCGGCACCATGCGCCTGCTGCGGGCCCTGCTCTGCCTCTGCCTGCTGGCCCAGGTGGCCCTGGCTTCCCGGGTGCGCACCCGCCGGGAACTGGGCCCCGGTTTGTACGAGCACGGGGTCTACGACGCCGGCGGGTCCTACTGCCAGCGGGGGGACGTTTGCTGCCATGGCCGGGACGACGGCTGCACCGTGCCCTACCAGGACACCCTCTGCTACTGCGACCTCTTCTGCAACCGCACCGTCTCCGACTGCTGCCCTGACTTCTGGGAGTACTGCCTGGGCATCCCGGCCCCCTTCCCCAAAGCCCCAGGTGAGGCAGCCCCCCCGAGCCGGGCAGGGGTCTGTGGGTGCCCATGTGTTGCGTGATGCCCTCAGGGTAACGGGTACAGCTACCATGGCAACCCATGGTCTTGCCCTTGCTGCAGAGCTGCTCTGGACCCCTCAGAGCTGGGGAAACACATGCAAAATGGCCATTCTGGAGCCAAGCTCCCAGAAATGGGGCTGGGAGCAGCCTGCAGCCCCCCAGCCTCTCCCTGCCCCCACCATGGGCAGGACTGCGAGGGGCAGGAGGGCAGAGGGGCAGCTCCAGCAGTGGGGACATGTGGGGCAGAGCAGGGATGGATGGTTCTCCATCCCAGTTTCCCCGGTCATGTCTGGGGCAGGCGGATGCAGGTCCTGACTTAACCCGCCTGGCAGCTGGGGCGGCCGGGGGCGAGCAGGGGGCACGGGCAACCCCCCCTGCACAGGACAAGGCTTTCTAAGAAGTTCCTGCAGAGCAGAGCCAGCTCCCGGGCACAACTGGCCCCTTTATCCCCGTCCCGCCAGGCTCTGCGTGCGAGACCAGCTCTGCTCAGCAGCCCCACGCACAGCCCCACAATTAACCCTCCCGGCACCGAGCCAGCCCGGCTCCCACCCTGCGCTGGGGGGCACAAACTGGTCCCCATTGTGCCCTGGCTGGGTGGGCACAGCGGTCTGGAGGTGCTGAGCTGCAGCCGGGCACCTGCCTGGCTTTAAGGACTGCACTTATTTTATTTCCCCTTGGTATTTCTCCCTGGAGCCATCGGGGTGCTGGTGGGACCCCTGATGCAGCCGGGTGCTCACCGGGGCTCTCTCCCTTCTCCCATCCAGGCTGTGCCCGTGCTGGCCGCACCTACCCCACCGGAGCCACGTACCGGGAGAACTGCAACCTGTGGTGAGTGCTCCACGCTCCCTGTGCCGTGTGGCACCGGCACGCCACCTGCCCCAAGAAAGTGCGCTGGCGAGATGCGAGCAACAGGGCTGCCGGCTCGGCGGGAGCGTGGGGGCCCGAGCTGGGTGGCGGGGGCCAGTGCCAAATGCTTTTGCTCTGGCATATTCGGCGCAGAGAGCCCGGGGCCCTGAGCCGCTCCCAAGTTTCAGCGCATGCCTCTGTGCGAGCTGCTCGCCCCGCCGGGTTAGCGCGTGGCCACGCTGCCGACACCGACCCGGCGCTGCCGGGGTTTTTGTGGCCTCGCTGATCCAAGCCCAGCTTGCCCAAGCCTGACTGGACGTGTCTGCTGTTTGGCAGCCGCGGCAGCTCCGTGCCAGGCGGCCAGAGTCCGGCCCCGCCGTTTTTCTGGGGCGCGAGCAGCCCGTCTGCACCGTGCGCCAAGAGCTCGCTGTTTGCATTAGCGAGCAGCGCGGGGTTTATCAGGAGAGGGCTGCGGTGGTATTAATGGCATCCCGGAGGTGGGGAATAGGGGAACCTGCGGGCGCAGATCTGCCCGTAGACAAGGAGCGAATGCGGCGGGGCTGGCTGCCTCGCAGCGATGCAGCAGATAAGGGGAATCAAAGGCTCTTGGCTGGGGTGTGTGCGAGGGCACGAGCACGTGTGTGTGCATGTGTGTGCAGGCGTGTGCTGGAGGTGAAAAGCCAGCCTGACCCCTCACTGAAGCCCTGATGCTGTCCAGCATTTCTCTGGGATCGTGGCACAGAGGCACGTGGGGCTGGCGGCTGTCCCCCACTTGGATGACCAGTCCCCGTTGCTGGGGCCCTTGGGGGCCGAGGCTCTCCTGCCAAAACCCTCTTCCCCAGCACTTGGCGCCTGCAGAGCAGCAATTCCTGCAGCGCTTCACCCCAGACCCCGTCCCTGCCCGGCTCCTGGGGGGGCTGCCAGGGGGCAAATGCGATGCCTGGGGTGAAGCACAGGGGTTATGTGGCTGCACCCCAAGGTGCTCCCATGGGAGTCCCCAAGGAGGCCACAGCCAGACATGTGGTCATCACTGCAGCCCTGGGAGTGCTGGGGGATGGAGATGGGGTGAATGCCGGGGTGCAGGTGCCACCGGTGGGATTGGGGTGCGGTCTGGTGAGACACGGGCTGGCGGGGCACGGCTCCGGCTTCGTACGGCTCCTTAAAAGGGAAGAGTGTGCCGGGAGCTGGGCCGACGGGCAGGAACGAGCATGCCGAGCATTGCTCGCCGTGCGGGGGGAGCACAGCCCAGGGCTCCCCAGGGGGACCCGGACCCGACACCCCCCCATCTCCCAGACACCCCCTGCCCTTCCCGTGGGTGCCACGGGACTCTGGGCTAACCTGGCCAAAGCCGCTCGCCCCGGGGGGGGGACAGCCAGCCCCGAATCCCCTCCCCGGGCTGGCGTCCAAGCCCCATTCTGGCTGCTTTTCAGCTGATTTTTTTTTTTTTTTGTCCCATGCTCTGTCTGCCCTCCGGGCTCCTGCGGGGACCGGGGCGGGGGGGACACAGTCCCCAGGGCCACACAGAGGGCTGCCCGGTGTCACCCTGTCCTGGGGTGCTGAGCTGCAGTGTGACCCCCCCAGGCCCCCGTGCAGCCCCTCACTGGCTGCCCACAATGGCCACAGGTCCCTGGCTGCGGGGACAGGGGACACTGTCCCTCCCCAGCTGACTGTCCCCCCGGTGCTGTCCCCCCTGCAGCACCTGCGGCCCCAGCGGGCAGTGGCAGTGCGAGGACCATGCCTGCCTGATGGACGGGGAGCTGATCGACGCCATCAACAGGGGCAATTACGGGTAAGGACCGGGCACTGGAAGGGTGGGGAAGGATGCTTCACCCCTTGGTGCTTTTTGGGGTTCCCCTGACCCACAGCCCTGCCTCCCACACAGCTGGAGAGCCACCAACTACAGCCAGTTTTGGGGCATGACGCTGGAGGATGGGATCCGGTACCGCCTGGGCACCTTCCGACCCTCTCCCACCGTCATGAACATGAACGAGATGCACGTGAGTTGGCCCCCTCGGATGCAAGGGGAAACTGAGGCACACTCAGGGTTGAGCCTGCCTGTCCCATGGCTTCACCCAATGCTTCACCATCCCCTCAGCTAACGATGTCCTCACCGTGTCCCCGTCCCCAGGAAGGGGCTCTGCCCTCGGGGAAGGGGCCGTGCCGGGTGGGTGCTGCAGGCAGCCCTTGTGTTTGGAGACAGCAGCTCAGCAAATTCCCCCTGACAATCCCCGGGCTGCCAGTGTTGTTTTTTCCCCCTGCTCCTCCGCGCTGGTTTCCCATCGGAAAGCCGGCCCCGCAGCTGCTGAGTCGGCAGAGCCGGCTGCGCCAGCGCTTTGCAAGTGGGGTACCCGCGTCTGCACCCAAAACCAGCCCCCTGTATGGGGAGGGCAGCAGCCGGGGGTCCCATGGGTGCTGGATGGGAGCGAGCGATGCGCACACCCAGCGCTGTGGCCTTGACTTGGGGTTTAATTTTAGAGGTGCTTCCTGTGCCGGCTGTCGTGGCCGCATCCTCTCCAGGAAGGCTGAGCTGTGCACGGCCGGGGCGGGGGCACCGTGCACCCCCCGGAGCGGAAAGGTTGGGAGTGAATCAGCAGCCGGCCAGAGGCCACAATGAGGGGCTGGAGGCACCCGGGGCCATGTCCCTGTGGCGCTGCTCTTGCTGGGCTCCGAGACCCAGCACTTGGCGCTGTTGTTGTGTAAGGAGCTGCTGGGGAGCCCAAATTTAGGGAAAGTTGAGGGATTCGGCTCCTCCAAGACAAGGGGGCACCTGAATCCTGGTCGTGCTTGGCCAAGGCTGCAGATGTCCCTGTCCCCAAGGGTTCTGCTGCATCAGGCTGCCCAGGGCAGTGCTGGAGTCACCATCCCTGGAGGGGTTGGACAGACGGAGATGAGGTTCTCAGGACATGGGGCAGTGCCAGGGGTTGGGTTATGGTTGGACTCCATGATCTTGAGGGTCTTTTCCAACCAAAACGATTCCATGATCACTTCTGCAGTGGGGCTGGAGATGCTAACGCTGCCTGGGGACCCTGGCTGCATGGGTGTCCTGGTTGCTGCTGCGGGTGGGGACAAGGACCGGGGGGTCCCTGTGCAGCGAGCGCCCCTCATGGCTCGGCTCTGCCCCACAGATGAACATGGACTCCAATGAGGTGCTGCCCCGTCACTTCGATGCAGCTGCGAAGTGGCCGGGGATGATCCACGAGCCCCTGGACCAGGGCAACTGCGCCGGCTCCTGGGCCTTCTCCACAGCGGGTGAGATGGGACGGGGCGGCCGGTGGGAACAGGGACTAAACCTTCTGCCGTGGGGCTGGCGAGCAGGGCAGGACCCGGGGGAGCAGCCACCCCTCCCTGACCCCCCGCTCCCTCCCAGCCGTCGCCTCGGACCGCATCTCCATCCACTCCATGGGGCACATGACGCCCGCCCTGTCACCCCAAAACCTCCTGTCCTGCGACACCCGCAACCAGCGGGGCTGCGGCGGGGGCCGGCTGGACGGCGCGTGGTGGTACCTCCGCAGGAGGGGGTGAGTGGGGATGAGGGGGGATGGGGGGGCAGAGGACGTTCCCATGCTGGGTGGGATAAGGGGGTTCAAGGCTCTGGTTACCTGGGGAGAGCCCAGGGGTACCCCATGCACATCCTGTCCCTTGGATGAGCAGGGACCAAAGGCTGCCAGCCTAGGTGGGATGAGTTTTGTGGAGGGAGTTTTTGGGAAGGGGGGTGTTTGCGTATGGAGCCGGGTGACCCTTCTCCTCCTCACACCCTTGTCCCTGTGCCCAGGGTGGTGACGGACGAGTGCTACCCCTTCACCAGCCGGCAGAGCCAGCCGGCGGCACAGCCCTGCATGATGCACAGCCGCTCCACGGGCCGCGGCAAGCGGCAGGCCACGGCGCGGTGCCCCAACCCACAGACCCACGCCAACGAGATCTACCAGTCCACCCCCGCCTACCGCCTCTCCTCCAGCGTGAGTGCCCGCGGGCCACCCCGGGACCGGCAGAGCCGCCAGCGTGGGCGGCGCGGGAGCCGTTTGGTGTGGGGAGCGGGGTGGGTCTTGGCGTGGGGTGGTTTGCCGGGGAAAGCCAAGTTTGGGAATGAAGCTGGGAAAAACCTGCTGCGGAGCCCCCCGGGGCTGCTCTGCGCTGCCTCGGCAGGTGGGGGTGTCTCCTCCACCCCCGCGTCTCCAAAACACCCACCCACGGGTGCCAAAACAGCCCCGACCTGCATCCCCGGGGGTGGGGAGGGCAGTGCCAGGGGTTGCGGTACCACCGGCTTTGTTCTTGCAGGAGAAGGAGATCATGAAGGAGCTGATGGAGAACGGCCCTGTGCAAGGTAGGGGGCCGGTGTGGACACCCCACCTCTGCACCCCAAAGCCCGGTGCTGCAGTGGGTGGGGGGGTCTGCCCTGCGTGGGGCTGGGGGCTGCTGCAGGAGCCAGGACCCCCCCGGCTGTTCTGTTTCATGTTCAGCCGCGTACCCGGGCGGTGCCGTGCTCTCACCGGCCCCGGGGTGCCCGTCACGCTGCCCACACCAACGGGCACTTGTTGCTCATTAACTCCTGAGATTTAATCTCCGTCTGGGCAGTTGGTTTTGGTTTACTTTATTTTTTTTTTATAATCCTGCTCTGAGTCTTGTCACGTTGCCCAGGGGGAGGGTCTGGCTGCTGCCTTCCCCCCTACCAGGCGATGCCCCGTGTCCCTGGTGCTTGTACCCCCCGCTGTGGGGGACACGGAGCCCCGGGAGCTCGGTGTCCCATCCCCAGGGCATGGCCAGTGTCCCCAGACCCTGTCCCCATGCCCACAGCCATCCTGGAGGTGCACGAGGATTTCTTCACGTACAAGAGCGGGATCTATCGGCACACGCCGGTGGCCGAGGGGAAGGGGCCGAAGCACCAGAAACACGGGACCCACTCGGTGAAGATCACTGGGTAGGTGGGGGGGCTCGGGGGTGTGGAGAGCCCCGCTGCGGGCAGGAGAAGCGTTTCCTTCGTGGGAGGAAAGGCGTCCCCTTCCTCCAGGCGGGGAGAGGAAGCGGGAGGGAAGGAGGGTGCAGGGCAATGGGGGGGGGTGCGCTGGGGGCCAGTGCTTGCCCTGGGTCTGTAGCCACAAGTGACATGAGCGTGGCCGTGCTCAGCCAGGAGGTGCAGAGCCCAAGGAAGGGAACGGGGCTGCCTGCCCTATGCTGGTGGCTTCTTTCCTCCTCCCGTGGCTAAATATACCTACCTGTATTTCGGGAGCACACGCAAATACCTTGTTCAGGGCCAGAAAACAAGCGGGGTCAGCACAGCATCCGCTGTCGTGGTGCTGGGCAGGGTGATGCTCACAGTATGGGGTGCAGCCCAAGGGGGTGCCCTAGACCCCCCCTCACTGCCCTGCTCTTCCCCTGCAGGTGGGGAGAAGAGCAGCTGCCTGATGGCCAGACCCAAAAATACTGGGTGAGTGTTGGCGGGTGTCACGAGCGTGTTGGGGCTCAGGCGTTGGAGGGGGTGCAAGTGCTGCTTTCACACACCCGCGTGGGAGTCGGCTCAGGGATGGGGGGGATCAGCTGGGCCCCCCAGCGCTGAACCGTGTCCCCTTTCCCCTCCGCAGACAGCGGCCAACTCCTGGGGCACAGCGTGGGGCGAGGGCGGCCATTTCCGCATCGCCCGCGGCGTCAACGAGTGCGAGGTGGAGACCTTCGTGGTGGGGGTGTGGGGCCGCGTGAGCATGGAGGACATGCCCCACAAGTGAGCACCCCGCAGCCCCCCAGCCCCGCCACTGTCCTTGTCCCCACGCTGCCCGGCATCGCAGCCCCTCTGTCCCCTCCTGGGGGTACCCATTGGGTGGGACCCCCGTGCTGCCGGGCAGGGGGATGGGACTGTCCCCTGTGTCCCTGTGCGGGGGCCGCGTGTCCCCGCGGTGCTGACGCAGCGGCTGGGTGCAGTGGTGCGTGCACGGGGGGTGCGTCCCGTGGGATTTACCCACTAATCCCCCTGCCCCGGGCTCGCCTGGGCTGCGCTGGCAGCTGGGGGCTCCTCAAAGGTGGGCGCCCCCCACCCAGCTCATGCTGGCGGTCATGGGGCGGGGGGGAGCACTGCACTGGGACCCCTGGGGCTCCTGCACCCCCATAGCTGCCCCTACCATGGGCAGCACTGGAGCTGGGGGGTTGCAGTAACCCTGTGGGGCTTGGGGGGGTGTGTCCAGCCCCCCTCGCTGGGGAGGGGCCTGGGGTCCCCAAAGTCCCCCCTCCTGTCCCTATGGTGCTATGGCCACTGCCACCCCCCAGGGTGTCCCTGTCCCCATGGGCCCCCAAGTGGGGACCATGCAGCAGCACAGCCTGGGTCCCCATTTCCCCCCCCAGGGCTGTACTTTTAAGACTTTTTGTATTTATTTTTCTTTTTATTATTTGTAAATAAACTCACTGAAGCCTCCTTGGCAGGACAGGCTGCTCCTTGTTGGGGGGGTGGTGTCCCCTGCTGCCCCCCACCTGCCTTGTCCCATGGTGGGGGAACGCGGCCCCAGGAAGGGCTGGGGGGGTGAGATAAGGCCCGGCTCATTGTGCGCTTTCCGGCCCCCCCCGTCCCGGGACCGCGGCCAAGGGCCAGCGCTGGCCCCACCACGGGCACGCGCAGCCACTGGGGCCGGGAGTGCCACTGCAGGTGCCACCAAATACAGCAGTGCCACCAAATACAGCACTGCCACCGCATCCAGAGGTGCCACTGCACCCAGATGTGGCACCACAGCCACCTGGGTCACTGCAGTGGGGACACGGGAGGGGTGGGGGGAGGGTTGAACAGACTCTTTTCGGTGGGGGGTTGTTGTTTTTTAAAATTTTTCTGTTTTTCTATGACCGTTCCTCTCCTGTTCCCTCCCGGGTCCGCACCCCTGTCCCCCCCAGCACCCTGGGGCACCCACCATGCAGGGCAGGCGCCACCTGGCGGTGACAGCGAACACCTGCCGGTGTATATATGTACATATCCATGTGCGAATACACATGGGTATGTACATATATACGCATTGGTATGTACATACAAACACATGGGTATGTACAGATATACACATATATGTACATACATGCACATGGGTATGTATGTATGTATCTGGGTGACCGCCTCCAGCTCAACCTCCCTGAATGGCCAGGGAGCTTTGACTCAACAGGAGATGAAAATATTGCTGGAACCCTCAGAAATGGGCTGGAAATATCAGAAACGGGCTGGAACAAACTGTCCTGCCCTGGGCCGGAGCTGCGGAAACACCCGCAGCTGGTTATCGCTTCTGAAAGCAGCAGATAAGATTCTCAGAGGTTTAAATACATGGGGTTTTTTTAAATAAAAATTCCTTCAAATATATAATAGCAATGTGTCTCCTGAAAAGAATCTCTGAGATTTCTCATCAAGGCTGATTAAATGATAATCACCTGGACACCGTTTTAAAACAACAGCAAAGAAAACCTTTGTGTGGGTCAAATCTTTCCTGGCTCAGCAGGAGACCCCAGTGCCTTATTTTCTGTCAGATGACATGAAATGTGTAAAAAGTAACTTTGGAAAAGTGTGTTGAGCCCTGGGAGCAGCACTCAGAGCTGGGTTGGGTGGGTAGAACATGTCCCCTCCCTGCACCCCATGGGGGTGACACGGGGCATGGCAGCATCCCCACAACCTGCTCCACAAACACAAACCAGCCAGCGACCAGTGCACATTGCCTTTTATTCAAAAGCTGTAAAAATAAGCTCTAAACCGTTTGAATTTGGCTTTAGCAGAAACTAATCAATACAGACATTGGCAACAAGGCGGGGGGGGGATGATCCTGTGTGTCACTCCAGCAACATGACCTGCTCCCACGCACAGAGAATCAGGGCTCCAACCCCAAGGAAAGCCAGAACGTTTCCAGGAAAGCTCAGCTCTTGGTCACCAGAGTCCCCAAAAATGGGCTGAGACAGGGACATTCCACTGCAGACATCCCGCCAAGCAGAGGGACAGCACAGCTGGGGTTTAAATATGATTTTTGTGTCTGGCGAGGAGGATCTAAGCGCTCCCTGGAAGGCATGGCACAGGCTACTGGTTTGGCTGTCCCCGAACCGGGCTCCAGTTTGGCAGGGAGGCACCTACTGCCATCAAATGGGGACAAGGAATGGAAGCCAAGAGGGCCCTCGTTGTGTTTGGGGCTCTTCAGGCTGGAAAACCATCCCAGGGGAACATCTCGCTCTTCAGGAGGAGGCTCAGCCAACCCCAGCGCGGGGCCAAGGATGCAGCTGCTCCCGCAGAGCTCCCGGCCGGCTCGCAGCACTCACATCATGCGGGTCACGACCATCGTGAGGAAGTCCTCGTAGCTCAGGCGCACGTTGCCCACCAGCCCCGTGTCCTTCTCGCGGAAGGCATCGGTCGTGCTCTGGAGCTGCATGCAGATCTGGATGAAGCGGTCGAGCTGGATGCTGGGGTTGGAGGAGCGCTGGGCGTAGCGGGAGAGCAGCAGCTGGCTGAACTGGGGGCTCAGGTTATAGCCCATCTGCGAGAAAGCTGGGAGCAAGAAACGCTTGGATTAAACTCTCCCGATGGGAGGAAGAGCGGCTGTGACCTCCCTCCCGCGTGCTGGCACACCCCCCATCTCCCACAGCCCCGTTGTGTTCACAGGACTCTCCGGCAAGAGAAATCAAACCAAGGCACGAATTCCAGACATTTTTCCCCTCCATCAGACACACACACCCAAGAGCTCCTCCCAGGAAACATGCTTTAGCCACACGCCATTTAGAGGAGGAATTCGGGGTTTCCTTAAGGAAGGAAGTTTGTGCCGTGACCTTGCTATGCCTCCTTGTCTCCTGCCCCATGGGACAGCTCAGCACCGGCTCTGCCACGGCCGGTTTTGCCAGCCCAGTGTGCCCCAGCACAGCAACAGGCGTGAACCGCAGCCACGGCTGCATGGGAGGCACCCAGGAGCTCAGGAACACCCAGCCCTGCTGCAGGGATGGTGCCAGGAGGAGTCACCGGGCTGGGCTGGAAATAAACAGCAAGCAGAGCCAGACCGTGGTCCCCAGGGAGCTCGGTAAGGGTCAAGTTGGTGTCTCTGTCCCTCGCCCACCTTGCTGGAGCTCGCTGAAGCTGATGGAGCCCGACTGGTCCCTGTCATACTGCTGGAAGAGGTTCTTCCACTGCTGGATGAAGCGCAGCAAGGCTGAGAAGCCGTACACGTCTATGCGTCCCGACCTGGTCTTATCAAACATGTCTGGGGAAGAAAGAACAGAGATCAGGAGCAGGGCAGTGAGAAGCAGAGCAAGGATGCACTGCTGGAACTCCCAGAGCTCAGGATCTGCACTGCAGCTCCCCAGCACCCCATTCCAGCCCTGAAATCCCTCCCTCACCAGGACTGCAATCAATTGGCACCACTCAATCCTAATAGGCTGGTAGGAAACAGCACCAAAACCCTGTGCTGGGGCAAGCAGGGGAACGGGGCGACTCTGGCTTGTTACTGGAGCTCCCTTTACTCCCTATCCTCTGGGAACTGGGGCTTGCTCAGCCTCAGGTAGAGCTGGGTTCCCTTTTCCAATCAGCGTTTGAGCCCTGACTTGTGTCCTCTACCAAAAAGGTGCTTGGAGCTGTTCAGTCTGCCCAGCTCTTGCTCCCGGGAGCACTTACAGGCCAGAGGCTCAGGGAAGTGATGCTCAGGCACCAGGAGAACACAGAGATCAGAATAAAAAGCAGAGGGAGGGCAGAGAGAGCCCAGACTCACTTATCATCAGCAGGCAGGTCTCGTCGTTGAACGTCGACCAGTTGGAGTTGACCAGCGCCTGCTTTAGCTCCTTCACGGAGATGTACCCGCTGTGATCAGCATCGACTGCCTGGAACCAGGAGAAGGCCTCGGGGTCCACGCCCGGGGGAGCATTACCTGCACGGGGAGAGGCCATCAGCAGCTCTGGTGTCCCCTCAGCAAGGCCCTGGCTGGTCTGTCACTACAATGGCGCATGGAGACACAGCCAACACCCAGGGACTGCTCAGCACTTCTGCTCTAAGCAGCTTTTTACAGCCGTACGATCCTGGGCAAACAGGTTTGCGGGGACCAGGGCTCGGCACTCAGTGGAGAAAAGAGCCGTGAGTCAGAGCGGGGGCTGGGGAGTGACCCTGGGGTGCTGCCCCACACACCCGGCAGTGCCTGGAGGCTTTAGGGTTAGGGTCATTAGAGTTAGGGGTTAGGGTCATGAGGGTTAGGGTTAGGCTGCAAAGCTTGATTGCTGCCGCTCAGGGCTCTTCAGTACTTCCCTCCTCCTCGAGATTTTCAAATAATAAACCGGGACTTTGCGGTTTCATCCACACAGTGGGTCAACGTGAGCTGGGTGTGCGACACCCAGCCACCCCTCCTGGGCGGGACCGCGCTGGGGAACACCCCCCGCTCCCCGCCGGCCCTGCCCCGCTGTCCCCGGGCCACCCCGCCGCAAGGTCCCCACTCACCTCCGGGGGCCGCCCCTCCGTAGGGCCCGGGGCCACCGTAAGGGCCTCCGGGCGCGGTGCCGCCTCCGTAGGGACCCCCGGGCGGGGGCTGTCCGTAGGGAGCCCCAGGCGGGCCCCCGCCGTAGGGAGCCCCGGGGTAGGACCCGGGCAGGGGCGCACCGGGGGCTTGTCCTGAGCCGGGGAAGCCCTGGGGAGGGGGTAGAGCCCGGTGTGCGGCCGGTACCGGACCGGACCGGACTGGACCGGACTGGGCCCGGCCCGGCCCCGCCCCGCCGTGCCCCTCACCCCGGCCTCACCCCGGCCCCGATGGGGACAGGGATCTCCCCTCGGCCCTCGCCCTGTCCCCGCCGCCCCGGTCCCGCCGCGGCCGCACCTGCCCCGGATACGCCGCCATGGCCCCGCTACCGGCCCCGCCCCGCTACGTCACCGGCGGCGTGCGCGCCCATTGGTCCCGCGGAGGCCCCGCCCCTGGGTGTGGCGGGTCAGCTGGGCGTGCCGGATGGAAGGGGGCGGGGACTGGCGGAACGGACACGCCCATAGAGGAATTAAAGCGGCAACGACCCTTAAGAGGGGTGGGGCCCACCGAGAGCCGCAGGATCCTCCCGGGAGCAGGTCGGGATCTACCCGGGAGTTGGTCCGGGATCAGGGGAGGGATCGCCCAGGAGCAGGGCCAGGATCAGCCAGGGACTGGGGCTGGCATCTCCCCACGATGAGGGCTGAGATCCCTCTAGGAACAGGACTGGGATCTTCCCGGCACCTGGTCCAGGATCCCCTGAGATCAGAGATAGAATCTCCCAGGATCAAGACTGGGATCTCCCCCAGGTTCCCCCTGCTCCAATCAGGCGCAGGGCTGTTCTCCCAGCCGGGGTACCCTCAGCCCTGTGTGCTGGGTCGGGGCTCCAGGACCGGCCGACAGGTCCACGGCGACAGGGATGGGGACAGGGATGGGGACAGGGATGGGGACGAGGCGGAGATCGCGCCCGCAGCCGAGCGAAGAGCCGGGAGGCGCGGGGGCACCAGCACGGGTGTATTTGTCCAGGCAGGATCCACCCGCCCTCACGATCGCGACGAGCTGTACAACACCCACCCCCCGCGGGACAGGCACGACCCCGGCACAGCGGGGGAACAATATTAACAGCAAAGGCGGGGGGTGCGGGGGATCCTTCAGCCGAAGGGGCCCTTGACGTTTTTGGGCTGGAAGAGGGGCTGCTCCAGGGGCATGGCGCCCAGGCACTCCGCCGGGCTGCAGTGCCCCGTCTTGCCCGGCTGCCCCGTGGCACCAGGCGGGCCGGGGACACCGGGGATGCCCTGTTGTCCCACGGGGCCTGGGGGGCCCATCTTGCCATACCCTGGTGGTCCTTGGGGACCTGGAAAAGACGGAGAGAAAAAGACAGGTGGCAGCGAGCCTGAGCATGGGGCTGATGGCCAAGTGCAGAGAGGGGGCTCACCAGGGGGTCCTGGGGGGCCGCTGTCCCCCATCATCCCCACGCCTTTCTCTCCTTTCTCTCCTTTGGCACCTGGCTCACCTGGAGGAGAAGGGGATGGAGAGAGGTGAGACCCCAGCGATTCCCTTGGGAATGCCTTGGGGACACCAGGAATGCCTTGGGGACACTGGGAAGGCCCTGGGGAGCAGCACCTACCCCGCATGCCTGGCACTCCCTGCCGCCCTTCTCTGCCGATCTGTCCCGGCATCCCCGGGGAGCCGGGGGGTCCCGGCCGGCCAGGCAGCCCGTCCTTCCCTGGGGGACCAGGTCTGCCTGGGGATGCCACCATCTCCACCGGGAAGTGCATCCGGGAGGTGTAATACGCCATCCGCTCTGCGGGGACAGGTGGCCACGCTCAGCACCGGCAGGTATGTGGTGATGCCAGGGTACCACCAGTTCTCACCCCCCCTGCCCCATTACCATCAAACATCTTGCTCAGCTCCTGCCGGATGAACCTCTTGATCTCATCGTAATTCACCACGTCTCCCTGGGGGGACACAGGAGGGGACATCACCACTGGGGGCTGTGGGGGCACGGAGACCCCCGGCTGCCCCTCCTTACCATCATCCCTGGGGGTCCTGGCAGCCCGGGGCTGCCCGCAGGTCCCGGTGAGCCAGGGGGGCCCCTCTCTCCCGCGGGCCCCCGTGGCCCCACGAGGCCCATGGAGCCGCTTTTCCCTGGCCCCCCTGGCATGCCGGCTCTGCCCTTCTCCCCGGGGTAGCCCCTCTCTCCAGGGGATCCAGCTTCGCCCTGTGGAGAGGTGGAGGGTCAGGGCTGAACCCCAGCACCCCCAGCCCTGCTCAGGGCTGGGGGACACTGGGATGGTCACAGTGACACAACTGAGCTCTCCCCTCACCTTCTGGCCAGCGGGTCCTGCAGTACCGGGTTTTCCTGGGGGACCCTGGGGAGATACAGAGGAGCAGGGTGGCAGAGATGTCCCCTACATGGGCACCCTGGGGACGCTGTGGTCAGGCCAGATGATGCCACAATCCAGCCCCGGCTCCCACTGAGCCCACACTCGTACCTCTTTACCAATGGGTCCATCTTGTCCCTGCTCCCCCTGTGAAATCAAAGCAGGGCAGGGTGAGGCGGTGACCATCGCAGTGCCGTCCTCGAGGTCCCTGCTGCAATGGGGTGTGGGGGTCTGTGCCACCCCCCGCTGCACTCACCGGTGGTCCTGGGTGGCCTGGGGGTCCCGGCTGTCCTGGCATCCCCGGCAGCCCTCGCTCCCCCGCTGAGCCCCGCTCGCCCTTCAGCCCCTGCAGAGAGGCAGGAGGAGGGGGCAAGCACAGGATGGGGACAATGGCCCCCAAAACTGGGCCAACCCCCGGCCCTCACGTCCCGCAGCTGGGCAGCACTCACCACTCCAGCGAGGCCAGCAGGTCCTGGCTGCCCCGGGCTACCGGGTGGGCCCTGGGGGGCAAAGAGAGAGCAGTGTCAGCTGTGGGGGCTGTGGCAATGACCCCACTCCCTGTGCTGCAGGGAGGTCCTGCCATGGGCATCGTCTTGCTGTATCAACTTACAATGAGCCCTGGGGGTCCCTGCCGGCCTTGGGGTCCCATGGGTCCAGGGTCACCCTGGGAAAGGCAGCGTGGTAAGGGGAGGTGCATGGGGCTCACCCGGCTCAGGGCTCCTGCGCCCACGCAGCCCCTCGCTCACCTCCGCTCCCGGCCGGCCCGTGATCCCTGGCGGGCCGGGTTTGCCGCAGTCACCCTGGAAGGAGGAAGGGACATGGTGGGCAGTGCAGTGCATGCAGACCCTGGCCCAGGACCGAGGCCCCTGGGGATGTCACCACCCAAGTGTCCCCCAGAGTCACCATGGCTCACCTTCGGTCCCGGGAGACCTGGGTGCCCTGTCTTCCCCTTGAAGCCCTGGGGAGAGGAAAGAGTTGGGTGGGGGTCCCAGTCCCCACCAGTGGACTGAGGCAGGTGACCCCAACCCCAGTCTCTGCTGGGGACCCCAACTTTCAGCGTTGGGCTGGGCTGGGACAGTCCTGGGTCAGGGGACATCTGGTCCTGGCTGCAGGGACATGCCAGGCACTGAGCACCAGGGAGGGGTGACAAGGAAGGCTGTCACTCACCGGAGGACCCATCATCCCTGGTGGCCCGGGGGGACCAGGGTCACCCTGGGGAGAAAGAGATAGAGCTCGGGGGTGTCCTGGGGGGGTTGCAGAGTGGCTGCCCCCCGCCAGCACCCGGGAGAGCCCTGCAGCCTCACCCGCAGCCCTGGCTTGCCATCCTTGCCATCCAGTCCTTCCAAGCCAGCGGGGCCCTGTGGGGGCAAGGAGGGGGTGCCAAGGGTGACCCCCAGGTCATGGGAACATGTGTCAAGGGAGCGGCTCCAGCCAGCAACACTCCCCAGCTGCACCGTGACACCGGTGGTCCTGTGCCCAGGGGTGGCATAGGGGGGGTCTTACTTGGATGCCAGGGGGTCCGGGGGGTCCAGGGGGCCCTGGCATCCCCGTGGGCCCGCGCATGCCCTCGCTGCCCTGCAAGAGCCATGGAAGGGTCAGGGGAGCAGCCGGGGCCATGCCCGGGTGTCCCTCAGCCATCCTGCAGAACTGGGGACAAAAGCAGCCTTGTCCCGGTGGCACTAACCTTCTCGGCCATGGGTCCTGGTGGCCCAGCTGGACCAACCTTCCCTGGGAAGCCAGGGGGGCCCTAAAGAGAAGAGAGGTGTTAAGTTGGGGGGGGCACTGCTTGCTGCCTCCAAATTCATTTTAACACGTTTGCTGTGGGGCTGCTCTCCACACCCTGTCCCACAGGACACATCCGTGTCTTTCTGTGAAAAACTCCCATCCTCATCCCCATCCCATCCTCATCCTCATCCCATCCCTATCCCATTCCCATCCTGATCCCCATCCCATCCTCATCCCTATCCCATTCCCATCCTCATCCCCATCCCATATTCATCCTCATCCCATTCCCATTCCATTCTCACCCCATCCTCATCTCCATCCCACTCCCATCCTCAACCCCAAGCCATTCTCATCCCCATCCTCATCCCCAGCTGGCTCCCACCCAGGGCTGAACATCATCTCCCAGGGACACCTCTCAGTGACTCACCGGTGGCCCCGGGAAGCCAGGCTGGCCCTGGAAACCCTGTGAAGAGACAAGAGCTGAGCCAGGCCCCGACAGCCACATCCTGCCCCCTTAGGGGTCCCAGGGATCCCCGTCCCCTTGGGGACACTCACCTGGTCCCCTTTCTCGCCAGCGCTGCCTGGGAGCCCACGCTCACCCCTCGGTCCCTGCAGAGAGAGGGTGAGGTGGGTGGGGGGCACCTCACTGCACCCACAGCCACCACAGCCACCCCCCCACATTCCCCACAGCCCCCCAGGAGCCGATCAGGGTGGGCACCTACCGCTGGCCCCACGGGACCGGGGAGACCGTCCAAGCCAGGGGGTCCCTGGGAAGCAGGGAAAACAGGGTCAGATGGATGTGGCTGGCAGGGCCGTGGGAACGGGGGTCACCTGGGACACCCCCAGCCCCTCTGCCCCTGGAGCAGGGCCCCAAGGGACTCACCAGTTCCCCCTTCTCCCCGGGGGGGCCCACGTAGCCTCGCTCGCCCTTGATGCCCTGGGGAAGGAAGGAGATCAAGACCCCATGCAGGACAGGGGATGAGCTGGGACATGGGGCATGGACGGGAGCAGGGCGGACAGATGGGGCACAGGGGAGGATGGGGCAAGATGGGGCACAGGTGGAGGGGGCATGGATGGAGTGAACTGATGGGCAGTGGGGAGGGCACCGGGAATGCGTGGGACTGGGGACGGGTGGGACAGGGATGAGCCCTGCAGGGACACGGTGCTCAGTGCCCACTGGGGCCCCCAACTGCCCATCCCCGGCAACGGGGGGGCCCCAACAAGCAGCAGAGAGGGACGTGGGGACACAGGAGGTGGCCAGGGGCTGGTAGACGCTGCTTGGCTTCCCGCAGTACTCACGGGAAGGCCGGGGGGACCCGTCGCGCCGGGGTAGCCAGGCTGCCCTGGAGGTCCCTGTGCCGGAGGAGGAGAACGCTGAGCCACCCAGCGCACCAGTGTCCCCCCATCCCCTCCTCTCACACCACTCACCGGTTCCCCTTTGGCTCCGGCAAGCCCGGCAGGGCCACGATCCCCCTGGAGACCCTTTGGAGGGAGAAGAGAGGAGCTACAGGGGGTCTCCTGCAGCCCCCGGGGCTGTGCCCACCGGGCAGAGCGCAGGGGACAAGGACCGGGCACAGGTCTGTGACCTCCGCCAGCCCACAGCCCCAGCCTGCCCGGCACCTTCAGGTACCGGGGGGACCCGCTCGTCCCCCAGCCGGGCTCCCTGCACCCACAGGCACTGGGCTCAGCACCCAAGTGATGCTCACACCCAGACACAGGTCACTGCTGCCACACGTCATGACCCACAGGCAGCTCTGGTGCCATGGGGCCGTGGAAATCTCAGCCCTGGTGGCACTGCATGAGGTGCCTGGCTCCTGGCACCCCCAGGCACTGCCCAGGACACGCTTCAGACCACAGCTCCGGCCTGGTGCCACCCGCTGCGCTCCCAGGGTGGGCCAGACACGGGTGACACACAGGAGCCCCATGGCTCTGTGCCACGGGACCGCTGGGGTGGGTTAGTGGGGTGACACGGTGCCCGAGACTGGACAGGACACGCTGGCACACCGCAGAGCAACGACCCACAGAGACCCACAGAGACCCACACAGACTGTGGTGACATTAGTGGACGAGGGGACAAGAGCAGGACACGGTTGGCACGGAAGGGCAGGATCCTCCGGGAGCTGCCGGCGCAGCCTCACCTCGCCTTGTGCTAGGAGGGAACAGGAGGATGGAGATGGAGATGAGGATGGAGATGAGATGAAGATGATGCTGGAGGCTGGTTGGCCCCAGAGGAGCCGAGGACCAGAGGAAGAGGAGGATGAGCCCGAGCAGCACCGGCTGCACAGAGGGTCCTCCTGGCTCCCCGAGGGGACTCCCCAGGGCAGCAGGGAAGGGGCAGCAGTGCCACCCGGTGCCCCCAGCCCACCCCACGGGAGCTGTGACAAACTGCGGGCACCCAGCGGGGGTGGCGGGTCACCTACACACCGAGAGGAAGATCATTCCTGGGCCGGCAGAGCCCACGTCTGCCGAGACCTCGTGTGGGGATGGAAGAGTGGAAATGGGAGGATGGAGATGAGGTGGAAGGGGAGGGGGGGCTGCGGCCGCTCCCAAGGGGGACAAGGACAAGGGACACAGCCAAACCAAGCGGCAGCAACAGAGGGCACAGAGCGGAGCCGTGCTGGGTCCTTACGGGCAATCCGGGTGCGCCAGGCGTTCCAGGAAAGCCTGGGGGGCCCTGAGGGGAGAAACAGGGAGGTCACAGCCTGGAAACGGCACCGGGAGCTGGGGCTGAGCCCTCGGGGTGCACAGGGCGGGGGGGACAGGGGCTGGCTCGGGCTCAGCCGCCCACCGAGCCAGGCTCCTGCTCCATATCCGGGCTGGCAGCACCTTCGCCTCCACCTCAGCCTCGCCGGGACACAGCCATGCCGTGCTGCGCCTCCGCCTCGCCACGGCCCGGCCACCTGCCTGCCACCGCGGCCTCGGGGCAGGGCCCGGGCCCCTTGGGGACCTGCAGTGCGGGGCTCCAAGCCTCCCAGGACCATAACGTGATGCCTGCACAGCCCCCCGCCCCGGGTACTTACGATGGGTCCGGGTGGCCCTGGGGGTCCCCGCAGTCCCGGTGGGCCCTGGGGAGAGATGGCTGGGTCAGACGTGACCGCGGTGTGGGGACAGGGGACCGGCCAGCACTGAGGTGGCACCGAGGGACCTTCAGCCCCACCTGTGGCCACCGGGCAGGGCTGGGATGGCAGGGAGGACCAGAGGAGCAGGGCAGTGCTGTGGATGGGGAGCGCACCCACCTGCTCGCCTCTCTCGCCGGGGATGCCCGGGGTGCCTGGCAGCCCAGGGTCACCCACACAGTCCGGGCTGTCACCCTGGGGGGAGCAGGGACACGTCAGGAGCCGGGGGGTGGCTCTGCCCACAGCTGAGCCCTGCCAAGCCCCGCCAAGCGCCCCCAAAGCCACCTCCGCTCCCCAAAGCCCCGGCTGCCCCCACAACGGGGGATGGTGGCGGGTCCTGCCCCAGTGGGTCCCATCCCCGCAGCACCCTGGGGACCGGGAAGTGGGAGCGGGGTGACCGATCAGCCCCCGGGCAGCACGGTTCACTCACCCGAGCCTCCTCCGCTCTCGGGAACTGTGCAAAGCACTGGAAGAAAACCCTGAAGTCACCTGAGGGTCCCCAGCAGGGGGGGCACAGAGCCCCCAATCCTGCACCCCTCAGGTGCTCAGCACCCGCTGCTCTAGCCTGGGGCAAGCGTGTCACCCTCCCTGGGGACACATCGGGACAGGGGGGAGCTGTGCATGGGAGCCAGCGTGCCCAGAGCATGCCCAGCCCTGCAAGTGCCTGCAGCTTTGCATGATGGTGACACAGGCCGATGCTCAGGGACATCTTCACCCCAAGATCCCCACCAGGACCAGGGGTTTCTGGGTGCCGGGATTCCCACCCAGAGATGGGTAAATACTCACGCGGGCGCAGCTCTCACTGCCAGGGACACCCGGCATAGCCCCATCGCCCTCCTCTCCCTTGACGCCGCTGGGTGCCGTGAAGGCTGCCTGCAGCTGGGGACAGTCCCCGCACAGGGTCTGGGAGGACACGGGGGGTCAGGGGGACCCCAAAGTGCTTGGGGCTCCCCTGGGCAGGGCACAACCCACGGCGGGAAGGCACCCTGTCCCCACGCTCTCACCTTCAGCACCTCGATGTTCCTCTCGGCCATGACGGCCAGTGGCCCCTGGGAGAGATCATAGAACCGTGGAATCGGTTTGGTTGGAAAAGTCCCTCAAGACCATCGAGTCCAATCATTAACCCACCCTTGTCACTGCCCCATGTCCTGAGAACCTCATCTCCGTCTGTCCAACCCCTCCAGGGATGGTGACTCCAGCACTGCCCTGGGCAGCCTGTTCCAATGCCCCACAGCCCTTTGGGGAAGAAATTGTTCCTAAATCCAACCTCAACCTTCTCTAAACCCCCCAGGTCCCTCAGCTGCTCCCCATCACACTTGTGCTGCAGCCCCTTCCCCAGCTCTTCTCTGAACTTGCTACAGTCCCCATGCCGGGGGGCGGCAGGATGGGGGGCACACGGGGAGAGGTGCCATGGGCACAGCCGCTACCTACCAGGTCTCCCACTGTTCCGGGCAGTCCCGGTAAACCGTTGTGTCCTGGCATCCCCTAAAGACAAACAGAGCGCTTCAATATTTGAGCCCTTTGCTAAAAGCTGGGCAGGATCGATCCCCGCTCGCCCCACCGCTTACCTGGCGGCCGGGGGCTCCTGGGGGGCCAGGGGGGCCGGGGTCTCCGGGGGGACCCTGCAACACCCCAAAACACAAATGGAGAGAGG
>VWYH01007286.1:2455339-2465446 GCA_013399365.1 Pampusana beccarii
ATAGGATGGGGGGGGTCTCAGCCCCCTGTACTCACTGGTAGCCCTGGTGCTGGTTCACCCTGAAGCCCCTCGGTGGGTCCCCGCAGCAGTGCGGCGAGGACACGGGCATCGCAGGACAGGCAAGAGTCCCCCTGCGAGGGCAGGGAGGGGACACGGCTCAGGGGGCCGGGGCTGCACACCCAGCAGGCGGTGGGACAGAGGGACGGACACTCACCTTCTCCCCTTTCATCCCTTGGATGCCAGCATCTCCCTGGGGAGGAGAAAGAGGAGCTGGGCTGGGTGCTGCCAGGGCGGGCTGGTTGTCACTCGGTGTCCCCCCAACTCTGATTGGGGATGAGCCAGCCCCCGCCTCAGCCCCATGTCACCTACCCTGTCTCCTTTGGGTCCCGCGGGGCCAGGTCTGTCCTGGTGACGGGGAAATGAAGAGGCAGCATTAGGGATGCTGAGCGAAGCCCCTGCCCTGTCCCCCACCCATGTGCCCACCCCACGCCCCCAGTTCAGACTCACCGACACCCCGTCTTTGCCGGGTGCTCCAGGCGCTCCCCTGGGTCCCGGTTCGCCGGGCAGCCCCATGGCACCGAGCGTCCCCTCGGCCGCGGTGGGACACACCTCGCATGGCTCACCCTGCCCGGTGGGGACAGTGAGACGCAGCTCTGGGCTGGGGGCGTCCTTGAGATGGCCCCCACGCAGCCCCGAGCCCAGGGCACGGGCACCGCGGTGGAGCTGTGACCGCAGGGGCTACGTGCCCGTGGTCATGGCACAGTGACACTGGGCACAGCCCCCACCAGGGCACCCGGCCGCTGCACCCACCTTGTCTCCTTTTGGCCCCAGGACGCCGGGGGGTCCCTGTGGGGGGAAGGCAGGGGAGGGGGCTGCTTCAGGGAGCCCCAAGGCCAAGGTTTGCCCTGGCGATGCCACCCGGCATCCCCAACCCCTGCCACCAGCCATGGCATGGGATGGTCCCAGCCCCGGCCGAGGCCACCGGCTGTCCCAACCCCCTCTCCGCGCCTGGGCTCGGATCCCACCACCGCTCCGGCCAAGCAGCCCCGACCCCGAGCCAAGAAACCCGTCCCTGACCCCGGGCTTTGGCTCCCGGTACTCACGGGTGTCCCAGGCGATCCGCCGGGTCCAGGAGCTCCGGAGCTGCCCTGGAGCCAGAGATGGGAGAGTCTGAGTCCTGCACGGCAGAAAAGCCACGGCCCGCAGCACCCCCAGCACCCCGGGGGGTTCCTGCCCCCCAAGCTGAACCCCGGGCCACCCAGCTGGGGCTCGTCCAGCCAACAGCACCGCGAGCCAGCGCTGACTTGGCTCCAGCTGGGGATCCCGGCACAACCTCCCCACTCTGAGCTGCCCTCGGGCAGGGTGGTGTGGGGGTGTTCAGGACCCCTTTTTCAGCCCCAACTCACCTTTTCTCCCTTCGGACCCGGGGGGCCACCAGGGTCACCCTGGAGAGAAGACGCTGTTAGCCCTGCCAAGCACCCCGGCCAGCCCCACAGCAGAGCCCTGGGGGGCACCTCACCCCGTCCCGTGGTGTCGCCCACCCGCAGCCCCACGGCACAGGGGTCCTTACCGGCTTCCCGGGAAAGCCGATCCCTGGAGATCCCGGCTTCCCGGGGGGCCCCGGCTCACCGGCCAGCCCCTCGGGTCCCACAAGGCCAGGGTCACCCTGGAAGGAAAGGGGGCGTCAGTGCCAGCGCTGCTGCTGGGTGCCCCCACCCCCTAAGCCCCCACCTACCTTCTGTCCCTTGGGTCCCACCACACAGATCTCTCCGGGCCGGCCCTGCGGGGAGGGGACAGGGCTGTGACAGCACCGTACGTGCAGCACCATGCACAGTACGGGGGGTGCTGGTCTAGTGACGGGACCCCCCTGCCCAGGGAACGTCCCCAGGGATGCCCAGGTACCACCCGGCACTACTCACGTCTCGCCCCGGGCGCCCCGGCTTGCCCTGCAGTCCTCCGTCACCCTTGTCACCTTTCTGGCCCTGCCGGACAGACGGACAGCAGCTGTGCCATCCCCTGGGTTGGCACCGGAAGGTCCTGGCACCTCTGCCAGCACCTCGCAAGCCAGGTTTATCTCATCAGCCCAGATGTCCCCACGGTGATGCTGAGACCCACGGGCTGGACTCACCTTCTGCCCATCAGCACCGGCCGCCCCGGGGAGCCCCTGTCGGGGAACAGCACGGAAAAGTGGGTGCCCATGGGTGACCCTGTGCAGGGCTCCCCCCCTCCCTCTTGGTACCACCGCCCCTTTCATCCCACCAGCCCCCACCGAGCCGCCTCCCTTGAGTTGGACCCCCACACCCCAGCTTGGGGTACACATACAATGTCTGGGGGGAGCACCCCCAGGTCCCCATCCCACAGCCCCATCCGCCCAGCATCACTCACCACCTCGCCACGCTGCCCCTTCTCACCCTGCGGCCCCTCAGCACACTGCGGAGGAAGAGGAGGGAGTGGGGTGAAGGAGGGTGGCAGAGCTGGGGCAGGGGGTATGCGGGGGGCGGGGGGGTCTCACCTGCACGGGGCCATCAGGGTGGGTGCGCACACAGTCTGCACCCTGCGGGAGCGAGGGGGCCACTCAGGGGCTCTGCCTGCACCCGCCATGGCCAGGGACGGGGCGCCATGGGGGGCAGCAGCACCCCCGCAGGGAGCACCCCCAGTTTAGGGGGGTCCCTGCCTGGGACACAACTGGGGACACTCACGCGGTCGCCTTTCTCCCCTTTGCTGCCAGCGATGCCGGGGGGACCGCGCTCGCCCTTCCCGCCCTGCAAGAGAGGGGACGTGTAGGTGACAAAATGGGGCACGGGTGTCCCCGTGTCCTCATGTGTGCCCACAGCAGGACCCAGGGCTCCCGGGCAGGGATGCTCCGGGCACAGCCGAGCATCTGCGTGGCCACATCCCTGCGGGAGCTGGGCCCTGTGTGTGCTGGGGTGACAAACCTACCTTTGGACCCGGGGGACCGAGTGTCACCTAGAGAGAGAGAGAGAGGTGTCCTGCAGGGCACGCTGCTCCAAACCTGTCCCCACTGCGGTACCCATCCTCCCAACGCTGTCCCCAAGTGCTACCCCAGGAGACCTGTGGGGCACATGGGGTCCCAAAAACTTGCCATCAGCCCTGCACCTCCAGCCAGAGGTTGCCAAAGGAATGGGGCCACATCTGGAAAGGATCAGAGACCCTCCCCACAGCCAGATGTTGCTGACCCCCAGGCCAGGAGGAGCCGTGGTTCATGGGGGGCTGCTGGTGATGGCAGAGCAGCGGGTGACACCCCCGGGCCAGCACTGTGGTGGCTTTTGCCGGCCCCAGCTCACAGCCCAGCCCCAGCAGACGGGTCGGGGTCCCCATATCCCCCCGCCAGCGCTGCCTGGTGACACACTCACGTTTGCCGAGGTCTGCGGCGAGCAGGGCGGGCACTGCAAGAGATGGGGAGGGCAGCTTGTACCGGCTCCATACCCACGGCACCCAAAATCCTACAGCACCCAAAATCCTACAGCACTCAAACCCCTGTGGCACCCACAACCCTGTGGCCACTGCCCCTGTCCCCTGGGCACCCCAAACCCATGGGGCTCACCCAGCAGCATCTCTCCCTCCAGCCCTGGGGTGCCTGTGGGCACAGGGGGGTGCCCATGGCAGACAAGGGAAAAGCCAGGAGAGCTTGTCACCCGGCTGTGTCCCCAGGGGAGGTGATGACAGTGGCTGGGACCCAGTCTGCACCCCAGGGATCCCCAGCAGGATCCCACCCCAGGGTCACAGCAGCCCCCGCGGGATGGGGTGACACAGGGATAGGGCACAGGGCACGCTGAAGACGCTTCCCAGCCCCAGCAGCGCTCCAGAGGCGCTCGGAGGGAACAAAGAGGCCCTTGGCCATGGCTGGGATCGCTCCAACAGTCAGTGGGGCCTCAATTCCTGCTTGGGGGAGCAGAGCAGCCGCTTCTGCAGTCCCTGCAGCTCTGGCAGCGGCAGAAAGATCCCGAATGCAGCAGGGACAGCCCCGGCCTGGGGCACGGGTGGGTCCTGGCACAGCACCGGCGCCGGCGGGAGGAAGGGGAGCAGAGCCCGGCATGCCAGGACGGGTGCAGCCGGGCTGGGACACCCCTTCCCACCTCCCCGCACCTTTTCCCCAGGATGTCCCTTTGGGCTGGTCCTCCCCGAGGTCCTCGCCGGCTCCTGTGGACAGAGCAGAGCACCCATGGGAGCCTGTGCACCCCTGGGTGACACCTCCCTTTGCATCCCTGGGTTATCCTGTCTGGGGGCACCCATGGGTGCAACCCGCCTTGGTCTGAGCCCCAAGCTGGCAGCTCAGCGGGTGCAGAGCAGCGATGGGGCTGCAGGAGCCCCCCCGTCACTCCATGGTTTCTGGCTGCTGCCAGCTCCCTCCCGCCCCTCGCACAGTGGAAAATATGAGCCAGGGCTTTTCCAAGGGCTGAACGGCTGTGGCTGCCGGCCTGGCTGAGCGCTGCCCCCCCCGGGCTGGGGCATCTCGCGGTGGGATGGGGGCCCGGGGGCACGCGGGGACTCACGGCGCCCAGCGGCTCCTCCAGGCAGAAGCAGCGGGTGTAGACCCGGCCCTCGGGCTGCGGCGAGATCTCGATGAGGTTGCTGCTCTGCATCAGCTCCGCTTGCCGACGGGTCTTGGGTGCTTCTGTGAGGCACTGACGGGAGAGAAAAGGGGGACATTGGGGTGCTGCTGGGGTGAGAGCTGAGAGCCCCAACCCTGCCAGTGCGATTTGGGAGGTGGATTCATCCTGTGCCAGCCACAGGGACAGGTAACAGGTGATTGAATCAGAATAGTTTGGGTTGGAGGGACCTTCAAATCTCCCCCAGTGCCCCCCCTGCCATGACAGGGACATCTTCACCAGCTCAGGTTGCTCAGAGCCCCGTCCAGCCTGGCCTGGGATGTCTCCAGGGATGGTTCATCCACCACCTCTCTGGGAACCTGGGCCAGGCTCTCACCACCAGGGACCAGGGTGGGGATTCGGGGGGACTCACCCCGCTGGCCGAGATCTCGCAGCATCCCTCCTGCCTGGCCAGCTCGGCGTCGCAGTAGATCTGGGCTTGCTGGATGTCGAACTGCCGTGGGGCAGGAGCAGCAGGTCAGGGACGGATCCCGCCCCGCAGGCAGAGCCCACCCGGACCCCCGGGGTCTCACCCGCACTGCGGTGCCGCGCGTGGCGTCCAGCCCCAGGAAGGCATTGCCCTCGGGGGCCAGCGCCCGCCGCGGGGGCAGCGGCTTGGAGGAGATGGAGGCGCAGTCCAGGTGGACGGAGACGGCGTGGCTCTGCACGGCCACCGCCACCTTGTGCCACCGCCCGTCGAAGAGGGACGCCACGGCCGTCCCCGCGAACACAGCGCTGACGAACGCGGCCCCCGGCGCCCTGGCCTGAAACTCCAGGCTCTTCTCGGGACCGTGCAGAGTCAGGGAGAGCTGGGCAAAGAGGGGACAACACCACGGTTGGGGTCAGCTCGGGGCTGTCCCCTCGCCACTGGTGTGTCCCGCCATCCTGGGGCCATACCTGGGGGTAGCCCTGCTGGTCGGTGACCTGGAAGAGGTACCAGTGCTCCCCGGTGCTGTTCTTCTTCAGCAGCAAGGTGAAGATGAGGGTGAAGGCGGGGGGCAGCCCATTGGGGAACACCTGCCTGCAGGGATGGGCATCAGCGGTGGTCAGACCCTGCACCGAGATCCAAAGACAGCGGCAGCATCGTCCCAAACACCCCCATGTGCATGGCACCCACAGGCAGCATCGCCCCAACAGCCCCCATGGGTCCTGCAGTGGTTTGCCCCCGTTGGTGGCACTGCGGATGCCATCGGGGTGCATCCAACTTGTGCAACAGGAGCAGAACACGAGGCAGACGGCCCAGCTCGCCCACAGCCACTCAACCGCTGGAAATATTTGCTTTGAGCTCTGCTCCGTCACACCAGCAACTTTCCAAGCCACCAGCCTGGAGCTGGACCAGGGCATGGGGAGCGGGCCAGACCCCACAGTCCCCTCTGCTCCCCAGGGGACACGAGCCTGCCCTCGCTGGGCACCCAGGAGGCTCCCGGGGTGGAGGGGCACCCATGGGTGCCCACCTGGAGCTCACAACCTGGCTGCTGGGGACACCCTGTCCCCAGGGCTGGCTCTGGGCTGCCACAGGCACCCGGCCAAGAGCAACTCCAGCCCGGAGCATCCACCACCTCGAAGCCATCTAAGGACTCGGCTGCTCAGCTCAGGAGCCAAGGCTGGGTTGCCTTCGCCCTTGGGAGAGCCCCGTGCCCAGCACCGCTGCGTGCCAGCCCCGGGGCGATGTGGGGACAGGCGGGCAGAAGGAGACGGGTGTGCAAACCGCAGCGGTTTCCTCCAGGAACAGCTCCCGAGGACGTGGACCTGCTCCCACCTCGCCACGCTGCAGCATCCCTGCCAGCCCTGGCACGGCCTCGGGCACGGCCAGGCAGGGCGTGCTGGGGACGGCGGGGACCAGGGACAATCTCCATGTGCATCCCCCTGCAGCCCCTGCAAACCCAGCTCAGAGATGAGCAGCGTCTCGAGTTTGTCTAGACCCCGGTGAGTGCCTGCCAAGTGCAGAGCAGCCGCAGAGCCGCAGTTGCATAAGGGCTGGCCAGGACCCAGTCGAGCCGCCGCAGCCTGGGATTTACTTTCTAGGAGAAAAGTAGCTTGGGGAGCCCCAGGGCTGCACCACCAGCATCTCTGCATCCCCCCAGGTGCCACGGAGCTGTGTGGCCTCTCCAGTTAAGGGCAAAGCCTAAGGAGCATCACCCAGGTCCCATCCTTAAAATGTGGGGACGATGCTCTGGCCACTGATGGCCACCCCGTGAGCGGCCGCACTCACTGCGTGGGCTGCACCAGCGGCACGGCGCCCAGCCGCAGCACCACCGGCCCCCGCGGGTTCCGGACCTTCTTGATGGAGGAGATCTTCAGCAGGTCGAACCTTTTAATCAGGTTAAAACCTGCAGGACAGAGTGGAGGGGGTGAGAACCGGCCCCGGCATGGGGGCCGAGGGCTGATGGTCCCCAGGCAGGGTGCAGAGCCCATCCCCAGGGAGTCTGGGCTGTGCAGAGCGAGAGGGGCTTTCCTTACCTGTTACGTTCTCATACTTGTCCCCAACCAGGTCCTCGTCCCAGAGCTGCGGGCACAGCTCCCCTGCAAGGCACATCAGCACATCACTGCGGTGTCCCCAAGGACATGGGGACACTGCACAAGAAGGGTTGGACCGTGTGGAGCCCCCCAAGCCCCAGCAGGTCTCGGGGTGCTGTTGAGAGCTCACCCCAGACCCCCAAAACCACTGCAAGCTGCAGGGGATCACAAATCCAGCAAATACAGCTCCCACGGCAGGACGAGCTCCTCGCAAAGAGCCCCCAAAGGAGCAAAGCAGTGGGTTTGGAAGGAACGAGCGGTGAGCTCAGAGCTGCATCCCACAGCGAGTTCACCAGGTGAAATGTTTTTCCCAGTTCCTGTGTGTTTTCCCTCAAAACAGCCCTGCGGCTGGAATCGGCATCAAGAGGCTTGGATGGGTGCCGCGGACACCCAAGGCATGGAGTTGGCACCCGGAGCTGCCCGCCAGCCTTCCCGTCCCATCCCGGTGACATCCTCAGACCTGGTGGCCCCAGGTGACAGGCACGAGGGCCGAGCCAGGGGACAGGGAGAGGCTGAACTGCAGGGAATGCCGTGTCAGTTCTGATCACGAGGACGCCGGTGCTGTTTGCAACCCCGCTGATATATTGCTGCTTTAGCAGCATCAATCCACCTCCGCTGGATGCTACCAGATGTTGGGAGGCGCGAGATAAAGGAGGAAACAAGGGGGTATTGAAGGAGGAATTTGTTTTGTCTCTGCGTACAGCAGCCCTGGAGCTGATGATTCATTTGCCTCTTCCCCAGCCCTCAGCCGTTCCTGGGGGGCAGCTCTGACCCCCACAGCCCCACTGCCCAGAGCCAGGCACCACCAGGGTGTTTCTCCCCCAGGCTGACCACTCGCTCGCACACGGCCAGCAGCCGCGCAGGGACGTGTCCCTCGCTCCCAGGACCCCGGCACAGCGGCGGCGGCAGCAGCAGGGGCTGTTGTACTGGAGCCGGTCCCGCAGGCACGTGTGGCAGCCGGGGACAGAGCAGTGAGATCATCCGCAGCGGGGCAGAGGGCGGACAGCGAGGCATAAATCACCCTGCTTCGGGGCCTCCCCCAGCCCCAGCGCTATCCCTGAAGGGAAAATCTTGTCTCCCCAACCCTCGTTTCCCTAATGAAGGGCTGGGAGCCAGGAGCCCGTACCATGCAGGACAGCGGGGGACGGTACCGGCCAGGGGGGTCCCTTGCACAGGCAAAGCTGGGCAGCCCCTGGGCCCCCCGGTCTGAGCCACCGCTCCACCCCCGCAAAGACTGATGCAATGTGGCTCTGCTGCCAGCGGCTCCTCCCTACCATCCGCCTCCAGCTCACCCTGAGCCACGGCCAGCCCCACGCTGGACCCACGCACAGCAGCCCCATGGCCAGGGACACCTTGCCTGGGACCCCACGGGATCAGTCATCATCCCGCTGTCCCCAGCGGCGTGGTGACAGCCCTGAGCCCTCTGCCATTGGTGTGCACCATGGCCAAACCTCTTTGCACCTCGCAGCTGGAGGCCAAAACCCTCTCGGAAGCTCTGTGCATCCTTGCCGCTGCCCCGAGCAGCCCTGGCTCACCTACAGAGCAGCCCCTGCTCGCTCCCGGCTCCCGCACGTGCTGCCGGACGGTGCTGCCGGATGGTGCCGCCACGGTTGCCAGCTGGCAGCGAGCACCCCGCGGCCAGAGTGCGGCCAAGCCCCATCCCTCTATGACCACAGCCCGGACCACGGGGCGTTCCCGGCGCTCGGCCACGGCGGGGGCGATGGTGGGGTGTCCCCGGGCTGGCTCCCTGCAGCAGGGCTCGCTCAGCCCTCCCTGGCCCCCTGCCCGCACGGGATGCTGAGCGGAGCCCCACAGCCTGGGCGGCCGGCGCTCAGCAGGCAGCCGATGTCCGCAGCCACCGCTCTGGCCGCCAGCGTTCACCCGTGTGCGGTCCGGCACGTGGGGACCTGGCACAGCTCACAGCGTCCCCTGACCACCTCTACCCTGCCATCCCTGGGGCTGACCCAGCCTTGCTTTCCTCTCCCCATGGACAGGCAACGAGGGATCACTCCAGTGCGGACCCCAAGCCCTTGGTCCCAGTGTCCCTTACCTTCTGCTGGTGGCAGCTCCTTCCCCTCGCAGGCGCTGACGAGCCCTGCAAGCGCAAGGGCCCAGAGACCCCTCATGGTGCCCACGGCAGTGGGTCGGGGCCAAGGTGGCTGCCTGCAAGGGAGAGAGATGGGGCAGCAGTGGGACACGCACATGGTGGGCACTGGCCCACGTCCCACGAGCTCACCTGTGCTGGGAAACCCCCAGGTAAGCCACGGGCACAGAGGTGATGCTGACCCGCTCGGCCACGGCTCAGGCAGGTTTTGGGGGTCAGTGTGGCCCCCATCCACTGATGGATCCCCCCGACTGCACCCAGCCCGAGCACACAGGGCAAGCCCCAGCACCCCGGCATTCACAGGTTCAGTCCGACCCCAGCAACCAGATTGACTGCAAACATCTGGAAGCGCAGAGGCTCGGCTGCCCCAGAGCAGAACTGGGTGCCTCCTGTGCAGACCCCCCCACCCCAGGGAGGTCTCTCTCTCTCCTGTTTTATCTCCTGGTCCCGTGTGGACCCTGGGGTGGCCCAAGGCCCTGAGGTCACCCCGACCTGGCGTTCCTCCTCCTGCTTCCTGCCACGACGCAAGGCAGGGCTGCAGGCAGCCGGAGCGCTGGGACAGACCGGACACGTTCGGCTCCGCTTGCTGCTGCAAGAGTGGGACGTGCATCCCTGCGCCCTTGTCCCCATGCACAGCGGTTGGGGACCTTTGTGACCAGTGGCCCTGCCCCTGTCCTGCTTGCACCCAGCTCTGCCGCACCCCCCAGCTCAGTCCTGCCTGCACCCCAACTCCTGTGCTCCGAACCCCCTGCACAACCCCTGCAGCTCCCGGATCCCCGCTGCTGCCTCCCGGCTCCCCCTGCACCCACCCCTGCACCCCCTCTGCTCCCCTTGCACCTCCCTTGCACCCCCTCTGCTCCCCTTGCACCTTCCTTG
>VWYH01007286.1:2465553-2495498 GCA_013399365.1 Pampusana beccarii
CTCCGGGGCGGTGGGAGCAGCCGCGGGACACCGGGCGCTCCGCCGCGCCGCCCCCGCCGCCTTCCCCGCCTCCCTCCGGGGGGGCCCGAGCCGCCCCCCGGCAGCTGCCCGCCCTCTGCCTCATCAACCCGGGGGGGCCCGAGCCGCTGCCCGCCTTCGTCTCCCCGCCCTCCTCCTCCTCTTCCTCCCCTCGGTGCCTCCTCCGGCAGTGCCCTCCCCACCCCAGGGTCCCGCTTGCCCGGGGGGGCTGGACCCCCGCCCGGAGGAGGGGACCCCCTGCGAGGGACGAGGGGGGCACCCTAATCCTAGAGCTGGGGTGAACCCCATTCCTGAGCTGCCGGACAGGACCTGCTCTTCCTCCCCCCAGGGACCAGAGGGGACCCAGGTGCTGGCACCGGTGGTGGCATCGCCAGCCAGGATGGCTGCTGCTGTGGGGACGAGCGTGTCCCTCCAGGGATGCTCCTCCACCCACACAGCACCGGCCCACAGCGCAAGTTTGAGTCTGGGAGAAGCCAAACAGCCACAGGTATCCCTGTGTCCCCATCCCTGTGTCCCTTTTCCGAGGGATGCCCGGTGCTGCAAGTCACCATTGGGTCCCTGCTCAGCCGCTTTCTTCCCAAATTGTGATGAATCTATTTACACTGAAGCTTTACAAATGTGTGTTAGGGACGCATGCATCTCAATAAACGCGCTCTAATTAACAACTGATGTTTATTCAGCCCACAGCAAATAAGCTGTCGCGGGCAAACCAAGCGATGCTGCTTTTGAAGAGCAGCTCGACTCTGCCATTTATTCGACAGACAGCCCCCGACACGCGGTGACAGAGCACTCGATTCTCCTGCGAGTTGCCTACTGTGGTAATTAAGGGTAATTAAAGCAAGTGGGTACAAAATATAACAAAACTTTTATAATTCCTGTTGGGCGATTATTCACGCCGAGCTGTTGCTTGTTTGTGGCCTCCCAGCAGCAACGAACCCTGGGCATGAGCCCGAGTGGGGTTTGTGCATCTTGTGGGTTTGGGGACATGGGGTGAGTGGGACCTGCCCTCACCCCCAACACCAGCCCAGCCCCACAGCCCAGCCCCACATCCCAACTTGGCCCCACAACCCACCCCACAGCAGAGCAGGGACGATGGGCAGCCCCATCCCCCTCAAGCCAGACCTCTTGCTTACACCAGCACAGCCAACAGCTCCCAACGCCCGCAAATTCAGCTGTGAATTGCTTTGGGGGGCTTGCATCTATCCTTCCTGCTGCTCTTCCCATGCCTCAGTTTCCCTCATTTGCCAGGGAGCTCCCCTGGGTAGGTTGTCCCCAGTCCAGTGGCACAAAGGGACCCCCCTGTCCCCAGGATGGTTGTGGAGTGGAAACCTGGGTTCCTGCTTCCCCTCGCTGTGCCAGGGCACGGGGTCGGTGTCTCCAGATCCTGCCCCCACAACGCTCTGCTAAGGGCAAGCAGATGTCTCCAGCCCGTGCCGGCAACCCCTGGAGCGCTGCCGAGCCGGGGGATGGAAAACAGGATCCTGCGGCCCCTGCCCACCGACCCAGCACGGAAAAAGTGGAGACAAGCTGCTCTTCCAAGAAACAGCCGCGTCGGCTGCCAAGAAACACGAGCCGGAGCAGAGCCCGGCAATTTTTGGGCTGGAGACAACCCTCCTCCAAGCCCGAGCGTCATGCGGCAGCGGTTGCGTTACCGCAGGGCTCCCCGGTGCTGCCGGCACGGCCCCCCCAGAGGCCCCACTGCTGGGGGGTGAGGGTCGGGGTGACGCCGGCCGGACCCCGCTGGCTCGCAGGTTGCTGACCCACGCAGCACGGAATTCCTGTGGTGAGGATTTCGGCGGTTCAGCATTTATTCCTGCACCAATTTGGGCACAACCCCCCCCACCCCAATTCCAGCGTTTGCTGGGAAGGAAAGAGCCCGCGGGGATTCTTTCCAGCTTGACAGGGCCCGTTTCTTTCCGTGGCATTAAACCAGCAGTTTTTGCCTCTTTTGGAGGAAATTCTGTGCGAAGGGAGAAGCGAAGCCCGCCGTCCCCTGCACCTCCCTGGGCCGCGCAGCCTCAGAGCCGTTTCTCCATCATTTCCGCCCCCCAAACCGAATATTTTTGGCATGGGAGAGGGGGCTGGCTTGGCTCAGATGGAAGCTGCAGATGGAAAATGGCTCCAGAGCTCTCCAATCTGCTCAGACCCCTCCCCACATCCCCAGGATTGCTCAGACCCACAGGATTGGGGGGGCTGGCCCCCCATCCCCCCTTGTCGGGACAAGCCCGGGCTCCATTCCCTCACTGCATATGGCGTCTCCATGAGTAATAAAAGCTGCTAATTGCCAACAGATGCCCCAGGAAATCCTGACGCTGCCTCTCGTGGCTGCGTTTGGCTGGGAAGGCAGAGGGGCCGGCCCCGTGTCCCCCGAAGCGTGGGGCAGAGGGACCCCAGTGCGTGGCAGCTCCCAGCAACTCTCATTAGCAAAATTAGCAGCCGGGATGAGGCAGCGGGTGAGCATCCCCAGGGAGGGGATGGTACCAGCCCTGCCCTGGTGGCAACCGCATCGGTGCCCCGGGCAGCACACCCGCATCCCGGCTGTGCCGATGCCAGGGATGCTCCGGCAGCGCGAGGCACCCCACGTCACCATGCCCCTGCAGATTGCATGGTAATTGCCTCCAAAGTTACTAATTTGCTCATAGATTAATTACCATGTAATTTACTGCTCTTGGCTCCCGCGATAAGACACTCATTTGCGAGGCAGCGCGTGGGTGCGGGCTCAGCCCTGGTCAGCAGGATCCTGCAGGGTTGGGGTCTGGGGGGACCGGGCAGGCTGGGGGTCCCCACTGGGTGACAGCCACCCCCCTCCCTGGCCAGGCCCCCGACACGAAGCACGAAGCGGCGGCCGCGGCCCCACGGCACCACAGAGAGTGAACTTTTATTTCCAACAACGACAGCACCTGCCCCGTGGGGTGGGGATGGTGGGGAGGGCTGGGAGGGGGCGGCCATGGGGCCCTGGGGGGGGGCGAGGGCAGCCCGGTCCCGGGGGGGGCGGCCGCTCGCGTGCACACGGTGCACGGCGTGAAGAAAACATCCCGGTAGAAAAGAACGAAAATCCAACAGCCTGGACGGCCGGTCCTGCCCCGGGGGGTGCAGGCGTGATCGGTGGGTGAGCGTGGGGGGGTTACACGTGTCCCCTCCGCACCCGTGTCCGGAGGGTGGCAGGGAGGAGAAACCGCGCGAGGACGGGCGGGAGGCGGCGGCTGCGGCCGGGGCAGCGCGGTCCCTGCCGTGGGGACAGCTCCGGCCGGACAGGGACCCCCCTGGGCCACCGAGGGGGACGGAGCGAACCCAGCGTGGTGGCTCGTCCTGCCCGGGCGATGGCGGTGGCGGGCGGGGGGGTCACACCTCCGTTTGGAAGTCGCCATCGGCCGCGTCCAGCCCGGCGCAGGGGCCGTCCCAGTCGGCGCGGTGCAGCTCCAGCCGGTCCCGCTGGGCGCTGGGCAGGGACCCCAGTGTCATCGCCTTGAACGTGCTCCACGGCTTGGGCGGCGCGGCCGGCGCCTGCGGCCGCTGCTCCTCGGAGCTGGGCCCGTCCTGCGGGGAGAGGGGACAAGTGGCCACGGTGCGTGGTGACAAACGGCTCCGTCCCACCAGCAGCCGCCCCCGGGGCAGAGCCACCCACCTCCACCCAGCTCTAGAGAGGTCTGGAACCCTCCGGCCCCACCCGGGATGGGATGGATCAGTCCCCAGGGGTGCTGAGGCACTTACGGTGGCCGTGCTCTTCTCCCCGCCGCCCGACGAGACGCTCCACCGCTTTTCTCGCTGTGGAAAAAAGCCCCAGCGCTCAGCCCCCTGCATCCTCCTGGCGATGCTCCATCTCCCCAGGATGTCCCAGGGGAGGCGGAGGGGTGCGGGGCAGCAGATGGGGGCAGGATGGGACCCCCAGGACCTCACCTTGGAAGAGCCAGCAGCGGGGGCTCGGTACCGGTCCAACGTGTGAAACTTCTGGTTGAGCTCGTGGTAGAGCTCGGAGTGACGCTTCCGTGTGTGCATCACCTTCTGCGGGGTAAGGGCAGAGCCTGTGGTCACCGGCACGGCCCCACACCCCTCCAAACACCCTCACATCCCCGTCCCCCCCATCCCTGTCCCCCTGCCTCCTTGTGACGCCCCAGCAAGCGGCAGAGCCCACCACAACACTCCCGCTTTAATCAAGAGCCAACGCTCGTTATTGCCTGGTTATTATAAAACTCCTCCCAGCTTGGCTGCTGCTTGGCTGACACGGAGCCAGAGGGAACCGGGGACAAGGTGGTTCAGTCCCCAGATGGCATCCAGCCCCACGGCGGGTGCTGGTGACACCCGCTACCATGGCCAGACTTACCTCGAAGTCCAGATCAGAATATCGCAACCTCTTCCTCTGGCAGGGCCCGGAGCAGGGGGAGGAGATGGAGAAGAAAAGGGAAAGGTCTTTGCAGGTCCGGGACATGGGGAGAAGTGCATGCCAGCCCCGTGCCATGCAACTTGTGGGGGGCAGAGCCCGGCTGGGGATGTGGGGGGCCTGGCCAAGCCTGGGGACTGAGGTGAAGGTAGCCCCAAGGAAAGGTGGGAGCAGCGGGCACAGGGGCAGCTCATGCAACCTCGCACGTGCACACGCGCTTGTGCACGCTCTTGCGCACTTGCACAACCCCCTCCCACACATCTGGGACAAAGGGTGACGGTTTTAAACTAAAGAGGGGAGATTCAGGCTGGACATGAGGATTAAATTGTTGGCCCTGAGGGTGGTGAGAGCCTGGCCCAGGTTCCCAGAGAGGTGGTGGATGAACCATCCCTGGAGACATCCCAGGCCAGGCTGGACGGGGCTCTGAGCAACCTGAGCTGCTGAAGATGTCCCTGTCACGGCAGGGGGGGACTGGGGGAGCTGGGGAGGTCCCTTCAACCCAAACCATCTGTGATTCTACGAGCTCCCTCCCCTTTGCGTGTCCCCGGGGCACAGCCCCCCGCTCACCTCCAGAGACCCCACTTTCATGGCTGAGCCGGGCACGGTGCGGGGCATGGTGCGGCTGCGCTCCGACAGCTCCGAGGCCAGGATCTGCCGCACGGTGGGGTGCTGCTTGAACTGCAGACCGTAGGGAGCCTTCACCGTCCCGTAGGGCTGGTTCAAGTTCACATTGACGTGGTCCACCGCGACGAAGCTGGGGTACGCGTCCCCCTCAGCTGCCGGGCGCCCCGTCCCGCCGGGCACCCCCTCCTCAGTGCCGGCAACGTGGGTGCTCTCCTCCCGCGGAAAGGGCTTGAGGCTGCCGGTCCGGCGGGGCAGCACCATGTAGTCGCTCTCCCGGGGGGGCTCGGGGGGGCCCCGCAGCCAGCCGTACTCCAGGGGCCGCAGGCTGCTCTCCGTGCACAGGTAAACGGGACCCGGCGTCTCCAGGTGCTGCACCGGTGGGTCACCCAGCTCGCTCAAACCCGCCACCACGTTGGGAGTCATCTTGGGGACCTGGACCAGGATGCTGGGGGGTGGGATGTTCCCCGGCAGGCTGGAGAAGCCCAGGCCACCCTCCGAGGTGGTGTTGAGTTTGGGGTCTTCGTCTCCATCCAGGGAGATGCGGGACAAGGTGCCGGTGATGGTGGCGGGGTTGCAGGTGTTCACCTCCTTAAACAGCACTGTGGGCAGGGAGGGGGGGTCAGAGCTGGTCCCGGGGGTCCCGGGGGAGGACAGGGAGGCTGGGCAGACCCAGCACACGCTGCCTGTCCCTCCCAGGCGTGGCACAGTGACATCCCTGTCCCCAGACCTCACCTGTCTGACACGCCAGGTCAACGTCCTTTTCAAAATCTGTCTATAAAAATACAGAAAGAGGGGAAAGAGAGAGACAGAGAGAGAGGAGAGAAACAGAGGGAGAGAGAGAGGGAAATGAATGCATCTTGGCCAGCACAGGGAGCAAAGGGGTTTGGAAGGGGGACCCTGCCCCAGACGGGGGGAGCAGCCACCCCCAGCACCCCCGGCGCCAGCTCTGCCGCACTCACCAGGATCTGCACCTGCCCGTTCTTGCAGGAGTCGGGCGAGTTTTCATTCTCCTCGCTCCTGCACCCCCCCATCTGACACTTCACCACGTCCTGGACCTGCGGGGACAGAGCCGGTCACGGCCCCGCGGCCAGCGGCCCCCCCACGGCACCCCCCCGGGGCCACCCCACCTCTCGGCGCAGGAACCCGTGCACGGTGATGATGACGAAGCCCTGGACGGAGTTGAAGACGGCGAAGAGGACCTGGAAGAGGATGGAGCGCCGGTCGGTCATGGCGAGCACGGCCGACATCCAGGTCAGCGCCAGCAGAGGCAGGACCACGCAGGAGCTCCACAGCGATGCCCTGGGGCGGGGGGAGAGAGGGGCCGGGGTGAGCCTGCAGTGCCCCCGCACAGCCCCCCAAGCATTGCCCCATAACCTGCCACAGCCCCCGAGCATCGCCCCCCAACCCGCACGCATGGCCGGGGCTGGCTGTGCGTGCACGGAGAGCCGAGCCCCAGCGCCCCGTGGGCCCCGCTGTCCCCTCTTCCTCAGTGTCCCCAGGTCAGCACTGGCTGGGTGCTCAGGGCACTGCCCGCATTAGGGTGAGGGGCCCGTGGGCTCCTTTCCCCCCCCAGGCAGGCTGAGCCATTGGCACCGCAGAGCCAGCCCAGCCACACGTGTCCCTGTCCCCGCACAGGCTGTGAGGGTGCTGGGGGGACACGGGACCACTGTCACCCTCCCACAGCCACAAGAAGAGCAGAAAGGGGATTTTTTTCCTTGTTTTGCAGTGAATTTTGGGGCTTCTCCTATTGTAACTAAACCCCTGGGAGCAGGGACCTGGGCTGACCAGGCTGGCAGCGGTCACAGCCCTCTGGATACATCCCAGCCAGCACCCGTGGGGGCTCATGTGCGGGGAAGAGGGTCCTTGGGGACACCCCAGAGGCCACGCCTGGCCTGTGCCCCATGGCGCGGAGCCCCCCACGCCCCAGGGAAGAGGAGCTGAGCCCCCCCGCACCCCGGCGATGAGGTGACCTGCGGGAAGCCATGCCATGCAGACGTGATGGCCGCGCTGGGACGCGCGCACCCCGCGCCCGGGGCCACCCTGAGCACACAGCCTTCGCCCTACCCACGGGACCCCCGACCCGCGGCCCGGCCCCCCACCCCGGGGTGCCACCCAACGCCCACCCCCTGCTCCCCGGGGTGCCAGGCTGTGCTCGGGGGCGCAGCGGGTGCGTGGCGGGCACTAACATGGCACTGCTGGCGGTGGCGGAGGTCATGGCCGCGCTGGACACCACGCCGCACTTGGTGCATTTCAGCAGCAGGTTGCCGCAGGGGGGGGGCTTGGAGCTACGTGCCCACCACCCCCCCGGCGCCCCGCGGCCAGGACCGGGCCACGCGGGGGGAGCGAGGCCGTGGGAGAGCGGGATGGTGGGGATGGAGTAGGGGGTCACAGGGATGGATGGATGGATGGATGGATGGATGGATGGATGGATGGATGGACGGATGGATGGACGGACAGACACGGGCAAAAAGCAAATGGGAAATGGAAGAGAGAAAGAGAGAGAGAGCCGGGTTAGTTGAGGGCAGCAGCAGTTGTTAATGAAGAGCGGGGTGGCCAAGCGGCAGCGGGACGGGGGGACAGGGCTCAGCCCTCTTAGGGGGGTCTGCAGCACGCAGCTCCCCCTTCCCCAGGCTCCCCCTCCAGCTACTGCCCCTCCAGCAGCCTCTACCGAGGGGCTGTGGTTGCCTCAGGCTCGGCTCCCACTGCCCACTGGTGAGATGAAGTTTGCCCCGGCCTCAGCCCGCTCCCGGCAGAGCCCCCGCCACGGCCGGGCGCTCAAGGACAGCCCGCGGGGCACAGGGCACTTACCCAGCTCGCTGCTTTTTGGACTTATCTGAAATGCCGTCACGGGACATGAGCTTGTTGAACACGATGATGCCAACCAGCATGTTCACCTTGGGCGAGAGGGGCGCCGCGGTCAGGGCCGGGCACGGAGCCCCCCCAAGCCAGGGTCGGTGGGAGCTGCCACGCACCGGGGTGGGTTTTGGGGTCCAAGGCTTTGGGGACAGCTCACCAGCACGATGACAGCAGCGGGTCCCACGAAGGCATAGAGCAAACCCCCCTCCAGCGAGAGCCAGCAGCTGCGGGGACCGCAGCGTGTCAGGGGCTGATGGAGAGGGGACAGCCCTGTCCCCATCCCTGCTCCCGGCACTGCCAGCCTGGAGCGGTCCCCGTGCCCAGCCCTGTGTCCCCCTGTCCCCACGTACTAGCTCGCTGTCCCGTAGCCTTTGGTCCGTGTGAAGCCAACGGAGACGGCGACCACAAGTGCTGGCAACCCTGGAGAGGCAAGACAAGGCTAGAGCTGCAGGGGGGTGACATCGCTGCCCCTTCCCAGCATCACCCCTGCGCCAGCCCCATGGATGGGGACAGGGATGGGGCCCTTGTGGCAGCTCCCTGTGGCCCGGCTGGTCAGACAGTGCCACGTTGAAGACACCTGGGTCCGCTTTCCTCCATCGTGCCTCAGTTTCCCCTTCTGATAACCCCAGGGGGTCGCAGGGAGGGGTGCGCGGTGCCTCCTCCCAACCCCATCCCGGGCTCTTACCCCATCCCAAGCAGAGGAAACGCTTCCTGACCAGGCGTGTCCGGATCCGGCCGATCACCGCCAGGTAGGACTGCCAGGCCTCCGTCAGCACCCAGCAGAAGGACGAGAGGAAGAAGAAGTGGAGGAAGGCGGCCGTCATGGTGCACACGCCCTGCGGGGACACGGGCACGTCAGGGGGACACATCGCGGCACCATTGTGGCAACACCAGGGCCACGGACCTGGCACCGCGGTGGTTAAACTCCCACGTCCAAGAGAGGTTTGTGTCAAAGCCACCGGCGCAAAGGATTTAATCCCGAGATCGAATTAATCCAAATCCAATCTGCTGCTGGGAGCCAGCAGGGCTGAGGTGACCGGCCGGGAAGAGAGGGCTCGGACCCCGCCTGGGGACCTTTTGAGGGGGGACAGGGTGGTGACACCCACCTTGCTGAGCATCTGGGACTGGCCCACGAGGATGAGGATGTTGGAGGCCAGGATGGAGACGCAGAAGTTGAGCAGGATGATGGAGCGCTCCGACTTGATGAACCTGCGCGGGCAGGAGCTGCGTGGGGCCAGGGCGCCAGCCTGTCCCATGTCCCTGCCCCATGTCCCTGCCCCATGCCCCCCACTCGCTGCTGGTCACGGACAGTGTGGGACAGTCCAGACATCTCTCCCACCACGCTTATTCCCCTCCCGCCGCGTTGCATTTAATCCCATTGACGCTGAGCCTTTGCCGCCCCCTCCCCATACGATCTCACAGCCCAGGTGCCCCCCAGGTCCCCATGTCACCTCCAGAAGGCAGCGTAGATCACCAGCAGGGTCAGCAGGGCCATGCAGGAGACGGCGCAGCCGATCATCAGCGGCACCGAGGGGGTGCCCGAGGGGTCCATGGCCTGGTGGGGAGCAGGGGGGAGCGGTCGAGCCCCGGCCCCCCAAGGCTGCTCCCTGCCAGCCCCCTGCCGGGCCCCTCCACCCCCTGGTTGGGGACCCCCGGGCACCGGAGGGGGTCGGTGGCTCAGCCAAGGCGCCTTCCCGGGGACCCGTGCCCATTTCCATGCCAACGGGGGACGCGGATGGAATAGCAATGGGGGGGATGCCTGGGGCCGCCCCCTCCCCTCCTTGCACACAGCAATGCCCCACATCGAGCCCTATCGACCCCCACAGCCCCCTCCCCACCCAAATCCACCCCTGGGGTGCCATGGGGTGCAGGGGGTTCCCTTGGGTGCTGGGAAACACCCCCTCACCCCCCCAGTGCCCCCCCAGCCCTGCCGAGGTGCCTGCAGGCAGCGCAGCCCCTGCCCATCCTCATCCTCCCCTGGGACCCCCACATCGCCAGCCTGGGGCTCGCCCCCCATCCATGGCCCGTGTCCCCTGCGGGCACGTCCCTGTCCCTGTCCCTGTCCCCTACCAGGTCCCTGGGCAGCTGGGCGAGGACGGCGAAGGTGGCGAGCTGGCGGCACTGGCATTTGGTGTGCGCGGGGAGGGTCTCCAGGGTTTGGCAGCTCTCCGTGTCCCAGTTTCCCAAGCCAGCGTCCCTGATTAATGGGACAGAGCAATTGGAAATGATCAAACGCACACGCAGCCCCTCGCGCCTCTCCCCAGTTAACCCTTCGCTGGCCCCTGCCTGGGGGGAGGCGGATGGGGGGGGCACCGCCAGGGGACAGGTTAATCCCCCTGCCTGTTGCGGGGGGGTGAAGCTGTCCCCACCCGGTACTGATCCCCCTGGGGAGCAGTGAAACATGGAGGTTTGATTTTTAATCACCCCACCCAGATTTAGGTGGGGCAAACCACAGCGGGAGGGGGCCAGGCTTGCGAGAGGAGAGGTGGGGGGGATGGAGCAGGCAGGAGCAGTCCAGGGGACCCCCAACCCCCCAGCACAAGCTACAGCTCATGCAGCACAGATGTGCTGCCCCAGGGGGGGTGATGGCTCCCCCCCTGCCATTGGGACCCCCCCCGAGAGGGAGCAGGGACGGAGGTGCCCCACGGTGACACTGGCCACCGCTCCCGGCAAAACAGGGACACCGGGAACTGGGTCTGTGGGACAGCTGGGGACACGGCTCCCCCGGGCCAGGCTGAGACCTGCCACGCTCATCACAGCCACGCGCCCCCCCGGGAGCTGGGCTGGAAGCAGTGACCCCGGGGCACGGAGCACCCACCGGCACCGGGCTGGGGGCCCTGCAGTGTCCCCCCCCACCCCCCGCCGTGCCCTACTTTCCCGCGCTCCTGCCAGAGCACTGGGCTCCGCACTAAATAATCGCATCTGGCAGGTTGGCGGCATCCATCCCCAGCACCACACCGACCCCGCGGCAGCACGATTCACCTGCAGCGAGGGGCTGAGCCCTGGGAAGGGACTGTCCCCGCTCCCCGGCCCCCCCGTCACCTCCCCAGGGACCGACGGGGTGCTGGGACAGCCCCATTGCCCAGCATCGCCCCAGGGGTGTCCCTGTCCCCCTGTCCCCTGCGCCCCACTCACGTCCTCGAGTAGTCCCAGGTGACGCACTGCGGGTGGGATGTGCCCTGTGGATAGAGGGATGGGTTAGGGCTTCACCCCCCGCCCCACTGCCAGCCCCAGGGGGGTGACCGGCCCATGGGGACATGCTGGGGACCTGCCCAGCTCCCCCAGCGCCGGCGTGTCCCCAGCATGGGCACAGAGACAAGCAATGGTGGCCACCGGCTGGGAGCTGCTGGCCCCTGCCCTGCTCTCAGCGCCTGGAGGGGGAAGGGGCTGGTCCACATGGGACCGAGAGGTGACACAGTGACATGGTGATGGGACAGGACGGGGACACTCACGTTGATGATGTGGGACAGCTCCACCAGGACCAGGGGCTCCGCGGGCTTGGTCGGCGGGCGCACCGTCACCATGAGCACCTTGGAGGTGACAGCCAGGGGGGGCCTGCAGGGAGGGGCACGGGCTGTCACAGGGATGGGGACACGGCCCGGGGGGACAGCAGGGGCAGCCCCACTCACCTGGGTGGGGGCAGGATCAGCCCCAGCGTGCGGTACAGCACGGCCCCGATGACAAAGTGGGATGACTCCTCTGTTTCTGCGGAGAGCACACGCACACGTGAGAGCACACACGGCTGCTCCCGACACGTGGGAAGGAACACACACATGGCACAGACACACGGACACACGGACACACGGACACATGGACACATGCAGACACAGGGACCGTCTACACACATGCACACTCCCAGATGTGCACTCACACACGTACACTCACATGTGCATGTTCATGTGTGCACACACATGCACACTCCTAGACGTGCAGTCATGTACGTGCACAAGACCAGATGTGAAATTACACATGTGCGTTTTCACACACGTGCACACACATGCACTCTTTCAGATATGCACTCACACACGTGCACAATCCCAGATGTGCAGTCACACATGTACACAGCACCCGATGTGTGCTTGCACATGCATGCTCACACACATGTACACGCACAGATGTGCACTCATGTGCACGCCCATGTGAACACATGCACGCTCCCAGATGAGCATGATTGCATGTGAACAACACCAGGTGAGCACTCGCACATGTAACACACATGCACTCCCAGATGTGCACTCACGCATGCGCATAGCACCAGATGTGCACCCACCTCTGCGCTCTCACAGCCACGCACACCCCTGCGCAGCCCCAGCCGCACGCTCGCTCCCATGCCCGCACACCCACGCACATCCCCGTGCACACGCTCGCTCTCACCAGCAGACGTGAGGCTCAGCACCTCCCGGGGGATGAAGAGCTTGTCCTCGGAGCTCCGGGCCCAATCCTTCATGCCCCGCCGCCCCTTCATGGGGAAGTTGATGTCGCTGGAGACGGCGGAGACGGGCTCCCTCTGGATGCTGATCACTGCCCGGGCAGAGCAGGTGTCACCGCCCGCCTCCCCGGCCCCGCCGCGGCCCCGTGCCCGTCCCGCCGCTCACCCAGGTTGTCGGTGACGATGAGGGAGCTCTGGAAAGCCTTCAGCGCATCCCCCACCAGATGGATGAAGTCCTCCACCACCTTCATCAGGTGCACGGAGCCGGGCGAGACCTGCGGGTGAGGCACCAGCTCCGCAGCTGCCGGGACAACGTCCCCACGGTGGGGACATCCCGGCTGCCCCGGCCGCCCCCTTGTGCCCTGTGCCACTCACCTGCTGGGCGTCCTCCCACTTGTCCCGGTTCTCCGCGTCCACCATGTAGCTCACCACCTGGAAGAAGCGCTGCGGGGACGGGGCTCAGCGGGGCTGGCGTCGGGGGACCGACCGCCGCCACCTCCCCAGGGCGCGTCCCTCGCCGTCCCCTGCCCCGCTACCTGCACGTCCTCGGAGGATGGGGTGTAGGTGGCCCTCTTGAAGGTGTCGGTGACGTTGCGCAGGATCTCCACAGAGAAGAGCAGGTCCCCGCTGTAGTAGGTCTTGCGGGCCATGAGCTCCAGCAGACTCCGCACCACCTGCGACATCCCCTCGCCCGCCAGCACCCGCTGCCCCTTGGCCAGGTGCTCCCGCAGCTTGTATGGGGGGGACAACAGTGTCACTTGGCCACCAGCACCCTCCCCAGCCATGCTCCTTGTCCCCAGCTCCCTTGCCATGCGCAGAGCCTGGGCAGTGGGAAAACTGCAGAGCTAATTGCACTAATTCGGGCAGCAGCAGGACACAGGGGGTTCGTTCCCACCCCAAAAGCCATTTCCCAAGGACACTGCTCACACTGGGGTCCCCCTCCTGCTCCAGAACAGGGCCCCCCCTTTCTTTCCCAGCCCTGCCCGGGGAGCCCTGCCTCAGTTTCCCGATGCAATAAAGCAAAGCAGCTGCCGGGTTTCCCTGCCCGGGAGGGGATGGCAGAGACTGGGGACAGAGCAGACCCCCAATGACAGGGAGGGGAGGGCAGGGGGGCCGCGCCAGAGCGTGCACCTACTGAGAGATGCAAGTATCGGTACTCGTGGGAGATGCAGCGGGCGAAGCTGGGCACCCCCCAGTAGGCAACGCCGTGGGGGCTCAGCAGGCACCGGCGGCTGGCGGACCCTGCGCGGGAGAACCGGGTTTGTCACCGGCACGGGAACCGTGTCTCCAAGAACAGGTGGCACTGCCCGGGACCCCGATGCCACCCTGCTCCAGGGTGGGGGGGTTTCGGGGGTGCTCACCCGTGGCGTTGGGGGGACACTTGTTGTAGATGATCTCCCCGGCAGCTGTTTTCTTCCAGCTCATCAGCATCACGTACTCGTCCTTGCACATCTCGTGGTAGGCTGGGGGACAAGAGCGGGGTTCAGGCGCAGGCGGGACTCGGGGTGATGGGCACTGGGGTGACGGGGGGGTCCCCTACCTGGACACTTCTTCTCGTTGCAGGTCTTCACCTCCTCGCCGCTGCCCTCGCAGGGGTAGCCCTGCACGCCCGTGCCCTCGCACATGCGGAACCGGCGCTGCCAGCCGGTGTCACACGTCTTGGAGCAGAGGCTCCAGTGGTTCCAGGGACCCCATTTGCTGTCAGCTGCAGGGATGGGGACACAGTGGGACACTTGGATCAATATGGCGAGTGGCACACGGGGGGACAAGGATGGGCTGATGGGCCCCAGCGGCGGTTCCCTCCCCCGTGCCACGAATCAAAAGGGTATGAAATCCACGGATCAAGGATTTAAATCTCATTCAGACGAGCCCCGTCCAGCCCAAGGGCACCCTCGGCACACGGCAGAGCCTCTCCCTGCCCCGTCACGGCGCAGCCACCGCCTCCCTCCGCACCCACCGCCAACGCCGGGGGGTCGAAGGACAAGACAAGTTTGGGGTCGAAGGACAGGGTGAGGACGGGGTCCATCCTTTGGCCTGACTGCCCCCCCTGCCCAGTGTCCCCCATCCCCAGAGCCACCCCCAGCCCTGCAAGAGTCCACGTGTGCTTGTGCACCCAAAGCACAGCGGGACCTGCTGCCACAGGGCACCGGCGGGTCCCCAAAGCGTGACACAGGAGTGAGGGCACAGGGTGGATCCCCAGCTCCTCCAGCTGGGATGTGCCCGGAGGGACCAACTGATACGGGGGGGCTGCTGCTGATCCCCAGCATCACCCTTTGCCTCCTGCTCCTCGCACACAGCGCAGGGGACTGCGGGCATCCTGGTGTCACCGGCGGTGACACAAGCCGGACGCACGGCCGCGCGCCGTGCCAGCAGCACCCGTGGCCTCCCCCCAGCTCCCCCCACAGCGCGCGGGGCCTTACTGGGACAGCTGGGGTTGGAGCACTCCCGGGCGTCGGCGTGGGCCCCCCGGCACTCGGCCCAGCCGTGGGCCGTGACGCTGCACTTGCGCGTCCGCTGCTGCGTGCCGTTGGCGCAGGTGACGGAGCAGCGGCTCCAGGCGCCCCACTCCAGCCACTGCCCTTCCACTGCGGGGACAAGCGAGAGGAGCAGCGTCAGCCCCCCCGGCCGGCGGCCCCTCGGCCGCGCAGCCCCGGCTCTCCCCGACCCCCCGTGCAACGGGTCCAACCGACGGACGTGGCGGCTCCTCCTGTGCCGACAGCAACGGCCAGCACCGAATCCTGCCCTGGACGGGGGGGCTGGCACCAGGACTGGTCCCCACACACCGAGCAGATGCTCCTACAGCCCCGTGGCGCTGCAACACCCAGCCTGACACGCGGCCCCGCTCATGGGGCCACGCGAGCCCCTGGCACCGCTACACAACAAACACAACAGCCCCAGCATCGCTCCACACCAAACAAGACCTTGAGGTGCTGGAGCAGGTTCAGAGAAGGGAACGGAGCTGGGGAAGTGGCTGCAGCACAAGTGTGATGGGGAGCGGATCTGGGGTTTAGAGGAGGTTGAGGTTGGATTTAGGAACAATTTCTTCCCCAAAGGGCTGGGGGGCGTTGGAACAGGCTGCCCAGGGCAGTGCTGGAGTCACCATCCCTGGAGGGTTGGACAGACGGAGATGAGGTTCTCAGGACATGGGGCAGTGCCAGGGGTGGGGGAACAGTGAACTTGATGAGCTTGAGGGGCTTTTCCAACCAAAATGATTCCATCACTCACTGCCAGACCTGTGAGCCCACCCACAGGGACCAGGGCGGGTGGGGAAGGATTTGCCCTGAGCTCCCGTTGCTTCAGCAGCAGCCCCGTGGGGCAGCCACGGGAAAACCCACATGCCGTGGGTGGCTCATCCCTGCCAGAGCTGCTGCTCCCTGCGCACCCTCAGCTCCCTCCGGCTCCCGGCCTCGCCACGACGCACAGGGACACCAGCCCTGGTGTGGAATCGTCCCTGGCCATCGCTGCAGACACCCCACGGCTGCTGCCATGGCGCGAGGGAGGGACAGAGACGGCGCTGCCACCTGCGTGCAGACGGACCTTGCAACGTACCCCCTTTGCCACCTCCCCGGTGCCCCATGATGTCCCCGTGCCACCCCAGTGCCCGCGCTGTGCCTGCTGCAGGGACCGTCCATGGCAGCAGATGGGGAAGGAAGCAGCCAGCTCCTCTGCAGTCCCAGGCTGGTCGCCCAGCCCATGGCGGGGCTCGAGCACCACAGCATCGCCAATGGAGCCGGCTCTCCATCAGGGACAGGAGGGTGCACCCATGTCAAGCATCCACAGGCTGTCCCGGGTCCCCACGGCGGTGCCACCCATCCCTCGCAGTACCGATGGCCCTGATGACATCTCCTGGCGTTCCCGGGGGGTGGCGGAGGAGCAGGGGGAGCGGGGGGTACTGACCCGGGCAGGTCGCGATACTGCAGGGCTTGGCCTGCAGCTCGGGGCCCTCGCAGGCTTTCCCTCCGCGCCGCGGGGCCGCGCAGCGCCGCGTCCTGGTCCTGGCCCCTCGCCCGCAGGTCACCGAGCACAGGCTCCATGGGGACCACTCCTCCCAGGCGCTTCGAACTGCAACACAGCACAGCACCCTCGCCTCCTCCTCCTCCTCCCTGCACCCTGGGGTCCTGCCCATCGCAGACCCCTCGTGCCCCAGGACAGAGGCGTGGGACAGTCCCCATCTCCTCTCTGTGTCCCACCATCACGTCCAAACCCAAACCCCAAGGGCTCCGAGCAGGCAGCGGTGCCGCTGCTGCTCCCTGCTCTGCTCCAGCGCCAACTTTGGGGTCCCGGCACAGGCGGCGCATGTCCCCCCACGCCAACACACAGCCCAGCGCGCCCCAGCCCACACGGACACACCGGGCACGGCCGCCCCGCATTCACATTGCATCCGCGGAGCTCAGCTCGCGAGGAAGGGAGCGGGGATCACACAGCGCACGAGCGTCCCAAAGGATGCTCCTCCGCGAGCTGCCGCCTCCCCGCAGCGTCAGGACAGGGCTGTGCTCGCGGTACGGAGGGAAGCAGACACCTGCGTGTTTTGGGGGCGCAAAGCCCTGGAAACATCCCAGGCTGGGCTGCCACTGCAGCACCCCGAGGCCCCTCTGATCCCCAGTGTCCCACACGAGACAGACGGACACACCACGGACAAACGGGCTCAGTGAGACCCCCGGCATCCCGCCTGTCTGCTCCTGCCCACAACCTGCCTCGAAGCCCTGAGCAGCTCAGCCCCGTGCGAGTGGGGGCCCACCGTCACACCATCCCGACAGCCGCCCGACCCCACATCCCCCGGCGCAGGCGCCAGCCCCACATTCCCCCAGCACAAAGCCTCGGGGACACCCTGGGGAAGCCCCGAGGGGGCATGGAGAGGGGTCACCAGCCCAGCGGCTTCCAAGGCAAAACCCCCAGCAGCAGCACCGGTGACATGGGGCACTGGGGCACCCGTTCCAGACACCCCCAGCTTGCTGCACCCCATGTGATATCCCAGGAGCTGGTACAACTGGGGAGGTGAGACGATGTGCGGATGGATGCCAGCGGGGCTCAGAGCAGCCCAGTACACGATGCTTCCACGCCAGCACCGCCACACGGAGCACCCCCTCACCCGGCACCCCCCACACCCCCAGAGAGCCCCCAAAAAGACATGTCACAGCCACCCACGCACCCGGCCCTTTGGGCACCGACCCAGAGCCCCACCAGCGCTGGGCACCCCCCCAGATTGCAGCGACCCCCCCAGTGTCCCCGCGCCCCCCGTACCTGGGCAGGTGGCCGTGTTGTTGCAGGTGCGCGTCTCGCGGAGCAGCCCGCTGCACAGCGTCCCGTAGGGCGAGGAGACGCAGGAGCGCGTCCGCACCTGGGAGCCCTGCCCGCACGTCAGCGAGCACACGCTCCACTGGGACCATTCCTCTGCCGCCGGGTCCCCTGCGGGTGACACGGAGCCTGAGGGACGGTGACTGCCCCGGGGAGGACGGGGAAGGTCACAGGATCACGGCATGGTTGGGGTTGGAAGGGACCTTTGGGGTCATCCAGTCCAAACCCCTGCTAAAGGGCAACGGAGCTGGTGAGGGGCTGGAGCACAAGTGTGATGGGAGCGGCTGAGGGAGCTGGGGGGTTCAGCTGGAGAACAGGAGCTGAGGGGAGACCTTCTGATCTCTGAACTGCCTGAAAGGAGCTTGGAGCCAGGGGGGTCGGGCTCTGCTCCCCAGGAACAAGCGCCAGGAGCAGAGGAAACGGCCTCAAGTTGCACCAGGGGAGGTTGAGGTTGGATTTAGGAACAATTTCTTCCCCAAAGGGCTGTGGGGCATTGGAACAGGCTGCCCAGGGCAGTGCTGGAGTCACCATCCCTGGAGGGGTTGGACAGACGGAGATGAGGTTCTCAGGACATGGGGCAGTGCCAGGGGTGGGTAACAGTGGGACTCAACGAGCTTGAGGGGCTTTTCCAACCAAAATGATTCCGTGATTCTATAAAGCAGAATCACCCAGAGCAGATCACGCAGGATCGCATCCAGGCGGGTTTTGAATATCCCCAGAGAAGGAGATGTTTAACCACCTTCCTTAAACCACACAAAAACTATCCCAATAAGGGTTGGGGCACAGGATCGCACCCGGCACGGGGGCCAGCACCCACTGGGCAGCGCGGGCAGCCCGGCGCGGCTCCCTCTCCCCGCCCAGGCACAGCATTGACATTTACAACAACCCAGCTCTTATTAAGCTTGATGATGTCGCTGAAGCTATTGGACAGGCCAGAAGCAAAGGCCATCAGTTTAAATTAAAAAGGAATATATGGAGGAGGGCTCCGAAGGGGACGATTTGTCCCGGAGACAGGCAAGACGCAGGCTGCGGAGCAAGGCTCCCGCAGAGGTGACATGGGGACCCCAGGGCCACCACTAGGGTCACCCCAGGCTCTGCCCAGCAGCCCCCAGGGGGACGGGACCCCCGTGAGCATCCCAGCACAGAGCAGATCTGCATGCCAGGCACACAGAGCCCATCCATCTCCCGCTCGCCTCTGAGCCCTCCGACCATAAATCACGGGGGGCTGGGGAGGGGGAAGCAGCGCGCTCAAATTAGCCAGATGGATTTGCCAAATAAATACATTTGAACTAAACAGTTAATGGATTTTTTTTTTTTTTTTTGCTTTACAACCCTCAGAGGAAGGTGTAAAGGAAAAAAATATACAAATGGAGCAAATTAAGTTGGTCCGTGAGCAGGAAGCAAAGGGAGTCGCTCCATCTCCATCACCATGTCACCAGTGTCCTGTGCCTGTCCCCACACCGGAGCAGTGCCAGCGCCAGTACCTGTCTGGGCCATGTAGACACCCGGCTCGTCTGCCGACCGCGGCCACTGGGTTTTCACCTTCAGGTTCTCCTCAATCTCATTGCCTGGAAGAAAGAAGGGCTCTGGTGAGAGCGGGCAGGGGACAGGGATGGGGACAGGCCACCGTGGGTCAAGGGACATTGCAGGGGGGACACCGATACCCAGCTCCACATTGAGCACCACGTGGCATCCTTGAGGGCTAGAGATGGTTGAGCACACTCACAGCCCCCCCAAATGCATCACAGCTCCCCCCAAAACACATCGCCCCCCGTCGCAGGGGCTGCGGCTGGAGCAGGGCCGGGGTGCCATGTCCCCAGGGCGGTCGGGGTGCCCGTGTCCCCGCGGTGCTGGGCAGAGGTGCTCTGTGTCCCCACTTAACAGCTTGCTGCAGTGAGGTGGCACAAATTTATAGCTCGGCTCACCAAAAATAACAAGAGATCCATCAAGAGCACTTGGCGTGAAATTAACTGGCATGTGGAGGGCTCGGCGGGACGCGCGGCTGCGGGCGCAGGGGGTGACGCCTTCCCCGGCCTCCCCCGCGCCCCCCAGGCCACCCCACATCCTGCAGCACGGTCCCTTGTCCCCAAATCCAGGTGCAGGATGCTGGTGAGTTCCCATGGACAGTACGGCAGCAACACCTGCAGGTGATGTACGAGCCCAGACGGGGCTCTTAGTGCTCTAAACCAGACCCAAATCGACTGACTTTTCCCTTCAATCCAGTGTAACCCCTGCCTGGCCCTGTCCCCTGCTCGTGGTCCTTGCTGTCACCTCCAGCCACCCTTGGCTCCTGTCCCAACGCATCCCGCTCTGTGGCACAAGGGGTGAATGGAGGTCTGGGGGGGCCAGGGGCTGCCCTGGGGGGTCTGTCTGGCCACCAGGCCGAGCTCCCCACGGGGCCGCCCGCCTGCATGAGCAGCATGGCAGAATTATACCCGTCACGGCGAGTGCCCAGGGAAAACCATAAATCCTGAGGATATACGAGGGCCCTCTCCCCGGCGGTGTTCGACAGAGACACCAAATTCAATTTCCTTCTGAGAGCACTAAATCCCCGGCTGTCAGCACGGGGCGGCTGTGGCCATCCCATGGATCCTCCATCCCCTGCATCCTCCATCCCCTGCATCCTCCATCCCCAGCATCCTCCATCCCTTGCGTCCTCCATCCCTTGCGTCCTCCATCCCCTGCGTCCTCCATCCCTTGCGTCCTCCATCCTGGTACCTGTGCCCAGTCCTGCCCTGGGGGTCCCCGCCTCCCCACACTGTAGCATGGCTGCTGGGCTGCAAGGGCAGGGGGGTTCTTTTGGGGACCCCAGGATGTCCCGCAAAGCCAGTCATGTCCCCACAAGCCAGCAGCCATGGCGTCACCTCCCCAGGGGTTGGTTTCTGAAGGTGCCCAACGTCACCCCACAAATTTTCCCCCCCATCCCCACACTCACCCACGCTTTCCACGTGCGTGGACCCAGCACCACATTTCACCAGGGCTGCACCCCCCCGCAGCTCCAACCACGTCCCCCCCCCGGCCCCAAGAGAAAGCTGTGCCACGGAGGGGACAGCGCGGACACCCCAGGACACGGCGGCCGGCAGGGGGGATCCCGGGGAGCGGCTGTGGGGGGTGCCAGCCCCGCGTGGCTGCGCGGCTGCGGCGTTCGGCGCAGCGGAGCCGGTGAGATCAGCGCTGGGCGCCCGCCAAGGCTGGGCTCACAGGCGCCATTCAGCCCCCCGGCCCTGCCTGTCACCGTCACCCTGAAAGGCGGCCATTCTCACCCTGGGGGGAGGCCAGGTGGGTGCCCGGGACCCCCCCCTTCGCTGCCATCAAGGGTGCTCTGTGCTCCGGCCTGTGGTGCAGCCCGGTGATGCTGGGGAACCCCGGGGGGGGACGTGGCGCAGGGGCTGCCAGCGAGCGGCACGCGGGGCGGCCGAGGCAGCGGTGCCGCAATAACACAATAACATTGTACCTCCGGGTGCCTCCAGGTTTTAATTGAATGTCAAATGTAATTTGGGGAAGGAGCGGGAGTTCGTGCAGCCGCTCCGCAGGCGGCTCCGTGCCCAAACTTGCCAGGTCTGCGGGGACTCCCCTCTCCAGCATCCCCTCTTTGAGCCATGCTCAGCATCACTAACCCCCACCAAACCAGCCATGGGCATCGCTAACCCCCGCCAAAGCCCAGGGGACCAAACGGCTGGGGCATCATCCAGCCCTCCTCCATCCTCCATCATCCCTGGGTGCCCCAAGCAGAGAACCAGCCAGGTCGAGCTCAGGGATGGCACCTGAACCAGGCACTGAGCTCTTAATCACCCATGAGGAGTTGCATTTAAAGGGGAAAAAAAGAAGAAATAAAGCAAAATCAGCTCAAGCAGCTCCCCTCGGGATGAGGCGATTTATAACCCTGCAGCTGTAACGGACCAGGGATTTAGGCGGGGGATCTGCCCGTAATGACATTTAGCTCCAGAAATAAATGCTAAAGCCCAATGAAATTATATATATACCCACAGCCCATCACCACCACCTAATCTGCTGGATAAAGACCCTAAACAGCTAAGTTGGGGATTGCTCCTCCCCACGCATCTCCCAGGGCTGGCGCAGGGTGAACATCTGGCCAGATGTGCACCCAAAACGCCCGCATTCCCTCGCTGGGCAGAGCAGAGATGCCCTGCGGGTGACGGGAACACTTGGGCAGCCTGACCCCGATGCCCGAGGTATGGGTGAACACGGCTGCTTTATCTTCACTTGAGGTTCCTGCAATTCCATAACGAGCAAATGGCTTCATTCCGCCTGGTTAATAGCCCGGCCGCGCCGTGCCACCGTGCCGTGACATCCTCCCTGGAATAACAAGCGCCCGAGCCGCAGCAGTCAAGGGTAATTTGCCACGGGAAAGGGTCATTTTACCTGCAAATTGTTTTCCACGTCTCCACCAATGCAGAGTGACAGGGCTCCCGCTCCGGGCTCGCAGTGGGGCGAGCAGCAGCCCCGGGGCCGCGCGGGCTGTGCCAGAGCAGCCGCGGCAAATAGCCAGGGCCGGCGGGGAGCCGCGCTAACAGGCCAGGGCAGAGCGAGCTGCGGCTCAGCTGAGCTTGGGCATTGCTCAGGCGAGGTGCACCTAGAGCTGCAAGCATCCTCAGGATTTGCGCTTTGCATGGCGTCCCTGCGCTGGGCACAGCACTCAGTTTGGACACTCCTCTTGCACGGAGCATGTACAGGTAGGATTCACCCAATGCATGGCTTCCTTGCTCCATGCACAGCACCCAGTTTGCATGGAGCATGTACAGGTAGGATTTATCTATTGCATGGCTTCCTTGCTCCATGCACAGCACCCAGTTCGCATGGAGCATGTACAGGTAGGATTCACCCAATGCATGGCTTCCTTGCTCCATGCACAGCACCCAATTCGCATGGAGCACGTACAGGTAGGATTTATACATTGCGTGGCTTCTCTGCTCTGTGCACAGCACCCAGTTTGCACCCTCCTGCCCCGGTGAGTGTGCACAGACAGGTTGCCCTTTGCATGCCTTCCTTGCTCTACACACAGTGCCCAATTTGCACTCTCCTGTCCCACAGAGCATGCATGGGTAGGGTTTATCCATTGCACGGCTTCCCTGCTCTGTGCAGTGCCCGATTTGCACCCTCCAGCCCTGGGGAGTGTGCACAAGCAGGACTCACCCATTGCACACCCTCCCTGCTCCGTGATCCAGGAAACGCACACAGAGCAAGAGGCTCGTCCCCAGGGCTCCCCCCGGCACCCCACTCACCGTGCGGGACCTCAGGCAGGTCGATATCGTTGGCATTCGCAGAATGCAGGTCCGGGGGGCAGCAGTCGCTGGCGGCGGGCGGCGGGGCGGGCGTGCGGGCGCTGTGCCGGGTGCCGTTGCGCCGCGGTGCCGGGGGGGTCCCCGCCTGGCAGCTGCAGCCGGCGTGGGTGAAGCCGCAGCGGCGGGCGCCGGGCGCCTGCAGACACTCCTCCAGCCAGCGGCAGAGCACGCTGCAGGTGAACTGGCTGGAGTTGTTGTTGTTGATGAGCAGCACCTCCACGAAACGGAATTCCAGGGCTTGCGGGGCCAGCAGGCGCGGAGCCGCCTCGGGCTCGGCCGCCAGGCACAGCTGCACGAAGTTCTTGTCGAAATGGAGGAAGGTGAAGGGCCCCGCGCCTTCGCACAGCTCCAGCTCGGCTTCCTCCTCCTCCTCCTCGGGGCGCTGGTGGGCAGGAGGGGGGCTGGTGGCCTCGCCGCGGGGGTCGCAGGTGTAGTTGGCCAGGTAATGGTCGAGCGGCAGCACCATGGGCGAGAAGTGGGTGCAGACCTGTTCCTCCCGGTTGAAGCGGAGGTAGAGCGAGTACTTGGTGGGGTCGGGGTTCTCCAGGGTCCAGGAGCAGCCGGAGGAGATGGTGGGGAAAAGGTCCTTGAGGGAGAAGGAGCCGTAGAGAACACCGGAGGCCAGAGCGGAGCAGGCGCTGGGAGCCGGGTCGAAGCCCCACGTGAACCACAGGACAGACGATATCACAGCCAGTAAGAGGGGACCAGCAGCGGTCATCCTATGGCATTTGCCCTGGGGGAGAGACAGACAGACAGACAGACAGATGCTTACTGGGAAGCACGGAGCTGCTATGGGGTGAGGGAGCCAGTGCCCCGCACAGAGCACTGTGGGAGCAGCATCCCAGCTGGTCCATGGCCACAGCCGCCACCATGCAGGCAGGGGACAGCCAGCGGTGACCCCTGCACTGTCCCCCAGGCTGTGCCAAGGCAGCTCCCAGGTCTGGGACCACGCAGCACAGACCGGGGATTCACCCCAAAACCCCCAGAGCAGAGACCTGGGTCTCCCCGCAGCCAGTGGACCCCAACACAGGGACCCCCCTGCCCTCAGAGCCAGCCAAGCACAGCCTGGGCAAGCAGCCACCAAACAGCTTCTGCCCAGACGGGGCTATAAAAATCCTTGTAGCTATTGCTGGTGCCCCTGAGCACCGTAGGGTCAGGCTGGCAGCTCAGCAGAGGAGCCTGGGGTGATGTGCTGGGGGTGCACGGGAACCCCAACAGTGCAGTGTCCCCCCCAACCTGCCACGAGAGCCCAGCACAGGGCGAGCAAGCGTTAAAGCACATATTTCCTGGACGTCACGCCGGGTACGCAGCAGCATCGCCGTGGATAGCTTTTTAATAACTCATTAATAAAATAATGCACGCGGTGGCCTTATTAAGCAGGACCGGAGCACGGCTGTACAGGGGCAAAGGCCACGGCGCGCGTGGCGGCACCGCTCTGCCGGGGACCCTGCGCCCGGGGCAGCCCTGGGGACAGCAGGGGACACTCAGAGGTGGCCGCAGGGGATGGATGCCACCCCAGAGACCGATTTCCAAAAGTCACCAAGGTCCCTGCTCCCCTCCATTCCAGTCACGCATGGGGATGCTGAATGCTCAGTGCAACACCAGGATGCTCCTCTCCATCCCCAAACAACATCTCCGGCTCCCAGATCAGGCAGCGGTACCGGGGCATCCCCCTGCTCATCGAGGACGGAGCCTGAGCCTTGGCCAAGCCTGCGCTGAAGCCACGACGGGCACATTAGGGAGCTAAAAATAACCCAGCTCTCATGCAACAGGCTGGCGCTGGCTCCTGCCGCCCCGGCAGCGCGCGGAGATGGGGCTGGAGCAGCCAGCTTGGGGCTGGATCCAGGGGGGACACCCCAATGTAAGCAGGGAGATGTGGGGCAAAACAAAACCCCGCTTGCCTGTGGCCACTTCCACCCTCAGGAGATCCCAGGGAATTCGGCAGGAGTCCCCCCCACCCACGGCAGCAGCAGCGGGGAGCCGAGGGGCAGCCGGAGCGGTATCCCCCACCCGTGCTCCTCAAGCACCCAGCAAAGAATCACATCCCTCCACTGCTCCGGAGAGCCGGGGATGGGAGGAGGAGGAGGAGGAGGAAGAGGAGGTCAGGCAGGGACACGCTGCCGCTCTGCAGCGAGCTCCCGGGGCTCCCGCAGCCTGGCAGGGACACAAGATGGTGCTTGCTTCCCTCGCCCGGGAGCAGCGAGGAGGGATGCGCAGGCACTGCCAGCCGCTCGCCATCCCTCCCGCCCGGCTCCTGCCGGTGCCCAGCCTGCCCGCGCCGCTGCCGCCGGGGCAAAGCGGCCGCTGGAAGGCTCAGAGGGGACGGGCACAGCCACTGCCAGCGGTTCCCCGGGCTCCACACGTTTATAACACAGTGCCACGCAAGACCCAGGTGCTCCAGACCACGGGGAGCTTCCCTCCACCCCAAAAACCTGCCGGGGCTGCGGCTGCGGCTGCCCGAGAGCACAGCGCCGTGTCACGGCTGCTCCCGAAGGCCGGGGCTCGTTAAGAGCAGATCAAATCTGATACAGCTCGTTCAGCACCAGCCCCGCTCCCCGCAGCGCTTGCTGTTGCTGCTGCAGTGAAAATATTTCACTGAGCTGCACGCTGGGCCTGAGAAGATATTTAACATATGGGGCACCGAGTCACCCGGCTCAAGGAGGGGCCACCGTCACCCCCTACCTGGCACCGCTGTAAGGACGTGGCACCCGGCAGCGTCACCGTCGGTGTGCTCCGGTGAGCCCAACCTCGCCGGGACGCCTGGGCACGGCCCCGCTGCCCATCGCCCCTCTAAAATGGTCCATGCGGGAGAAGCCACCCGGCAGCTGCATCCCGGCACCGCCTGCTGATGGGGGGATGCCAGCCACCCCCAGGGACCCCCCGTACCCAACCACCTTGCTGTTGCAGGCGCTGCTCCCTGGGGACGGCACCCGGTGCACGGCTGGCACGCTCGCCCACCTCAGCCACCCTCCAGCCCCTTCCAGGCACCTTTGTTCCCCGCCCGGGTGTGGGGAAGGGGGTGGGTTTTTAATTAAAGCTCTTAAAGAGCCATCACAGAGCTGGGAAGTGACTGAGCGGAAGCGACATCCCAGGCTCCCCGTCCACAGCCCGTCTCCATCGCTGCCATCGCATCCCGACGGGTGCCGGTAACCGGCAGGACCCGACCGGGGCTCGGTGTCCCCTCGCGGCACAGCAGGAGGAGGCACCGCTCCATGCCAGCCCCGCTCGCATTGCGCAAACAGGTTGTTTCCCTGAAGATGCTTCGCGTGAATGGGGATTTCAGCGTGGATCTGGTCCAGCTCCATCCTCCCGGCACGGCGGGGGCCGGTTCCTCACCATCACGCTTTTGCTCTGCCGCAGCTGCCCCTCTCCAGCCAGGCAAAGCCAGAAACAACAAACCAGCCCCAAAAGTGATAAACGGGCAACACTAAACCCCGCTGGCATTAATAATCTGAGAAACGATTAATAGCAAAGTAAAGGAGATTTGGGTTTTAAGAGACACGGTTTTTAACCCGACACTGTTCTTTTAATAGGCTGTAGAAAATATACGATGCATGAGAATTCCTAAGGCGAGGATGGCTCAGGACAAGGGCACAGGGGAAGGAAAGGCCGGGCAGTCCTGGGTGCTGAACCATGGCCTCATTCCCTTCAACGGCATCTGGGGAGGAGCGGGCTGGCGGTGGCACAGCACAGCACGGCCATGGCACAGCTCCCATCCCACGGGACCACATCCCTGCCTGCCCAGCGGTGACGCCGACGAACAAAGCGCCGTAACGAGCTCTTCCTGCCGGGAGAGCCCAGAACCCTCCAATTTCCAGGATCTTCACTAGCGCTTCAAAGGCATCCGGGAACTTCAAAGCCGCCTCCGCCACCTCCATGCTCAGCCCTCGCCGCCCTGCGCCCGTCCTCCCCGTGCCAGGGACCCCCAGCACCGAGCACAGCACCCACGCAGCCTCCCTGCCAGCTAATTAACGCCGCGAGCATCGCCGCTGAGATCACAGCCCCCCGAAAACACGGCTTCCTGCAAAGGCGTGTGTGTGCACATGTGTGTGCACACGCGTGGGCTCCTGTGCACGCATGGGCACTCGCTGGGAAGACGGGTATCAGCGCCGCTTCCACCCAGCGAGGCACAACCCCCCCGGCTCCTGGGGCCACGTTCTCCCCCCTCAACGCTCCCACGTCTCCTCCTCTCCCTCTGGTGTCCCCGGCGCGCTGCCACCACCTTTCCCGAAGCTGGCAGGCTGGCAGCAGCGCCGAGCGGTAATTAATGGTGCCGCTTTGCCAATCAGTGGCTCAGCCGCGCTCGCACTGGCAAGCACAGGCCTTTTTATTTATTTTACTTAACTGCTGTTGGTAAAACTCCACTCCAAAAGAATGGCCGAGAGACAGCGCAGTGAAATCTCCACCGGGATTAGGGATTACACTCTGCCAGGGAACAGCATGTGCTGCCTCCCCCCTCCGCGGCCGCGGGGGTCCCTGGAGGCGAGCCCCCCCGCAGCAGGGCACCCGCAGGGGCTGCAGCAGCCGCGGCTGCTCCTGCCGCTCTCCCACGGCCTCTTCCGAGTCGTTTCCATGTCACTGGGATGCGGCTCCCTCTTCTCCATCAGCTCCCTCCTGCCCTGGCACCACACAGCAAAGGGATGGGGGCGCTGAGAGCCCCAGGAGGGCTCCAAAGGGGGGGGTCCGAGTTGCAGGGGTGGCAGCAGGGAGGTGGCTGCCTGCATGCGTGTTCATGCTGGAGGGGGATTTTTTGTTTTGTAACTCGTCGTCTCAGCCGGACCCAGATCCACCGGGAACTTCCAAGGTGCCTCAAGGAGAAGAAGGGACCTGGCTCCATCCCACTCTTGGAGGACATCAAGAATGAACAGACGGAACGAAAGCGGGGGGGGACACAATAGCCCTCACGAGCATCGAGGAGCTACCGAGCCTTTGACGTTTGGCAACCGAGCTGGGTGGCCCAGAGCCAGCCCTGTCCCCATCACAGGACGGCACCATGGTCGGAGATGAATTTGTAGGGCCCTGCTCCAAATTCCCGTGGAAAAGCAACGAGGTGTCGCAGCAGCCCAGCCCCGAGGGCTGCGTGGGCACTGGACCAGGGCTGGCGGCTCATCCTGTGGTCCATCCGAGCATCATCTTCCTCTGGGCAGGGCAGCACAGGCAGCCCTTCTTGCAGCACAAGACCTCGGCAGTGATGGGAATAGCCCGGGTGAAGGAAAACCCATCAATTCCTGCTTCTCTGGGCCGGTGGCTGGTGCCCATGAGCCCCTGAGGAGGACGGAGCCGGCTGCAGCTCTCCGGGCAGAGCTGGGTACCCCGGCACAGCGGTGGTGTCGCACTGGGGAGAAAAGCGGGGCTGCCAGAGATCCTTAGAGGTGTTGAGAAGAGCCGGAGGCAGCCAGGAAGAGACGGCAGCGTGTCCCAGGCGCTGGAGCACCTCTGCCGCGCAGCTGCCGGTCGCAGAGCAAGCCGCCCACAGTGCCAGCTCCGTATCCATTTTCTCTCCAGCACAGACCAAATTTGTAGGATCCCGGCTTCTTGCAAACTCCTTGGATCAAAGCAGGGTCTGGTGACAAGGCTTGACGAGCAGCCGGGCAGGCCTCGAGGAGGAGCTGCTGCCAGGCTCCGGCACAGAGGGGCTGGCACTGCCCCACGGCCAACTCCAGCATCTGCCGCCGTCCGTGCCGCTGGTAACGAACCCCGCTGGGAAACGGGGCACCGAGCCTCACCGGTGAGGGTGACCAGAGGGCAGCCAGGCGATGGTGACAGTGACGACAGGCGCACCGCCCCGCTCCTCCCCACGGGTGCCTGGTGCAAGCTCCAGAAGCCATTTCCCTCCCCACGAACCCTCCTCGGCTCAGAAACCAAGCGGGGAGAGATTACTCCAAAATAACCGCCCTGCCGGGAGCTCTCCCAGTGGCACTGTCAAGTGCCCGCCCGGTGCCACCGGCTCCACAGGCACCCCAGCCACCGGCAGCACCCCGTCACAAACCCCACCAGATTCTCTGCCACAACCCAGCCCGGCCACCCCGGGGCTACCTCCCCACGTCACTGGCAGCCCCGGCTGCCAGGCGCCATCCAGCACAGGCAGTGGTGACATGACCTAGAAAAGCAAAGGGTTTCTCGCACACTGCGCTGCCGTGAGCCCCCAGCACCGACCATGCAGACACGGTGCACACGCACCCTTCCGCACCGGCCGGGGCTGCAGAAAATCCCCCCCGTGCTTCAACAAGTGCCCTGCGCGGGCACACGCGCGTGCACACGTGGCACCGCGCCTGCCGTGAGCCCCAGGGCTTGCAGGTCCCCTGGGAAGGGAAGCAGCTCCCCCGCTCCCCCCCAGATCTGGCTGCCACCTGCACGCTGCACGTGTCCGCGCTGGCACACACTGGGTGCCCACGTGTGCCCTCGCCGCACGCCCAGGGTCCCTGGGTGCCCCTCGCCCCAGCCACGGCAGGGGGGCTCCCCGTAGCCCCTTCACGCTGACGCTGAACAAAGCCCCTTGTAGGGGAGAGCTGCAAAACCGCCTGCTTGCTGCCAGGACTATGCCAACACGCCAGCCCACGCGCCCCGGTGTGTGCCGACTCCCCGGGGCGCCTGCCATGGGTGACAGCGTGGGGTGACCAGCCCACCGAGCACCCACGCCTGCTGGGCTGGCAGCACGTGTGCCCACGCCGGGGCTGGCGGGGATGCCAGCAGGCAGCCGGGCACCCGTGGCCTTGCTGTGTGACACACCACGGCACCGCGGTGCCACACGTGTGCCCGGCGACATACATGTGCCCACCGACACACACGCAGCCCTTCCACTGTGGGGCTGCCGGAGCCTTGGCACTGCTTGTAGTGGCGGAACTGGCACGCCCGGGGGGACCGGCGCCCCGAGGGGGGAACCGGCAGCCCCGGAGGAGGACCGGCAGCCCCGGGCATGCCGCCGCTCGCAGCCAGCCCGGGTGCCGAGCCCGCCCGGTGCCGCCGCAGCCCCCGCGCAACTTCCATGCAGGGCCGTGGCCGCCCCGGGGCCGCCGCCGCC
>VWYH01007286.1:2496092-2584439 GCA_013399365.1 Pampusana beccarii
GGGGGGGGGTGTGCACACGCACACGCGTGTTGTGCTCCGGGAGGGATGCACACGCGTGTTGTGCACCGGGGGGGGGGCTGCACGCGTGTGCTGGCGTGTGGATGGCGTGTGCCCGCGCACGCGTGAGCTGGTTCGTGCGCGCACAGGCGTGGGCCGTGGCCGCGTGTGCACGGCTGGGCTGTCGGTGCGTGCACACGAGCGGGCTGTTCGTGCGCGCTGATGCGTGGGCAGCGCACGCGTGCACACCGGTGGGTGCTGGGGTGTGCACAAGCATGTGCGTGGCACAGCCCTGTGCAGGGTACACGCTCTCCCTGCCAGCAGCTGTGTTGCACACGTGTGCAGGCCTCAGCATGGCGTGTTTCACAGGGGTGCAGGGGGGTGTGGGCTGCAGGGAGACCTGGAGCACGAGCACTGGTTGAGAAACGGGTCTGGAACACCCCACGTTTGCACAAACACGGCACAAGTGTGTGTGACATGGAGGGTGTCAGACTCCCAGTGCCACGATGGGCTTTGGGGGGGACTGCAGAGCTGCAGTTTCACATGTGAAGGCCCCACACAAGCAGGATAAACCAGAGCATCTTGGTGGTCCGTGGGCAGCTGAGAGCAGCTGGCACAGAGGCTCCACTGCAGCCCGGACCTTTGTGCTGTTCAGCTCCCTCCCTCCCTGGTGTTCCCTCTTCCCAGTCATCCCCTGCAGCCTGTCGGTGCCCGACCCCTCGTCCCCAGACAGACTCATCCCCCCTGGGTCAAGGCTGAAGGAAAGCACACCAGCTTTGCAGGCTGTTCTGTATCCCAGGGAGAAAAGCATCATTAGCTCAGACATAACTGGAGGATATTCCAGAACCCGTCTCTGTAAATACAGATCATTGCAGCGGCTGCAGCTCAGCAGAAGGGCGATCCCAAAGCCACGGCTCTCTGGGTCTCACACTCTCTGCTTCCCGCGAGGTATTTGCTCCCACAGCTGAATAGATCTGCACGCTTGACATACTTCCAAATTTCCAAACGCACCGCGTGTCACCAGCTACCACTGCCCTGCAAGCGATGCAGGATGGGATGGAGGATGCGATGCAGGATGGGGTGCAGGATGGGATGCAGGATGCGATGCCTATGCGTTGCCCGCAGGCTCAGCCCTGACCCTGGCGCTGGCTGTGGCACAGCCTGGTTGGTGTTGCTCTGTCCTGCAAGAGCCCCAGGGCCACCAGGCCTGGCCACAGCCTGTGGTCATGCAGGTAATGTCACCCTGTGCCTGCTGCTGCCCTTCCAGACATTTCCAGCCCCTGTGTCACTCCCCTGCCCCAGGCTCCATCGCCAAAAGGCTCCAGTGACCCCATGGGGCCCTGCCCGCGGCAAGGAGGGGCCGGAGGGCTCCGGCGCTGCAGGGGGGCTGAGCTGCAGGAACCGGCAGCACCCACTGTTACCAGGACAACTGGGTGCTTTCTGTAGCTGCTTGTAGCTGCTGCATCCCTGCAAACCTCCCCCAGTCACAGCGTCAGCTCCGCCACCGGCTGTGCCCCCAGCCCAAAGCAAAGCAAGGGGGTGCTCTGCCCCCTGCAGCCCCCCTGGACCAGGAAAACAAAACGAAGCATCTCCCTGGCTGATGGGTGCGAGCACCCCCAGCCCTCAGCACCCCGCTCAACCCCTGGGACGCGGGGAAAACCCCTATCGGGGCTCTCAGCCTCATCAATACCCACAGATTCGGGGGGGGCTGGGTGTCAGCACAGGCAGAGCAGCTCGCAGGCCATAATTAGAGCAGCGCCCGCACGTGCGGAGGTTGTAACACCAGGGCTTTGCTTGCTGGATGGGAATTAGACCTGTCCATTAAGGCAATTATAACCCGCCAGGTTGACACAAGGTCCCTGGTGCCGCCACAATCATTACGCCGGCGTTGCCGCCGCGGCTCACGGCATCCACTACGCCAGACAGGGACCGGGCGAGCCCTCCCCACAGCAGAGCTCCCAAGGCACCCGGCACTATTGTGTTTCCAACACGGGGCTCTTATTTCCCCTTCGTTTGGCACAGAAATCAGGGACAGGGGAGGATCAGTGAGGTGGCAGCTACTCTGAGCCCAGCCCTGGATGAGGATTCAGGGATGAGACGGAGCCCGGCTCCCAGCCGGGGGGATGCAGGGATGCTGTAACCAGCCCCCGATGGGCCTGATCTCCAGGGCTCGTGTTCCCTGAGCAGGGCACGGAGCAGCAGCTTTTCACAAAGGCTCAGCGGGAGCATCTCGGCTCGAACCGCAGGGTGAGACGGGAGCAGAAGGCAGCCCCCGAGAAGCCGGTAACCGCAGCCGCCTGTCTGAATCGCTTCCCATAAACTTCACTGCGAATTGCTCCAGTGGAAAAACAAAAGCAAAGATAAACAGGGACGTTTGGTTTGTGAGGCAATCCGCTCTAATGGGAAGAGGCAGTAAGCGCCGGCGGAGGAGCCTTTGCCTGTCGCTTGGTGCCCATCGCCAGGACAGAGGGACCGGCACCGCACCGGCTGCCTGTGGCCACTGCTCACCTCCGAGGAACCTTCACGTGAAGTTTTCTGCTGGTGGTGGCAGGGAGAAAAGCAAAGGGAAAGGAGCAAGGGAAGCTTGTGCAATGAGAAGAGGAAGGGTATGAATAAGCTTTGAAATAAGTGTCATTTTGGGGTTTGTTATGGACCAAGGAGCGCTGCCCCAGCGGCACAACCAACAGCTGGTCCCAAGCGGCTCCCAGACCTACGGATGTGGCCGTTGTGCCCGGGAAGATGCGTTTCAGCTCAGCATCTTCATTTTGATTCTTCCAGGCACTTTGTGTGCTGAAGGATGGACCAGGGCTGATCCCATGTCCATCTGTGCCAATGTGGGGATGCCGCCTTGGCATGACGCAGGGCAGCTTGAAGGAGTCGAGCCCCAAGCCCTGCCCGCAGCCTCCGGCCACCAGCACCATTTCACCGCCCGAAGCAGCAGCCGGGTCGCGCCTGCACACCAGCAACCGCTCAAGAGCAAGAAACCTTGCATCAATATTCATCTCGATTAATAAACATGAGGGCTGCAGAACACCCGGCTGCAGCCGACAGCGGGGATGTTATCTCAGCTGCTCAGGCTTGCAGGAGCGCGGTGTCCAACGCCGACACCTGATGTGTTCTCGCAGCAAGAAAACCCAGAAGACCACAGCCGCGGGTAGTCAGCGCCTACAACGGTGGCACTGAGGCCACCGTGTCAGCGCTCCCCGTCCCTGGAGTGCACAGGGAGATGGATCTGGATATTTTCAGGTCCCACCATGTGGAAAATCAAAGCATGGGCAAAAGGACAGGCCCAGGGCTGACGGGGGAGGCGGTGGCAGAGGCAGCAGCTCCACCCCAGCCCCGTGGGAGCTGTGACAAGGTGACGCCGGAGCCAGCAGGGCCAGGTGACGGGTGGCTCCTCCAGGACCCTGCCTTTGTCATTGTGCCAGCAACCCGGGGCATAAACAAGTGCCTGACATTTCCACACCGCCACCAGGCCCCTTGGATAAAAGCAGAACATAATTAGCAAATTAATCAGGAGACAATAGCCAGGGATCTAACGCTGCTGAGCTGTCACTGCCTCCGCGTGGAGCTGACCCGGGGCTTGTTCGGGGCCAGGCGAGCCGGGGGTGGCCGTGCTCAGCAAAGGGACATTCACGGTCCCCGTGTCCCCAGCAGGCTTGTGGCCCCTGCCATGTCCCCGCTGCTCTTGCGCTTGTGGCAGCTGGTGGGGTAGGGGGATGCATTTCGTGCATCGTCAGGACCCTGGGAATGAAACCATCAAAGGGCAGCACCTTCCCTCGCTCATCAGAACATGTGAAAAGCATGAATCGCAGCGAATTTGCATTCAAGTTATTAGACGCCCTGCAAATACGGTGAACCTCGTTCAAACACATTTCGGTGATAAAACGATATTGACTCTGAGTAATTAAAAATCATTTCCATATTCAAATACGGCTGATTGAGGAGAAATGGCTTCCTTTTAATTGCCTGGAGGGGAATTATCAACTTTTGGAGCGTGCAGCCCGGCAAGCGCGTCTTCACTTGTCAGCTTGTGAAAGGCCCATGGAGGAGGAGGAGGAGGAGAGGAGGTGGAGGAAGGGGAGGCGGAGGAAGAGAAGGAGGAGGAGGAGGGCTGGCATGCAGGCTGCACACAGGGCCAAGGTGCGAAGAGCCCCTAAACTCCCGGGTGCTCAGGATGGGATGCTCAGGGTGAGCTTTGAGCTGCCCCCATTCTGCACAAGCACACAGCAGCGAGAAGGGCAGGGACATGCCCCAGTGCCAGTGACAGCCCCACAGCGCCGGTGACAACCCCTCGCAGCCCCATCTTGGTCATTCGCGACTGTCAAGGGAGCACACAGAGGCTGTTCCATCACCAAAATCCCCTCTCCAAACCCCCAGCTGCAGCCAAGCTGCCACCAGCACAGCCCCTCTTGCCCCCCCAGCCACCTGGGTGCCACCATGGTGTCCCCACCACCCAGTGTCCCCAGAGCACTGGGTGGGACAGCGAGGCTCCCTGGGCATGGAGCCCTTCAGGACGTATTTCAGAGCCCCCCCAGCACCTCCCCAAAGGATTTTTGGGCTCCGCTTGGTTTCCTATGGAAACCAGGCTGCAGTGCGGCTCAGCCCACGCACACGTGGGTGTGCACGGGGATGTGGGTGTGCATGGGGATGTGGGTGTGCACGGAGACATGCGTGTGCACAGGGATGTGGGTGTGCATGGGGACCTGGGTGTGCACGGGGACCTGGGTGTGCATGGGGGATATGGGTGTGCACAGAGGATATGGGCAAAGAAGTTGCTCCCAATATCCAATGTAAACCTTCCCTGGTGCAACCTGCGGCCCTTTTCTCTCGTTTTGTCACTTGTTCCTTGGGAGAAGAGGCACCATCGAGGTGCCCTGTGCCACCATAGAAGCCCCATGTTGGGGGGTTGTGCCCAGAGGGACCCCCCAGCACCATCTCCCCCCATGGGACACTGGCCCTGGCGCCCGCTGCTCACAAGGGAAAAAAACATTGAAGATAAAGCCAGAGTCAGAGGAATTAAAGAACTGTAATTAAAGAAAATTTTGCAGCATGTTGAAGGCAGAATAGGATCATTGTGTTTGCCTCCCACATCCCAGATGGATGCACGAGGGCCGCAGACAACGCCGGGGTGCGTGGAGAAGAGGAGAGGAAGGGAGTGAGCTAGACCGGGACGTGTGTGAGCAGAAATTGAATTTTTATCAGTTTCTATGTAGATTGTGTTTATTCATCTGTCTCCTATCCATCTCCCCCTGCATCTCCCTATTTCTTTTACAAAATTACTTTCCTCCTTTGGCCTAATTTTATTTGTACAGATAGCAGCTGCTTTCTTCCATTTCAGCATAAAAAATATCATTGTAAATGAGGTGCTATATATCCCCAGCAGAAGTTTTAGCAGCTACCCAGAGCACATTAGCCTTTGGCTCCTGCGGGGCCACATTTCCATCTCAAAAAGCTATCGCTTGCTGCCTGCCCTTGCAGAAAATGTCCCCGTCACCTCTGCCACCACGGCGTGTGGCTGCGGGACCCACGCGGGGCCACGCTGAGCCCTGCAGGTCACAGAGGGTGGGTGAGCTGCCCCAAAACTGGCCCGGGTCCCCCCATCCCAAGGCGAAACTGACGCCAGGTCCCTGGGTACCACTGGGAGAGCATCTCGCTGTGATAACCAGCACTTCCAGCCCCATCTCCACACCATGGGTAACCCAGGGCCACGTTTCTTCCACACACACAGACCCCCAATAACAGCTGTGTGGTCCTGCAAAGCCAAAGGAACCTTCCCAGCAACAGCCCAGCCCAACCAGTAACTCCTGGGAGGCTTTGCCAAAGGAATGTTCGCTGGGAGGACTTTGTCATTGGAGGGAGAGAAGAGCCAGAGCACGAGGAACCAGCCGCTCTCAGCACCGCCTTATCAAATAAAATTGCTTTGTGTTGTGCCTTGCATTAGGGAAACTCAACTGCGCGGCGTGATTGATTCTCCCCCAGGGTCCACCATTAAAAATGTATGGAATTACTCATGCAAAGTCCCTCTCACACGCGGGTCTTTTGTGAGGACATTAAAATACCAGCGTTTGCCAGTCACTTACCCACTGTTTGCGATTTGCTCCCCATTTATTATCATGAACAAACCAGCATTGATTCTATTTTCGACTCCTTTACACACCACGCTGAGCTCCCAGGCTCCCCGGTGGGACGGCGCGTCCTCGGCACAGCACGGCCCCGGCCCCCCCGGCCCCCCAGAGCCCACCTGGGGGAGCACCGGGATGCTCTGGTGGGGAAGGAGCTTTATCCTGCCCAGGATCCGGGCTCTGCCCCATCCCCTGCATCCCTGCGGGCAGGCGGGATGCGCTGGGTACCCGTTGGGCAGCGGGTGCTGCAGCAGCAATTGCAACCCCGGGGGGGAACAAGCCCATTTACACACACAGCACAGAGAGGCGAAGGAATGCGAAGAATACAATATATTGTGTTTGCCGGGTTTCTCTTGCTGGGAGGAACAGGGCTTGAATCACATAATGTTTCCCCTCTGCTCTCCAAGCATTTCGACTTGTAATGCGTTTCCCTCCCCGCCTGAGCACCTTGCCGAGTCAAAAAGACAAATTTCCCAAGGCTTCAAAAAGCTGCTGAGAGCCACAGCTTCGTGCTTCGAAACCATCACTCATTTCCCCAAACAGTCTCTGCTCTCAGCGGCTCCTGCCCTCCCTCGCCGGCCCTTCCTCTCCCATCCCAAATTACAAACCAGCCTTTTCCCGGGCACGGGTGCCAAGCGCAGCCACAGCCCCCAAAACACGAGGGGGACACGCAGTGTGGTGCCTCCCCCTGACCATGGGAGGAGGGAGCCCCAAAATGCAAAATGCAGAGGAGAATTTAAAGCAAAGTGGCTTGGGTAATTGTGTCTCCCAAAAAGCAATTACCACGTAACCCACCCTGTGGTTTCGGAAGCAAAATGTTATTTATTTGCCCAGTAAGGAGGGGGCAGCCCTGGAAGGTCCCCTGGGGTGGGGACAGGGCACTTAACCCCTTCGGGGGCCAGGGCAGAGCCTTGCACTGAGCTCCCATGCATGCCCGTGCCTCAGTTTCCCTTCCCTATTTGTATCCTCCATGTGCTCAGAGCAGAGCCCAGCCGAGTACCAGCACCCTCCTGCCCCTGTATTTGCTGATTCCCCCAAGCTGCTCCATCCCCATGTCTGTCCTGGCGGTGGGTGACAACGTGAGTGACAATGCAGGTGACAATGCGGGTGACAACGTCACACTGGGGCTTGAGACGTCAAAGGGGGTGAAAAAAAAATACAGAAAACAAAAATCAACAAAACGAAGCAAAACCTGACACTTCCCTCCAGGAAGGAAACAGGCGGCGATGCCGAAATGAGAGATGCCACTTGGTTACGGCAGCTCCGGCAGAGTTGGTGCATTTTGACTTTTGTAATCAGGGAAAAATCAAAACATTTCACAGCCACCGAAATCCCCATGTGGGAACCATCAGATCTCGCCGAGCCCCAGCTCCCTGACACGGAGCCGGGCAGGAGGCACAGGCAGCAGCTGAATTGGTTTTAAAAGGAACTGGCAGGAGGAGAGACCCCCCTCTCCCCTCTATCACACCTTCCCATCCTATGGGAGAGGGAGGACGAGTCTGGAGGCTGTTTGATGCTAATCATAGAATCTTTTTAGTTGGAAAAGCCCCTCCAGATCGAGCCCAACTCTGTCACTGCCCCATGTCCCTGAGAACCTCATCTCCACATCTGTTCAACCCCTCCGGGGATGGTGACTCCACCACTGCCCTGGGCAGCCTGTTCCATTCAACCTCATCCCCCTGTCCCCCGTGGTCCCCAGCACAGGGAGGGGACAACCCGTCACTCCCCCCAGTCCCGCAGGTCGGGATGGCACCGCCGGCCCCGGAGCTGGCTCCCAGCCGCGTGGCAAAGCAGCGCCATGCAATTAGTAAATTAATTATCGAGCGGTAACGGAGATTTCATAGCTCGGAGCTGTCACATCAACAGTGTTTTGTCAACCGAGATGACGACTGGTAGAATTATTACTGCGGTGCTGGGGCTGAGAAAAGAGGAGAGAGAGACTTGCAGGGAGAGGGAAGGATAAAAATATAAAGGGAAGAGATAGGAAAGAACAAGATAAGTGGGTTTTGTCGCTAATGGAAGCTGGCACAGGGACAGAATTGCAACTATTATAAGACAACACACTACACTACTAGTGACTCTGAATGATCCGCTTAATTAACAACCAGAACAAAAGGAGCCCCTGCCCACCTCCAAAAACCAGCATCGCTGCTCGAGGAGCCTGCACGGCTCCCTGGGAAACACCCTGTGTGTCCAAACCGGGACCAGCAACATCCCAAAATGTGTGGATGTGAGTTGGTGGGGATGCTCGGAGCTGAGGGGATGCTCAGAACAAGGTCAGGGAGCCCTTTGGACCCTTGTGCCGAGCCTCCCCGGGCACTGACGACAACTCCATCGCTTCACCTTCCCTTTGCCCTGACCGTTTGCATTTTGCACCCTGCTGCAGCACACCGAGCTGCAGGGGTGTACCCGATGGGGACAAGGGTGTGCATGGTCCCTGTCCCCTCCTGCCATCCCAGCCGGGCCAGGGAGGGAGCAGGACATGAGGTTGGCAGCGATGGGCAATTCTCCAGGAGCATGGGGAACTGGTGACAGCAGAGCAACAGCGCCGGGACACGATTTCCCTTCCCCACTCTACCCCGTTTCCTCTTCATTTGCCAAGGCCTGATTTAAGCTGCGTATCCAATAATATATAAAAATAACACCCCGCCCTCCCACTTGGGAAATGGATTCCTTTGCTTCCCACCACGCTCTGGCTTTAAATATCCCCATTGAAATGCAGATTGTGCTGCCTCCCTGGTGCGGAGCTGGAGCCGATGGGTGTGTGGCCGTGCTGGGACCCCAACCCAAAGCTCCACTTGAGCCAGAGTGATGGAGAGAGGACCTGGAGCAAACGCCTCCAGAGAGGTCCCTGCAATGCCCTGATGCTCCTTCCTGAGCCAGGCACCGGCTGTCCTTGCCCATCCGGGATGGCACCACGATCGAGGGCCACGTTGCCCAAATTTTGCCACGGGAAACCAGGCAGAGACTGAAGGGAGCAGCAGGATCCTGGATCTGACCCCCCCTAATCCATCACTGGAGCCCTTCAGCACCCCGGGAGGGACCCGTCTGCTCCCCCATCCCCAGCCCCGGGAGCAGCAGATGCTGGGGAGGGATTAGGAGCCGTGGGCAGCGCGGCTGCGCCCTAGTTTTTTCAGGGCAAAAATCTGGGAGGGGGAAGCGGAGCCGTTGTGTGAGCAAATACAGCATCTGTGCCGACTGGCAGAGCTCACACCCACGGCCCCGGCCCCCCCGGCGCCGAGCGAGCCGCAGGCAGACCGCGCTCAACAGAGAGGAACCAGACGGGGAGAGGGGGCACCGGGGAGAAGGGTGGGATGGGATTTAAGGGTCCCCCAGGTCTCTCAGCCGCCTCGCAGGGAGATCGTTGAATCATCGCAGAATCATCTTGGTTGGAAAAGCCCCTCAAGCTCATCGAGTCCAACAGTTCCCCCACCCCCGGCACTGCCCCATGTCCTGAGAACCTCATCTCCGTCTGTCCAACCCCTCCAGGGATGGTGACTCCAGCACTGCCCTGGGCAGCCTGTTCCAATGCCCCACAGCCCTTTGGGGAAGAAATTGTTCCCAGATCCAACCTCAACCTAAACCCCAGATCCGCTCCCATCACACTTGTGCTCCAGCCCCTTCCCCAGCTCCGTTCCCTTCTCTCAACTCGCTCCAGCACCTCAAGGCCTTTCTTGTCGTGAGGGCCCCAAAACTGAGCCCAGGATTCGAGGTGGATGCAGGGATGGGGCAGACAGAATGGGGGGGGCTGCAGCACCAGCAGTGACCACGTATTGTAACTTCTGATGGGAGGGAAAAAACAACGATGGGTGGGAAAAACAACGCTGGGTTTGAAGAAGCCACCACAGGGCTCCCAGAGGGACCTTTGCCAGCTTCTCAAAGTGCTTAATTCCTTCCCTTCGGCAGCAGCGGGAGCAGCCGAGATTCATGGCAGCGTTCCCAAAATATCCCCCCTCGCTGCACGCAGAGGAATCGGCTCCAGGCTGGGAAGCTTTTCCTCTATGAAAGGTCCGACCCCACGCCACGATGCTGTGTCCCCACCAGGGAAGCCAAAGGAAGCTCGTGTGTGCCACCCAACGCTCGCTGATTTGGGGTGGAAAACCAGTACTTATTTATTTATTCTGGGAAGAGGATCATAAGCACCAAGCAGAGCTCATAAATCCAGGGAGCTCTATGCCCCCTGACACGGCTCTGCGTCCTGGTGCTCCCTGGTCCAAAAATCACCTCCTTGGGCTGAGATTGAAAGAAAAGCATCATTCCTGCTGAAATTAAGAAGGCAACAGGGCGAGCACAAAGAGCATTTACATATTCCAGTGCCTTAATTCTATTTTAGCACCTCTTTGGTTATTTTTGTCACAGCAGAAACACAACAGGAGGACAAGGCCAGAGAAAGGGCAAGGAATGAGCTCAGAATGTGGGACAGAGGCTAAAAAAAATCAATCCCAACCTGGGTACAGAAGCAGCTGAGACCTCTCCCATTCATCACACAGAGTGTCTCGAGATCAAACTGGGTGTGAAAAGCAAGGTTGCTCCATACGCAGTGGATTTATTCAAGGGGGTTTAAAACAGGGGAAATTCACCCCAATGGGTACAATTCGAACATCTGCTCATACCTCTTTTTTAAGCTGGTGCTTTCCATGCCAGGGTTCAAGTCTGCACCCAAAGCTGTCCCAGAAGAGCCCTCCAGTAAACGACTCAATGCTGGCAGCCAGGCGGGTGGCCTGTCGATAATTAACTAATTGATACACTGCTGAGCCGCCAGCCCCGCTTTGCTCCCCGCCCCGTCAATAATCACAACTTGCTGAGGAACTGGGAGCGGGGAAAGGGACATAAATGTCACTGGGCACCCTTGTCTTGTGTGCATCAGGGACAGCGGAGCGAGCTGGGGACAGGATGGTCCCCAGCATCCCTGCACCCTCCCTCACCAGCTGCCTGGGAAATGCAGCAGGACCCTTGGATGCAGGTGGTGGGGATATTTCAGGGTGGGGGCAGCCCCCCGGAGCCGGAGGGAAGCGGCCGGGGCTGGCTCGGCAGCATCCTTGCCTGTTGCCAGGACAACGGGATGTGATGGAGCCATCTCCATCAGGGCGACCGCGGGGGGACATTGGGCTGTGGGGGATGCAATCAGCTGGCAGGATTGGGGTGCTTGGGAAGCTCCCCCCAGGCTGAGGTCCATATGAGACCCTCAGAGAAAGCCCCCCAAGATCCAATTGCATCATGGCAAGTGCAGCCCAGCGGCCCCACGTGCACGGTGACACGGCCCCCTGGCACAGGGTGCTGTGGGGGCACAGGGAATGTGGGATGGAGGGGGGGACCTCACAGGGACCAACCCCAAATCCCCAGGGGACAAGACACGGCACAACCCAGCTACCCCATCCCGATGTGTCTGCCCCTTGCAGACGTGGGGCAGAGGCCAGGGACAAGCAGGGGGACCGGGGTGTCCTCTGCACCCCAGAGCATCCCACCCCCCCCAGGCATGAGGGGCTGGGAACGCCCTGAGGCTCAGGAGCAGCAATAAAGGTGCAGCTTCGTTTTCTTTGCTTTTGGTACCATGGCAACCTTTCCCACTTGGCTTAATTACAGAGCCGGTTGCTGTCTCCACGGGCTTGGGGGGGGTCTGTTTGCTCGCTGCTCCCCAGAGCCAGGGCTGTAGGATGGAGCCGATGGGAACCCACAGGATCCCACAGGAGCTGGAGGGTCCTTGCCCGGCCCCAGAGGAGCATCCTCATGGAGTAACCCTGGTGTGCGGCCGAGCGGATTGACAGGGACGGGTTGGATGGAGCTTTGAGCAACCTGGTCTAGTTGGAGATCACAGAATCACAGGACAGTTTGGGCTGAAGGGACCTCCCCAGGTCCCCCAGTGCCCCCCCTGCCATGACANTTCTCTGACATGATCCTGCCCATGGCAGGGGGGTGGAACTGGATTATCTTTAAGGTCCTTTCCAACCCAAACCATTCTCCTGATTCTGTGATCAAGCTAAAACGAGCAACGAGACATCCCAACGCCCACGGGGATCGAGTGGGGAACCCCTCTCACAGGGACAGGCAAGCGGCCACGGGGCTCCAGCTGCAAAGTCACTGCCCGCGGCTTCTTCGTTACCAATTACAAACAATTATCATCCCATAGTGGCTGACCCCGTGTCCGGGTGCCAGATGGGCAGATGGAGCCGGGCCACGGCCGGCTGGTGGGGATTTAATAACCATATTGATCTGCCAGACAGCCCGACATGCTGCACTCGGGGGGAGCACCAGGCTGAGCACGACCCCTCGCCGGGGACAGATTTGGGAGCCCGTGGGGACAGGCAGGACCGGCAAGAGGGAGGGAGAGCGTCTCTGGAGGAATGCAATTTAATGCAATTAAAAAAAGAGAGCGGGAAGGAGGTGTAAAGGAGCCCTTCTGAAGCAGGGGAGAGCGTGAGAAGAAAAAAAGGGAAAAGAAAAACCAACTCAACTCAGCAGCAGCGAGCGCCGGGCTTCAAAGGTCACCTCTGGGCATGAATTTTAATTTCACACAGGAGTTTTGTTCATTTGTTAATTATTTTCAGATGAAAAGGGAGATATTCCTGCAGAGGGTGAGGAAAGGGCTACGGCAACATTTGAATTTCAAAGGCGAGCTGTTTGCAAGGAAAACAGAGGGGGAGAGGGAAGAAATAACTTCAGGAGGAGCGAGGGGCTGGCGAGAGCCCCCCGCTGCCCTTGGCCTTGCCGGGACGTGCCGAGGGCACCGGGGCTCCGCAAGAAACCCCAACACCTTGGCATTGCATGTACCGATCCCTCTGTCCTGCCACCTGTCCCCTCTCTGCGTCCCTCGGCATGCAACTGGTCCTGAGGAATGGGGACACCAGGATGTGGCACAGGCTGTGGGGACAGGGCTGGGAGCATCGGGGATGCTCCCAAAACCAGCCCCAAAGTGGGAATTCCCTCTGCAGGGCCTGCAAAGGGTTTGACCCCCGAGAGACCCCGCACTGCTGCCTCCTGGCTCTGGGGACATTCTCCATCGTATCCCCCCAGGTTGGGCTGGTGATCCACCACCCTGTGCCTCGGTTTCCCCACTTGCCAGCTGGGGAGGGCCCAAGCGCTCCGCAGGCAGCCTGAGCACGAGGAGCTGGGAACGATCGTTATTCGAGAAGAGGAAGATTAGCCCAAGGATTCATCGTGATTTCTCGACTCCTCTTGATCTCCTGCTGAAGCTACCGGGGGGAATTCGCTCTCAGCTCCTCCGCCGCGGCTCTGCCCTGCCAAAGCCAGGGAAAAGTCCAATTTCAACAGTGCTGAGTCCGCACTGATCTCCTAAACCTGAACGCATTTCTGCCTAATGCAGAATTAAACCGCAGCAGCCACGGTGGAGGAGAATGGGGGTGCACGGCGAGCGGTTGGGGTGTACGGTGAGGGTTTGGGGGGCATCACCCTGGGCAGAGAATGCTCACATAGCCCCATCCCTCCTGTCATCAGCGTGACATAAAGGCAGCAAAGGGTCCCCGTGACCCCCAGCCTTTGTGGATGCCAAGACCCAAAACAGCAGCACAAGAGGCTGTTGTGGTCCAGGGGGCAAAGGGCAGAGTGGGGACACCCCAGTGCCATCCCCACCCCCGGGTTGTCACTGCAGGATGGGGACATTCCGCCTCTCCTGGGCTCCCCATCCCACGGGACTCATGCCCCACTGCATAAATCACTTGTGTCACCGGTTCCCCCCAGGGCTCTCGCTAATGAGGCAGCAATAAAAATCAAGGGCCAGGTTATTAATAAAGCGCAGCGGCTTGGCGAGGCAGCGTTCCCCTCCCGGCAGCGCGGGGAGTCGATACGGATGAGCAAACCCGGCACGGTGCGGACATCGCTGCCTGCACCGGAGCCGGCCGTGCCGTGCTGCAGCTCCGAGATGGAACCGTCCCCTGCCACTGTCCCCTGTCCCCTGCCACTGTCCCCCATCCCCTGCCACCGTCCGCTGTCCCCATCCCCATGAACATCCCTGGCTGCGAGGCACCTGCTCCTCCGGAGCAGCAGCGACTCTCACGATGTGCTGAAACGCTCAGTATTTCATGTGTCTACAAGAAAATACCAAGTGGAGTTTGCAAAGATTAGGCACATTTAAATGCAAATTGTGTTATTTCTGTCTTGAAAAGTGTCATTAATACATTTTCTGCAATTTGGAGAAATCAGTAGCAATTATATTTTTTTCGAAACGAACCATTAGCCAACTTTCATTTGAAGGGGGAAAAATATCAAGAAAATCATTATATGACTGACACATTTCCTCCCAGGTCTTAGAGCTCCCGAGCTGTTTTATCATCCCAAGAATAATTACTAAGGAAAGGAGCTTAAAAGTACTTCCAGGAGACGGATGTGTACAAAGCCAAGTGGCTTTTCTTACAGCGAAAGGTTGAAGCAACACGTGTGCGTTCAGCCCAACCCAAACCCAGCTCCAAAAACCCCTCACAGACCTTTGCCCATGTTTGGTGATGCTTGTGCATCATCACAGCAGAGGTTTTCTGCTTTGCAGAAGGATGTAAAAGGTTTTCTGGAGGGATGTAAAACACCAAAACCAAGGCAGAGGCCGGGCAGGGGGGTCTCAGGATGGCTAATGGTGTGTGATCCTCGTGGTACCCGGGTAATGCCCGTCTATGAAATCCCCACACATCGGTTTGAATTCAGCATTTGGTGTGATCATCTCCCGGCTGCTTTGCTGCTAAATGAAAGGAAAAGAGGGGAAAAGAAAGTATGATCTGTGATGAGATTAAAAGAGAAAGGAAAAAAGGAAGGGGAAAAAAAAAAAAAAAGAAAAGGCATCTGCTCTTATTTGATTCCTCGGGGTGAGAGTGAAGAGCAAATTTACATAAGGCTGTAAGTGCTCATTAACTGCTGTTAAATGACGGGCACTTTGTGGAGTACAGTGGGGATACCTGTGGCCTCTGCTCTCCCCAGAGCCCCCCCATTCAGACACCTTCACACCACTAAGACACCTTCAAAGCCGCCCTCGCTCCTGGGGGGCAGTTTGGGCCAAGCTGGGGGTGTCAGGTCCCAGCAATGCGGTCAGGCTGTCTGATTTTCCCCGGTCTCGGCGGGTCTGGCAGCACCGTGTCCCCTCTGTGCTGCTCTGGCTGAAGAGCCCCCTCCCAGCTGAGCCCATAAATCCTGTCCCTTCACCCACAGCCCTGCTGTTGTCCCCTCTGCCAGGTGACAAATGGCCGAGGGAGTGGGGTGAGTGAAGGTGGGAGAAAAAACCCCCCCATGGCACCGGTGCAACTTGGTGAGGGGTTGGAGTGGGGGACGGAGCCGGTGGCAGCTCCATGGTCCCCTCGCTGGGATGCAGCTCCCGGCTGGTGATGGATGAACCTGTCATCACCCCCAGCCCTCTCCTATCGACTTCTTGGTTTTCATACACATCATAAACCCCCAGTGCAGCCGCCTGCCAGGGCCAGGGGGGCACCCACACATCACCCGTGGGACGGGGGGGCTGCAAATGCCCTGGTCAGCATGGTCAATGGACAGGGACTGTGAAGCATCCCCAGGATAAATGTCCTCTTGGCACAGCGGGCACAGAGCTGTGAGGTCCCAGCCAAAGGGCCAGGGGTTGAACAGCAGCCCCACTCCCCAAAAACCATTCACAGCCCATCCCCGGGCACCCCAAAACCCTCACGGGGGGAGAGCATTTCCCCCAGCGAAGGACGCAGGTCCTGCCTTCAGTGGAGCTTCAGCAATTAAATCCCCGCTCCTGGAAAGCGCCTCCTTCGCCTCTCTGTTCAACAGCGCACAGGTAACGCGCCTTCTTCCATCCAAATTGCTTCTTATCCATCTCAGCCTCCCAGAGCCGCAGTCCTGGGGGGCAATGCCCCACCACATCTGCCTGAGATGATCCCTGGGTGTCCCCGGGACTGTCCCCGCTCTCCATCAGCGGGTGACACCGAACCGGGGCTCTTCGAGGGAGCTGGCTCCCGGCGCTGAGCAAAACCCTGCGTGAAGCCATTTAAGCCCCATAAATTATGTTTAGGTTACCTGCTGAATCCTTAATCAAAATAGCGTATTTCACCTGACGGCTTGACTGATCTGCTCTCGGGTTTTAGTAGCTTTTTTCATGTCCTCTTTTGCTCCAATATGGATCCAATATCTCCTGCAGCGTCCAAGGCCATAAAGATAAAAAATGGGGTAATTGTGGCAGGAGTTTATTGGTGGGAAAATACATGTGCACGCAAACCAGCCTGACAACTATTTCTTGGGCAGATGCACTGCAGGGATAGACCCACGGGCAGGAACCGATTCATCCTCCAGCAAACGCTGCGATCTCTGATGGAGGCACCAAAGTTGGAATATTACGGGATCTCAGATGGGTGATCTGGCACCAGGGGGGCTCGGGGTGGGCACCCACCGAAATGCTGCCCTGGAAGCACCAGCCACCAAAGCAAGAGGGCTAGAAAAAACTCAAATAAAGCAGATTGGCCTCTCCAGCACCAGCTCACGCTATCCAGGGTGAAACCCGAAGAGGAGAAAGGCTGGAAGTGCGGCTCTGAAGAAAGGAGTGGTTTGGGCTGCTCTCTGTGACACCGCCGGCTGTCCCTGGTCCTGTCCCATGACGCTGGAGCATCCCATGGGAAACGCTCCAGGGTGCCAGCCAGCATTTCTCCCCTTGGTTTCGGAAGATTTTGGCTTTCCCAAGGCGCGGAGCTGCTCACCACGGGCAACACCAACCCTGCAGCTCCTGGCCCGACCGGCAGCCGTGCTGGGAAAAGCCATCACGGTGTGACAGCACCTCCCGTCCCTTGCGTCGCTCCCAACCTCCCTCCGCTCATCCCACCCACCAGCAAACGCCTGTTGCGAGCAGCCGGCAGCTCCCGCGGCTGCTGACGAGTGCTCGCTGCGCTTCGTGCATCAGCAAGTGAGTCGCCAGCGGAGCCCCGGTGCCCGACGCGTTATTGCCAGGATGCCGGAGTCAGAAATAGCCCAACGCGATGCCGCACGCAGCGGGGGAGGACGGGAGGCTGATCTATAAACGTGGCAGATTTGTTATGTCCGACGCGTCGATGGGAAGCGGAGAGAAAACCCCGAGATGGGCTCTTCAGGGAGTCGCTTTCTGGCTAGCGCTGTGCTTTAAAGTATATTTAAAATAACAACCCAATAAATTAAGAGCTGCGAGGAAGCCCGTGGAGCCGATCAAGGCAGTGAAGTGATGTGCTCGGGCTTCTTCCCCGCTCCCATCGCCGATTTGGGGACAGTGTCAATGTGCCACCTCGTGCCCCGGCATGCTTGCACTGATTTACCCCAGCTGTGATTTGGCCCAGGACCAAGCCCCTCCGGTGTAGCTGGGGGCTCTCTGGGATTCTGATGGGCACCCTCTTCTCCTTCCAGCACCACCCACATGTTTTTACCCAGATACTTTCTGCACCTCCCATCAGCATCGCACCCATCCTGAGGAACAACACTTGCTCCCCATGCAAGCCCAACGATCCCCATCATCACAAGGTGTCCCATGAGCCCCCCCAAAATGCAGCACTGAGCCCTGGGCTCCCACGAGCAGCTCCGCGAGTAAGGAACACGGCTAATTAAACCACAACAGGTTACAGTTACATTACAATTAAAAGACAATTAGCTGCACAAGGCAGCGCAGGGGAGCGCCGAGCACAGGGCTGCAGTGGGGCAGGGGGGGCAGGTTCTCCTGTGGGCTTCAAGACCAGCAGCACCCCCAGCACCCAAACAGCACCCGAGCTGCTCCACCACCCCACGCTCCTTCCCTTCCCAGGGGAGGTTTTCCATCAGCTAAAATTTAACTAAATCCCACCCAGCACCTCCCTGCCACCTCTGCCTTTGCACCCGGCATATTGAGCACAGCACTTGCTTGTTTTTCCCCTTTTAATTTCTAAACTCCTAATGACTGTGTTATTAAGCTGGTAATAACTGGTTAAATTGTCCATGTCCTTCTGTTGGATCCCATCCTGTGAGGAGGCAAAGCTCCGGGCAGGAGAGCTGGGGCTGGGCGGGCAAAGCAGCATCGTGCCAGGACGGCAGCACCGGAATTGAGGGCAGATCTGGACATAGGCTGTGGTTATGGGGACAAGAGGGGACCAGCCACACGCTCACACCCCGGGTAGCATGGAGAGACCCAAGGGAGCCAAAGCCAGGCTTTACCCCAACACCGGCGCTGACAGTGACACCATTCGCACGACAAACCCAACACAAAACCTCCCTGGGTTTTGCACCGAGACAGCTGGGGCTGCTTAAGCTCCAAGATTCATGAAGCCTTTTTTTCTGAATAAAGAAGAGATCCCGCGAGCTCCTCCAGCAGCCGAGATTATCAACAATTTATCAAAAACCACAACACGTCGGCCCTTTTCCCCACGCCGAGCCCCACTGTGCTCTCCCCGCTGCCCCCGGCTCTCCGGCGGCACGGATTACTGCAGCGCGAGCGGATCAGGCGGGAATCGCTTTGCTTTGCTGGATCTTTATGCAAGAGCTTCACACTAATTCGGTTTGATCCTCGCTGGCCGGGATCCCGGCGGAGCGGCAGCGAGAGGATGACTGCGGGAGGAAGGCTGGGATGGGGCCGTGGGTACCCGGTGAGGGGCAGGGATGCTCCCGGAGAGCGACATGAGCTGATAACCGGCTCCCGCGGGATGCGGGGACCCACACCGGGAGATGCTCGGGCGGGGAGGAGAAAACCAGGCTTAAAGGCTGATAATTAAAGCCCTCCTGTCAGGGTGTTAATACCTAAATGCAACCAGTGAATGCATTAGCTGCGATCCCACCGGGGCTGTTGCGCTGCTTTGTTTGATGGGTTTAATTAATTTATTTCTTTGCACACAACTGTTTCCCAACCAGCATCGAACATAATGGGATGCGTCTTTCTCAAAGGGTGGCTCTGGAGACAGCACGGCCGGGCTCAGTGACCCTACGGGGGCTTGGGGACAACCCTGAGCTGTCCCCAACAAATATCCCCACACCACTCACCTGCCTCAGCTCCCGCTGCCTGTGTCCTGTCAGTTGTTGTCCCCAGATCTCGGTGGCCCAGCAGCCTATCTTGGTGGCCCAGCTTGGCCGTGCGCAGCCTCACATGGTCCCAGCATAAAGACCCAGCTACTCCATGCTCCTCACCCCACATTTGCCCCTCATGAGGATTAAATTGTTGGCCCTGAGGGTGGTGAGAGCCTGGCCCAGGTTCCCAGAGAGGTGGTGGCTGAACCATCCCTGGAGACATCCCAGGCCAGGCTGGACGGGGCTCTGAGCAACCTGAGCTGGTGAAGATGTCCCTGTCATGGCAGCGGGGGCACTGGGGGAGCTGGGAAGGTCCCTTCAACCCAAACCGTCCTGTGATTCTATTAAAATCTCGGGGCTGTCTCTGTGTGTGGTGACGAGGGGCACAGATGGGGAGAGCAGCACTGCAGCGACCGGTGGAGCTGCATTTATGCCACAGCAGGAGGGAAATAAAAGGCATCTATAAATTATATGATTTCTCCCGCCACACTGGTAACAGGAGCAAGGCAGCTGGCGGTGACAGCCAGAGCCTCCGAAATGCCAAACCAGCCGTGCCACGACACCAGCATCAGGGCCACCTTGGTGTCCTCAGCCAGTGGCTCTGCTCCCATCCGGCCACCCCAGCGTGGTCAGGGTACACCCAGCGCTGTCCCTCCGCTGTCCCCACGGTCCCCATCCCCATCCCAGGGATGGCAGGAAGAGGTTACAGTTCAGGATGAAGTGACTGATGGGCTGAGCAGACACCAAGGTCTCCACCTCGGTGCTTCACCGTGGCGAGGAGCATCCTGGAGCGTATTTACAGCTGCCGTCCCTCACACACCAGCAGCCGTCACCTCCAGGGACACTCAGTCCCAGTGGCCTTTAGAGGCTGATAAATCGCCACTTCTGATGTGACAGTGCGGAGAGAGCGGGCGGGAGGCAGGGGTTGGTGACAGGCGCTGGGTCCAGCCGGCTCCGTGCCCCTGTCCCGAGCCCTGTGCACGCCTGGATGTGACGAGCCACCTCGTCCCATCAAAATCACACATCCCCTGCAGACGCGAGCAGCCGTGGTGCCTCCTCTCCCTGCCGTTCCTCCGGGCTCCCCGAGGAGCAGTGGGCAGATGTTTGCTCTGTGACAATCTGCATCCTGCTGGATTCAATAATCATATCAATTACCCCGAGCTTTCATCCACGGAGCCATGTGTTCTCTGGAAACAGGGATGGATGGAGCCTCTTTGCCACCAGCCGGAGGGGTGGGATGTCCCATGCGGTGCTCCTGGGGACACTGAGCCTGGTGACAGATGGGGAGGTCACAGAAGGGGCAGGCAGAGCCCAGGGATGGATTCCCTCTGGGAAACAGGGAAATGCTGCAAAACTCTCCATTTCCAACCCAGCTGGAGGGGAAGCCCCGAGCTCTGCGTCGGTGCCAATGTGGGGAGAAGCTGCATGTGCAGGGGTAGGCGCTGAGCACCCCAAACCTCCCCTGGAAGCCCAGGGGGTGCCCTGGGCACGTCTGCCCCTGTCCTGGGCTGCTCGTTGAGGGGGTATCTTTTTTGTTCACACTTCTTATTATTTTGGCAACGCTGGAGTCAAGTAGCTCAATTAAGCAATAACTGCCTCTGTACAGCCGCCCACACAGCCCACGGTAAATAATTAAATGCTGAAATAATACAGCAGATGGGAAGCAGCACGGAGTGAGATCCGAAAGGAACCCGAACGGCTCCTGCCACAGCAGCAGCTGCACGGGGCCTGGGATGCTGCCCGCGGTGCCTGGGATGCTTCCCGACGCTCCACGCGTCCCCAGCCACATCCAGCATCCCCAGCCATGGCCAGTCAAGCTGGGCCACTGGAGGAAGCGTCAGCAGATGCCACATGTGGGTATGGCCATGGCGTGATGTGCCCTGGGACCCCCAATAGTGAGGGGTCTGTGGGTGCCCCAGGATGCAGAGATGGAGATGTCCCTCCCTGGGTGGCACCAATGGGGACCGTCCTGCCTGACCCCGCTCTGGCAGCCCCCGTGTCCCTGCACTGTGTCACCAGCTCCCTCCCGCATGGCTCATCCCCATCCCTGCTGTCATCGCAGCACCGAGACACTAAGCCCTGGAAATGTGGGAAAATGCCTGGAGGGAAAATTCTCCCGCCCATCGTCCCCCTTCCTGAGGAGGCGGCAGAGCCGGCAGCACGTGGAAAAGCATCATGGAAAATTTTAACCAAGCCCCGCTATTGATCTAGACGCCAAGCACATACCCAAGCAAGGCTGCCGCTCCGCTCGCGGATCATCTGCATTTATCTACTTCAACCAAGTACAGGAGCATCACTGAAAGGCCTAATTACAAGCCGCTGATAGATAAATATTAATGCCAAGGAATAAAAACACGGCTCGGTGTTGGGAGGGCTTGGCACGGGAGCCTCCCCTGTGCCTGGTCCAGCCACGAGCATCTTGCAGCTTCCTCTTGTCCTGGCGAGAGGTGGCAGCGATGGCCGGTGGCACTGCATGTGCCAGCTCCCCAACTGCACCTGGGCAGAGCCACGGCGAGACAGCGAAAGCCTTTTCAAAGGGCTCGGTGAGTGATGCTGCCTGGCACTGCCTGGCTCCCATCCCTCTCTTGGGATGCAGAGGGACCCCAGCAGCCTCCAGCCCACGGTGGGGCCCTAATGAGCCTCAAAAGTGGCTCCCGCCACATCTGCAGGGCTGGCAGCGTTAATACGAGGGGCTGGTTGTGGGTCAGCGACCGCCGGCTGGTGTTTTATCAAGGTCTCGGAGGGCACCAGCGCCCAGGAGGCAGCCGAAGCATCCTCTCCATATTCACATTTCTATCACATCCTCCTCAGACAGCTCCTGCTCCACTCCTCCATCTGCTCAAATGCCACCAATCCAGAAGGGATTGGCTCGAAACATCTTCTCCCCTTGTCATTCGTTTCCCATCCTCCTCTGAAAGATTCGCCACCTTGATCCTTGGAGTTCAGGAGAGCTTCGGGCTTTGTGGGACCTGGGAGCGAGGTAAAACGTGTGTAACTGGGGCTGGGGACGGTCTCAAAACGTCCATGGGGTGCTTCGGATTGGGTCCCCCCATGACCCCACAGCTCCCACGCTGTGTCCGCACAGCCTGGTTTGTCCAGCCACCTCTGCAAGCAGGGGAGAGGCACAAAATCCCATTTCTCAATGCAAATGACACCTGTTTGGGTCAGTAACAGCTCACCCCAGACAAGGCTGCGGTGTCCGATTCAAGATGTCACTCCCTCGGGGACAGTCCTGGGGACAGTTCTGCCCCAGGCTCACAGCCAGGAACGACTTCGCTGCTGCTTATTTTCCGAGCATGAATCGAATCTCAGCTGACAACAGGCTTTTCCGCAAGATCTACCTGCTCGGCGGCTGGCAAATCAGATCTGTAAAGTGACCCCAGGAGACGTCTTCCAGAGCTTCATCTCCTCGATTATCAGCTCCCGGCCAATTTCAAAACAGCCCCGACACAGCTTGGAGCTGCTCTCGGAGCTTCATCTCACACCCAGCCCAGCGAGATGCAATCCTGGGATGAACTGGGATGAACTGGGATGCTTTAAGGCGTCTCCCCGCGCGTGCCTGGAGATGCACACACGTGCACGTGTGCTCCTCGGTGCACACACGCTCTGGGGCTTTGCTGCCCCCTCTGATGGCCGGGGGGGCTCCATCCCTTGGCCAAAACCCCCATGTCACCTCCCCAACCTCCCACCCACCCACCTTTGGGGACCATGAGGACCCACTTTCCCCCTCGGTGCCCCCCACCGCTTGCTGAGAGGGTGGCGGTGGCGGGGGGGTGGGACAGGGTGTTACAGCCCGTTCCCCCCCGGCCTGCTGTCGGGGAGCGTGTTTGCTTTTTTTTTTCCCTGGGAGGTGCTGAATAATTTGCATCCGCCAAGACGCAGCTTCTGGGCTGTGTTTGTCAAAGTCAATCTGCAGCTCGCTGCCTCCGGAGATCCCAGCGTGAGAGCGACATTCAGCCTAAACAAAGCAGGGGTGATCGCTCTGGCGCTGCCCCCCTGGCGCTGGCACAGCCCCCAGCAGCATCGCGAGCTGGGTGGGTGCTGGGGACCCTCTGTCCACCCCAGTGACCCCCGTCACCCTCAACCCCAGGGCTGTAAATTCTTGGGTGCCAGCAAGGACAGAGCCACCGGTTCGTGGGTGCCGCAGGGTCAAGGTTTCCGTGGCTCCCCCCATTCCTGCTGCTGGACAAGGGACATCCCTGGGGTGACGAGAAGCACTGAAGGGACCAAACGCTATTTCCAAGCAGCAAGTGCAGGAGCATCACGCCCTGCTCCAGCATCAGCCCTTGGGTACTTGCCCATGGTGCATGTCACAAGCTGGTGATGCTCAGCTCCCTCCCCAGGGCCGTGGGACGGGGACAGCGGCGGCTCCAGGACGTTCCCTCCGTGACAGCTGCCGATCCTGCGATAGATTTGTGTTCGCTCAGGGACCGGCTTTGTTCCCCACACAAAGGGAGCTGCCAGGGAACAGGTGACAGCGCAGGCAGAGGGACGGTGGACGGGCTTTGTCACCGTCACGGTGACACTGGGCTGAGCTGGAAGCGGAGGGCGAGGTGGGGAAGAGCTGGAGCTCAGATCCTGAACAGGGCTCAGCACCCCCATGGCCATCACTGGTCCTCACTGAGCCTGTGGAGCATGAAAATGCACCGAAAGTCCCTTTATGGAGTTCACCTGCCCATGTACCCCACAATCCCTGCCCTGCAGCCATGAGGGAGCCCTTGGAGAGGGACCAGGCTGGGCTGTGTGACACGGTGACACCGTGGGGATGGCACCAGAGCCGCCAAAGCCCAGGTGCGGTGGAGCTGGGAGCATCTCCATGCCTCCCAGCACCCAGCTCTGCACAGCGGGACCTGCCGGGGCACCCTGGGGACCCCAGGGACCCCAACAAGAGGGGTGCTGTGGGGTTCAGGACACGCTGCCCTCCCGTCCTGCTCCATCCATCACCAGTTCCAGCCGTTTGCAGCCCCCACCCAGCGCTCCGGGGTTCCCACCCCCCCGCTGTCCTCCCGGCATGCACCGGATCCGCTAAATCCCGGCCAGCGTCTCCGGTGATTTGCAATGAGCCGGCTGGATCCAGGCACTCCATCAATGTCCTCCGGCAAGGCCTCCCCTTCGCTTCAAAAGTTCCCAATTCAAGGGGAGTGGGGGTTGTTCTCACTTTTATGTGCTATCTATAGTCCCCTCTATACCTCTATATATAGATTATATATCTCCTAGCTAATCTCTTTGCAATCATAAAACCATTAAATTAATTAACCAAGGGAAAGAGAGGAAAGGCTGGGTGCCCCCTGAAGAACAGATGGTCGTTTTACACGTATTTATACCAGAATTAAAGGCAGGCCAGCCCCGGTGCTGCCCGTCCCCAGGCTGCTCCGGCCACGCAGAGCAGAGCCACGAGTCCACCGCGATGGGCTGAGCCAGCACCGCAGCCCCCGGTTCCCCATCCTATTATACAGGTGATGTAATGAAGCACGGAAAGAGCTGAAGGTGGCTGAAGCTGCACAGCTCCTGCAGCCCCACCAGCACCTCCGGAGGATGGGAGGGCTGGGACGGGGGTGCCGAACCCCGCGCCGTCCCCCGCATCCCCACTGCGGCTGCTCCCGCCTCGCAGATGTGTGAGAAATCTCGGCTTTGGCGCGGGGTGGGAAGGGAGGGTGTGAAATGCCGATAAACCGGCAGCGATCGCCAGCAGCGCCGGTGGCGAGGGAGCTGCGGCAGCCGGCACGAGCAGCCGCGGGCGCAGAAGCCTGGCCTGAGCCCCTCGTTTCGAGAGAGAGCTCAGCGTGGGCCGAATCCTGCGCATTCGCAACCAAATTCAACGCCCGCCTCCTTCGCTTGAGGTTGAGAAATGTCGTTTCCCGGAGCTGGCCACGCCTGGAGCTTTTCCAGCGGATTTGGTTCGGATGCGGTGGGAGAAGGTGATGCTGAGATGAGCACCCGGGGTTGGAGCCCCCTGAGCACCCAGGGCTGCCCCCTCCCGCAGCGGCCGCTGACGGATGGGCTGTCTGCCCGCAATCCCCAGCCGTCACTCAGCCGCTAATCCGCGGCCCCGATGCATTCTCCTCGCTGACAACGAGCTGACACGGTTTTCATTGCACTTAATCAGCTCTTTAAATTTAATGCCCCAATCGGCAGCATCTGCATTGGCCACTCGACAGCAGCCGTGGCCTGCGGAGGTGGGGACGGGCAGGCAGGATGAAATCCCTCGCTGGAATTTTAAGGACCGGGCCAGCAGCACGAAGCCGCTTTCAGCATCCAGGAGCCCTGGCAAAGGGCCCCGTGTCCAAAACCCGGCTCAGCTCCCGGCGCTTCCCAGCCATGCTGGCAGCAGCCCGGCGCCGTTCCGGCAGCTCTCCCCTCCCTCCCATCGCGTTGGGGGGAACAGCCCGTCCCTGTGGGGTGGCATGTGTCCCTCAGCTCTGGTGACAACCCCCGACACCATCACCCCGCCTCTGCCACGGCTGCAAACCGCCCCAGAGCGTGTGTCCCTGCCAACAGGGGAATTGTTGGCCCTGAGGGTGGGGAGAGCCTGGCCCAGGTTCCCAGAGAGGTGGTGGCTGAACCATCCCTGGAGACATCCCAGGCCAGGCTGGACGGGGCTCTGAGCAACCTGAGCTGGTGGAGATGTCCCTGTCATGGCAGGGGGGGCACTGGGGAGGTCCCACCATGGCCGGCAAAGGGCACCGTGTCCTCATGGAGCACCCGGGGCTGATGGCAGCAGGGTGGGGGGTGCCCAGCAGGCAGTGCCCCAGCCACAGCGGTTCCTGCCTCCCCAGCACCCTCCCAGGTACCAAATCCTGCCCGGCACCGGGGCAGTGTCTGGCAGCCCCTCCCGTCACCGGCCCCGCTTGCTGTGCTGCAGAGGCCCGGGGAATTAGGGGACACGAGTGATTTTTCTCTTTTCACCTTTCTTTGTACTTTTATGCTAATGGCAATAATAGGAATTAAACATCTCCTGTGCAGCAGAACAAAGGCCTCTATTGAGAGGAGATCAGCGTGACCGCGGCTGACGGCGCGCTGCCAGCGGCACGGCAGCCGGAGAAAGAGCCCTCGGCCGCTGGAGCAGGAGCGTGGGGCAGTGGGATGAGACCCCCCCTGGGGTAGGGACCCCCCTGCACCCCTGGAGTGCTCCCCAGCCCCAGGACCAGGCACTCATCTGCTGCGGGTGCACCACAGCCATGGCAAAGAGCTTTCGGAGGAAACCTCCCGAGTGTTTTACCAGCTGGCCAGAGCTGCAGCGTTCACCCCCATCTGCTCGGGGGCACGGCAGCCCCTCCGGCCCCCCCTTCGCCTGGCAGAGCCCGCGGGCAGCGCTGGCTCCAGCCTTCACCCGCTGCGGTGTGTGCCGCGCCGGCGAGAGCGGCTGCGGGAGGGCGATTGCTGGGGATGCTCCAGCCTGCTCTACATTCCTCTAAATATAGTGGGCAGGTGCTGCCGCCTCACCCACCGCAGCCAGCTTGGCAGATGCTCGGCACACACCAGCCCCCGGCGTGGTCCGGCTCGCCTCGCCCCAGGATGCTCCCCGTGCCCCAAATGCCACTGTCCCCATCCCACAGCCCAGTGTCACCGCTCCCATCCCCGCCTGTGAGAGCGGGGGCCGGTGGCACAGCGGGGAGGCAGCCAGATGGACGCATGGACCCGTCCCCTGCAGCTGCCCCGCCGCGGGGAGCCAACCCGAAAATAGCTGGGAACACGCTTCCCTCAGCCGGTGGTGGAGGGGGCGGCGAGCGCCGGCATCGCGCGGCTGGCAGCGCGGCTGAGGAGGATGAAGAGGCAGAGCGGAGCTCGCTAACACGCGCTCTCACCTCCCGCTTCCCAAAGCGCTGGGGAATTCAGAGGCTGAGCCGGGGCTGAGAGATGGGAGGGAAGGGAGAAGAGCTGGGGTGGGACAAGAGCTCGTCCCTGCCTGGGCACATCCCCAGGTGCCTCCTGTCCCCAGCAGCTGGTGGAGGATTTTTGGCTCATCCTCTCTGTCCGTCCCCAGCACCCAGAGAATGGCCTCTCCCCACTTCAACTGCAGCTCTCAGCACTCTGTTCTGCGAGGGGCTTGGGTGTTTGGGCACCCACACGTGAGCTAACGGGGCGATCGTGCACGGATGGCTTGAGTGGCCATGCAAAAATTAATTGGGCGCTCGTGCATGGGCTGAACGGGTGCTCATGCATAAACTATCAGGGTGCTCTCGTGTGAGCCCTCTGAGTGCTCCTGCAAGATCCTCTCCTGTGCCCGCGTCCGGGAGCGATCGGTTTGGTACCCAGAACTCTGTGCCCGATGGAGATGGGGAACAAGAGGAGTTTGTCACCTGCAGGGGGCTGAGAAAGTGGCACTGACACCACCAACGTCAAACTTTCACGTTTCTGTGCTCACCATTCGTCTCCACATCCTTACCTCTCCATCACCCCATGCACTGGTGGTCCTGGGGATGGAGCAACACCTTGGACACCGGTTCATGTTGTCCTTGTCCTTATTGTCCCCCAGATGCCCCCAGGCCCCTGCCCAAGTGTGCAAAGCCCCTTTGCCCACCTCCAAAATCCATAGCCACTCTCTCCCCATAGCCGGGCTCACACACGATGGGGTGGGACAGCCCCACGGCCACAGCCCTGCATCCCCTCGCGACCCTCACGCCTCCTGCCCTCCTCATACTTCCCTCCGTGTCCCGTTTTCCCCTTTGCCTCCTGGTCTTGCCCGGGAGTTTCTCCAGGCAGGAGCTGCGGGGTTCGCACCGCCGGGCCCTGATCTCACTTAGGGACTCCATCTGCCGCTGCTGCCGAATAAAAGATGCTCTTTTAAAAGCTCCCAAAAGCTTCGGCTCTGGCGGAAAGCTGCTCTTCACCTTGAAAAAAGCCATTTGCTGAAGGCCAGAGACACGATCTCTGCTGAACTCTAAAAGCTGCTCCAGTAATGGATGTGCAGACAAAAGCACCCGCTTGGCAGTGGAGCCCCCTCCTTCTGCAGCAACCGCGGCCCCGGCAGCACCGGACAACTGCACCAGCAGCCCCGGCAGCACCGGGAACCAGCTCCTCGCTTGGCCAAGCCTCCCCGTGTCCCACCGTGCACAAGGGTGGTTTTTCTCCAGCCAAACCCAAACGCAGCCTTGTCCCGACTCCCAAACAGCTTGAGCTGTGCAGGACATGGCCCCAGCTGGGAGATCGTGGAATCACGGAATGGTTTTGGTTGGAAAAGGCCTTTAAGATCATAAAGTCCAACCTGCCACTGCCAAGTCCACCTCTAAACCACGTCCCTAGAACCTCATCTACATGAAACATCTAACCTGTTCATCCCATGTTTGAAGACCGTATACTTCAAAGCACAGCAGTCAGGAGGAAATACTTGGAAATATAAGAAATATAAAAAGATAACTTAGTAACTAGCAAATAATACGAGATTACAGTAGTAGCTGAAGTATTTCCCCATACTATTTCAAGCTAGAATACTGAAGCCTAAAACAATTCCCACATCTTAGCACTGACACAGAGCAGCAGCACACAGAGTATCTGAGATGCCTTTGCTGAGCTGCCAGCACACAGAGGAATCGTGGTTTGCTCTGGAAAAGGAAAGAGGAGCAAAGATGCTGCTGCTTGCCCCAAAATACTCTTCCTCCTGCTCTTCCTCCTCTTCCTCGCTGCACCGCATCCCTGCGACACGCAGCCTCCCCCATCGCCTCCCCCTCAAAACGAGCCTCCCCCCCAGAATTACAGCCCCGCGCTGCCTGCACCTGCGCAGGGCACCCTGCCCAGCGGCAGCCCCTAATTAACCGCCATCGTTAGGGCTGCCTGACAGAGCCACCGCACCGTGACGGGAAGGCTAATTACAGCAGTGTTCCACCATGACAGGGTTAAATTAACTTCGGGGGGGGGTCTCCGCTCCCCTGCCCAGCTCTGGCTGCTGAAGAGATGCTCCCCCGGATGCTGCCCCAGTTATTCCCAAAACTGTGGGTATTTTCCCAAGCCCTGATCCTGGCTGCAGCCCATTTTGGGGCTCCCTGCTTCCATCCGACCCCCTCCCATGGCCACTATCACCCTAGGATGCTGGAGCATCCCCTGGCATCTATCATCCCATTAAACCCCATTAAGGACCAGGCTTTACCCCAGTCTGCCCAGCAGACTCTGGGGCCCAACACACGAGGCAGGAGCTGCAGCGAGCACTTCCCACCCTCACCAGCTCTAACGACTTGACATTTTGAGCATAAGAAGACACAGAGGCCTTTTAAAATAGGAACTAATTCATAAATCCAAATATTTCAGATAACAATTGCCTTTTTCCCCCAAACTGTCCAACCTCATAAATATGCATTTCCCAATTTTCACTTTCTACAAACCTATTATTGTTTTTACCGACAACAGGAGGTTGCAGTTTGCATTAGGAGTGCGTAATGTATCATTAAAATGTAATTTATAACATATAGAGTAGAGCATAATAAAGTCAGGATGGGGTGATGAATGGCCGGGAAGCATGTGTTTAAAGGGTATCTTGTTTACATCCTCGTAGGTCTGCACAGAAAGGGAAATGTGATTGTTTAAAAATCATTACCTCTGTGTTCTGCATTACTGTGTGCTCCCCCCGCTCCTCCAGCCTGGGTCACTGAGCCCAGAGCTGGGCAAAGGGTTGAGGCTGAAATTGCTGGGAATGTGCAGGGTGTTGGGTGCTGCACCCTGGCTGGGGAAGGGGGAGCATCCAGGGAAAAATGAGCGTCCATGGAAAAATGAGCATAAATGGAACATACAGCATCCATGGAAGGATGAGCACCCATGGAAAAACGAACATCCATTGAAGGGAGAGCATCCATGGAAGGGTGAGAATCCATGGAAAGATGAGAATCCATGGAAAAATGAGTATCCAGGGAAGGAGGAACATGCATGGAAGGATGAGCACCCATGGAAGGAAGAGCACCCAGGGTGGATTGAGCATCCATGGAAAGATGAGCATCCATGGAAAAATGAGCATCCATGGAAGGATGAGCACCCAGGGCAGGATGAGCATCTATGGAAAGATGAGAATCCATGGAAAAATGAGCATTCATGGAAGGATGAGCACCCAGGGCAGGATGAGCATCCACGGAAGGGAGAGCACCCATGGAAGGATGAGTATCCATGGAAGGTAGAGCATCCATGGAAAGGTGAGCATCCATGGGAAGGGACAGCATCCATGGAAGGATGAGCATCCATGGAAGAACGAGCACGTACGGAAGGGTGAGCATCCAGGGAAAAATGAGCATCCATTGAAGGATGAGCATCTATGGAAAAATGAACATACATTGAAGGGTGAGCACCCATGGATTTTATTAGTTCCAGATGCAGTTGGGCAGCAGGTGCTTTGCACAGCACAGACAGTTATGGGGCTCAAACACCGGCAGCGTTTGAGCCCTGGGGGAGGCTCTGCCCTCCTCGCAGTGCTGGCAATGCGAGCACAAAACCTCCCGTTTCCCAGGGAGCGGAGCGCAGAGAACGTGAATTTCTGGGCAGAAGGGACAGCTGCGAACCCCGAGCTGTCACCCGGCTGACAGCAGCAGGACGCGGTGCCACCAGAGCCGAGCGCGGGCGAGACCACCACGGCACTTTCCTCCGGGGGACTTCGGTGTGACGGCTGGTGCAGAGCTCGCCCGAGCAGAGACGCTCGGGGCCGCTCCCCAAAGTGATTTATCTGCAGCGTAGGAGCCAAGAAAATTGTCTTTTATAAATCACCGGCCGCTGGCTCCGCTCCTGCCGGGCTGTGCCCATGCGAGCAGCCGCACGCCTGCGGTTTGCACCCTCATCAGTCCCTGCGCCTTCTCTTTCCTAAATATTAATTAAACACAGGGGATGCAGGAGCAAGACACGCCAGTCCAGGCTGCATCCCCACAGCCACCGGCGAACTGGGAGGATGGTGGTGGCTATTAAGGTGTTTTAAGGCTGCAAGTGCAGGAAATTTGGGAATTCCCAGGAATTATGGAGAGAAGATGCTCCCCGGATGGAAACAGGTACCTGCCCCACTGTTTGTCTGTTGGGAGCGATGCTGGACAATGTGATGTTCCCCATCCGTGGGGTGTAAATCCCACATGGCCCAGCTGATCCCGAGATTCTGGCTTCATTCCTGAGCCGCTGAAAGCCGAATGCGGCCCATTGTTTTCAATCTGTCTGCTTTCAAATTGCTCCTAAATAACACAGTTTATCTTTGGCTGATTGAGTCTAAGAATTTTGCAATTACACACAAACAAGGACATTCAGCATCCCATGCTATTTGCATTTTTAAGGACCAAGATTTTTTCCACAGGTTTTTGTCTAGTGATGTTCTGGGGCTGACGAGCGATTCCAAATCCCGACTGTGTCACACAGCCTGCGGACCTGATTCCTTGGGTGGCTCCTGTCCCCAACACCCCTTGGGCGTGTGGTCCTCCCTGAGCCCAGCCCAGGACCGAAATTCAATCCCAAATTGTGCTTTTTTCGCCTTTTTTCCCCCTCTCTCCAGCTGCAGTGAGGGCAAACCACAGCCACAGTGCAACAGAACAACCCCAGAGCATCGCTGGGGCCAGCAGTGGATCCAACACCGGTGTTACTGGGACCGCCCCACAGTGAAACTGGTCCCAACCTCCATCTCGGGGGCAGCAAATCCATGTTCCCCGCAAACGATCCCACACCTGATCCCACACAAATCCCACACCAGCCAGGAGCCCACCCAACCTTTTGCATCCCCCAGCCCGGCGCGGTCTCCACCAGGAGCTTGGTGAAGGGTCAGCAGCGCTGTGGCCACATTCCGGCTTTTATTCCCCTTTTTCCCGGCATGCCGCAACCCGGCTGCTCCGTTAGGTAGGGCTCCCTCCTCCAGGCCCCTTTTTTCTGCTCTAATTACCTCCCCCCTCGCACACCCCCCCTCCACCAGCACTGCAGACCTCATTGATCACCTTGTCAAAACTTCCCCGCTCTCCGGGCTGGGGGAGCGGGGCGGCTGCAGCGAGGAAGAGGAGCGGGAGAGGTGTAATTACTCCCTCCGAACGATGCCAGGGGTCCCAGAGCTGTATGAATGATTAATTACCGCCCGGGTGCAGGCGCGGAGAAGCTGCTGCTAATGCACTAAGTGCTCTCCCCTGCAAAAATACCTCCTCGAAGCCCGGAGGGAGAGAAGCAACCGCAGAGCAACCGCGGTGCAAACCTTGCACACAAACCTGTGCCGTGCCCCAGTTTCAGGGCCGCGGGTGCTCGGGGAGGCACCGAGCCCACCGAACCCACCCATGGGTGCTGATCCCCAGCAAATACGAGGAGTCCGGCCATCCGCAATCGCACTGTTACCCCCACGTCTCCTTTTGCCCCCTCTTTAGCATCCACGTCCTGCCCCTTTAGTCAATCCTTTGGAAATCCGGCTTGGAAAAACAAGCCAAATACCTGGATTTTTGCAGCAGGGAGATGAGGCTCACCCGCCACAGTCTTTGCCATCGCTGCTGGTGGGGTGGCTGTGCCCACATGGGTCCTGGCGTGACCACGCGGTGGGGACAAGGGGACACTGGGGACATCCTGTGCCCACGGTGACACAGCCCTCCCCGGCACGGGGTCCTGCCCCTCTGTCCCCACTCAGCCCAGCGCCATGAATTCCCAGCAAATCAGGCCATTAAATCAAAGCTGTAGCTTCTTTTTCGTCGGCTTTATTTTTTTATTTATTTTATTAGTTTGTTTACGTTGCTAAGTGCAATTAATTCCTGCTTGGGAGACAGCGGTGATGGGGGAGAGCACCCAGCAGCAAAGGGCCCACGTCACCTCCCTCCTCCTGCCACCCCCTAAGCACCGGCACCACCAGGATTTTGTCCCCGTGTCCCATTGTGGCACCACCACGACCCCAAAGCCCCGACCAGGAGCCGCTTTGCTGTCTCCAAACCCTCCCGCTAATTCTGGCTCTTGGTGCCCTCGCTAACGAACTGCTCGTGGAGGTTCACAATCATATGGTTTCACGTTGTTATGGAAGAAGGACCTAATTAAAAAGGGAAATGAGTATGACATCGTAAAATTGTTCAATTAAGTTTATCTCATTACAGTTAACATTAGAGGGGAACTTTGGGCTTTTTATACTTTACTCCAAAATCCAGGGCTGGCGGTTAAAAACGTTCCATCACAGCCGCTTCCTTGGGAAAGGGCGAGAGAAGGGGATGGGGAAGATGAGGGGGAGAAAAATGGTATTTAATTAAACATGCACCTTATTAACGGTTGCAACCTGACTAACGTGACATTTCGGTACAGCCTGTGCAGCTCTCACAGATCCAGCGAGGGTGGCACAGCCCCGGTCCCCCCGTGTCACCAAAGTCCCCACCTGGCGGCTGGGGACACAGCCACGCTCAGGCTCCCACCCCGGCGCTGAGGAAACGAAGCCGCTGAGATGTTTTGATCCAATTAGCCGTAATTTATTTCGTGCTCGTCAGCACTTCCCCCCTGGGGGATTTGCAGTTTCCCTGGGACGTGCGATCTCCGCTGGGAGATCCCAGCAGCAAAAACCTCCCCGAAACCTTTTCCCGGCACCGTCTCTCCATCACAATTCGCACCCAAGGGATGCAGACACGTTTTTCAGCAGCGACTCGCATCGAAGTTTTATTGGGGTGAATCCTCGTAAATTTACACCCCGTCAGTAAAAGGTTCTTTTGGCATTTAGATTTTATATCGTGTGCCTTTTACGGAATAAAACTTGGGGACGTTTTTTATTCCTTCAACACCCCAGATGAGAATTGCCCCTCTCCATCTCCATCTCCCGCAGCGGCGGAGCCTCATCCAGGACCCACATGCCCGAGAGCAACTGGGTGATAAATAATGAAATAACCTATCAGGGCACCTTTTTCTCCTTCTCCCTTTATGAGCTGCACACCCAAGGAGAACAAACAGATGTTGTTTTCTTCACGGAGGCTCTAATTTATGGCCGTACCCACACACGAAAGGAAAGCAAGTAGGGGAAGGTGAGGAAGAGGAGGAAGAAACGGGGGTTTTCTCCAAGGAAAGGCGTGTTTGATGCATCGCCTGTGAAATAAATTCCTTTGATGCAGGGGAGGCTATAAAAGCACTTTACAGGCATAAAATGGTATTAATGAAGAAAAGTGAATAATCCCTCCTGTGTATGTCCCCCAAATCCCGCTGCTGTCCCCCAGCCCTCGCCGCTCCGGCATCGAGAGACCCGTTTTGGCCCCAAGCTCCCGGTGAACAACCCCAAAGGGTCCCCAAAGGTCCTCCCTGTCACCTTGGCCAGAGCAGCCTCCCAGGGGACATGGGGACAGGAGGGACACCGAGCACAGAGCTCCGGACCCCCCCGGACACCCCCCAGAGCGAGGGGAGAGGGGGCGGCCGCTGCCTCCTTTCATCTTTCTCCCGGCTGAACTTTCATTCCTTATAATCAGGCCTGATATTAATTATGCATAAAATTACCCCTGATTAAAAGAACCTTTTCCAGCCGCGGCAGCGGGGGGATCACGCGGGTGAGCGGCGGCGCGAGCCCCCACCCCTGGACCACATTGGGGGAGCAGAGACACCGCTGGGTTTGGCTGGGGGGTGATTTAGGGACTGATGGCTCTGGTCGCTGAATCTTCATTGCGAGCATTAATTAAGGGATCAGCGAGAGCATCCCGGGGACAGGGGGATCACGCACCATCCAGGCTCTGTATGAGCCCACAGCTATCTGCATCCCCTCTGCCCCCCCATCCCGGGGATGTCATCACCCATCCCTTTCGGCAAGCTGTCATTTACACGAAACACGAGGGCTTTTGGCGCGTTGTTCAGTGTTTCCAGTAGGTAAATGGCGCAGCTAATGAATGCGAAATTGCAGCGAAAAAGAACAACACGCCGGATCAAAGCCCCTGTGATCCACGTGTGAGCGCCGGAGCCGTAATTGCGATGGTGATAACCATGCGGTGGGTGCCGGTGGTGCCGGGACAGCCTGGTGCTTCCACAGCCAAACAGGTGGGATGGAGAACGTTGATCATAGAATCACAGAATCACTTTGGTTGGAAGAGACCCTCAAGATCATCAGGTTCAACCATTTCTTCCCCAAAGGGCTGTGGGGCATTGGAACAGGCTGCCCAGGGCAGTGCTGGAGTCACCATCCCTGGAGGGGTTGGACAGACGGAGATGAGGTTCTCAGGACATGGGGCAGCGCCAGGGGTGGGGGAATGGTTGGACTCCATGATCTTGAGGGTCTTTTCCAACCCAAATGATTCAAATTGTTCCCATGGGGACTCTCCAGGCTCCAACAACGGGCTTTTCCCTCCCCTCGACTCACAGCCTTGCTCAGGGAGCACAACCAGCTCCGGCAAAGCCTCGGGGGCCAGGACAGGTTTGTTGCAAACTCGGCTTTGCACAGCAGCCGGGGAGCGAGCAGAGCGGCAGCGATTACCGGCCGCGTGTGGGCGAAGCGAGGATGCGAGGCGAGGACGGCACAGCGCGGGGAAAGCGGCAAAGAGCCCTTATTGCACCTAAATTACCGCCGGCCTCTTTGTGTCGCTTTTAAAAGCAGCTCTCGCTGCAGCCCCACGGGCTTCGGCTGATGGAAGGAGATTATCTCTGCTGAGTGATGGGGAGATCAGCGACTCCAGGGAGGGAAAAACACAGCTCCACGCTCCTGGGATGGGCTCAGCCATTGGGGATGGATGGACGAGGCGATGTTGGGGTCACCAGGTACAGCCAAACCCCTGGGAGCCCAGGTGCCACCAGGCGATGGCCCTGGTGTCCCCTGAGCATCTCCTGGGTCACCGGGAGGAGCAGATATTGGGCAAAAGGAGCTTCTTACCTTGCCACGAGGACACAAGAGCCACCAAACCCCCCAGCCAGGGCTCCTGTGGGCGCAGACCCTCCAGCCCCATCCCCATCCTGGCTGTAAATCCCCAGAGCCGCTCAAAACCCGCCTGGAAATATCTCAGCCAGGGAGAGGTGCTGAGGAACCGGCTTTCAGGCTCCATTAACTTCATATTTACAGCCCCTTTTTAACAGGACGCGGGTCGCGCCGCTCTGTCACGCTGGTGGCAGATTCCCACGGCAGCGACACGCGACCCAGGAGACACCCCAAAAACCAACCCCAAACCCCCCGTCTGCAGAACCAGAACCCACCACCAGCACACACACACACACACAAAAAAACCCCATCCCTGGGCTTCCCAGCACAAAACACGGAGATGGGGAGAGGGATGGAGACCGGGAGCATCCGTATGGCTTAACAACACGTGTGTGCCCCCCAGCCCCTCCTGCTCAAGGGCTTCGGTGCCTGTCGAAGGAGTTAGTCTAATCCGGGGAGAAAAATGAAAGCCCCGGCCCCGCAGGACGGAGTGTGCTGTCTGGGGTAGAACTAATAGTTATTATCTACATTAAGCACCACGGCTGTCAGGGAGGAATTAATTTCCAAGCAGCGAGAGATGAAAGTTCCCCATTTTTCAGAGAAATCCACGCGGCGCGAGGTGGCTAAAGAAAAATAACTTAAACGTGATTAAAAATGATCCCCGTTTTATTAAAAATAATTCTAATTTATCTCTCCCTCCAGTTTCCTGTTCCATCGGCATAAATCCCGGGTACCGGAGGAGAGGAGGCTACCAGAGATGCTGGGGTGCTGGGTTTTGGGCATCCCCAAGGTGGCTCTGGGTTTGGGGCACAGAAACCGCGGTACATCACGTGCCGGAGAGCCGGCTGCTCGCTGCCAAGCCCTGATCCCCACTTTCCAGCACCAAAGCTGGAAAATCCAACACGATTCCCACTCATCCCAGACCATCTCCCCACAGGCAGGAATGCTGAAACCCCCCAAAAATGGGGAGAAAAAATCGAGATTTGGGAGGCAGCGACGGGTCCGTGTCGCTGGTAACGCCGGGCACCGGCTCAGCCGCACGGCCGAGTCAATTTGTCTGGCTGCGAAACGAGGATCCTGCTTCTATATCTCCCCAAGATGTTGCAAAAAATCAATTAGTTGCTAATGACATTACAGCGTTCTGGAGATATAAAGCTTTACAGGAACGGTAAGCGGTGGCGATACACAGTAATTCAGATTCCAGCAGTGAAATATGGGAGAATTGCTCTCGTTTTATTAGCGGCCGCCAATGTTACTCGTCTCGTTAAGTTTATTAATAAGCCAATCTCCACCCAGCCTGGCAGGGTCTGCGATGGAGACGCGGCTCCCGCGGGCTGGGGTGAAAGCTGGAGCAACCGGGGGTTATTTTAACCAACCCCCCCTACACATTCACTTTTCTCATCCAAAATGAGGGAGTTTAGTAATCTGCCAGATCAAAAAACGCTCCAACATGGAAATTTTTTGCTTTCCAAAAATATATCTGTAATGGGAAAAAGTCGGAGCTTGAAAGCGGCCGCTTGGCTTTGAGCTTTCGGGCGGCTTTCAGGGTTCGATTTTATTCTTCTTTCATTGCGGCTATGCCAGCAGCGATAGTCTCCGTCCTGCCGGTGCCGTTCTAATAATATTCTATTGTAATAGTTAAAACATTTTACTTTCTGTTTAAAGCCTGCGAGGAAGGATTTTCCCGCATATTCAGAGATGCCAGCTTTGCCTTTTTGACTGTGATAAAACTGATTAAAAAAAAAAAAGAAAATTAACACACACACACAAAAAAAAAATCGCATTTCAAAATAACTCCTGGAAAACCGAAAGGCTGCTCAGCTCTGGTGTCACCGGGATCTGTCACATCTGCTTCTCTTCCAGCTTGGATTTACAGCCCCCCAGCAAACCCCCCCATGTTTGATGCTGATGGGCTGCAGCGGGGGCTCGATTCCCCGGCAGCGCTTCCCAAATCAACAGCAGATCCCTTAAACCTCAACATTGCTCCCAAAACGGGGGAGATGCCCCCGCCCAAGCATCGTGCCTCAGTTTCCCCAGTGGCACAGGCAGGCAGGCCAGGGCTGGTCCCAGCCCATCGCTGGGGATGTGGGTGGTCCAGGCATCAAAATGGGGTAAAACACCAGGAAATCGATGCCACAGTCGCAGTGCAAACGCAAGGCCAGGCTCCCCCTCCCGATTCTCCTCCTCCTGCCCCGCTTTTAAGGTGAATGCAGCAAAACAAACCCCTTTTCTCGCTCCCAGTTTGGTGCATGTTTTCCAGGCACACACACCGCAGCGCCTGGTGGCACCAGGACCCCAAATCCCGTCACACCACAGGACGGTGTCCCCAACCCTGTCACACCACCAGCTGCAGCCGCTTTGGTGCCCAACCTGGGGCCGGGAGCATCTGCCCGATGCCACCAACGGCTGCGAGCCAACCTGGCACTGCAAACGCAGCCTTTTCCAGGGAAAACACCCCAAAACGAGGAGGGAGGGGAGAGGAGAGGTCCCGGAGCAGCGTCTGGAGCCCACGCCGGTCAATGGCGATGCGGGTTTTGTGCCCAAGAGCATCCCGCAGGAAAGGTCATTCCCTCCGATAGCTTCAGAGCTTATTGACCGAGCTCTGAAACAGCAAAATAATTTAATAGCTTAATATATTGGATCAATGCAAGCAGGGGAGGGGAGCGGTGGCGATTAGCGGAGCTGCTGGTGTCGCTTCCGTGTGTGCCAAGGCTGGGGGCACCTCGGGGGTCCCTGGGGTCACCCGGGTGGGGACCAGGCACATCATATGAATGGGCCGCCAAAGACGCAGGATTTACCCCAAACCCCATAGGGGTGCAAACAGGGACCCAGCAAAGCAGCACAGAAATCCCCACACAGTGGGAAAGGCAGCAGCAAACCAAAGCACCCGAGGTGGCACCTTGGGGACACATCTCGGCTCTGCGTTACCCACCCCCCCAATTGTTTCTCTTCATCCTTTCCCGGTTGTTAATTGCTCCCTCCTCTGTTTACTGTGTTACTCCAAGCGTTGCTCGTGATTTGTCTCTCTTGCTGCAGGTGCTGGCTGTATTATTAACTTTTAATGTGGAGTGTTAGGGATCCGTGAGTTTGTTTTCCTTGTTACTGATGGAGATTTAATTGGCGAGTGGCTGCTGGGGTGGCGGGGCCATCCAGCAGGAATCCAATGCAAATACAATTTTACATTCTTCTGCTCACTCCCCGACTGCCAAATACTTTAAATAAATAAACACGATTGCGTCAATATATCCCCAGCTCCGAGGCTCGCAGGTGCACCCGTGGGCTCTTCTGCAGCCCGGAACCAAACCTGGCTGATATGAGCCCAAAACCAGCCCTGGGGAAGCTGGGCAGGGGTTTTGCCGGTAGCTGTGACACCCTCGGCATCTCGGCACATGTCGCCAACGTCAGGCCCCGCCGACGCCAGCCCGGCCTAAACAGCTGCTTAATAACACTTGGCATTAATGTCCCGCAATGCAGACACTGATCGAGGCGGCATCTCCCACCCGAGGGGGGATTTAACCCTCCACCGGCTGCACAGAGCCGTGTCCACCATCGGTACGGCGGCCGGCGATCCCCCTCTGCACTTGAACCCAAGTGCCAGGCTCCAAATCAACCCAAACCCCAGCTCCCAGCTCCAAACCAGCCCAAATCCCAGCTCCAAACCAGCCCAAAATCCCAGCTCTCAGTTCTCAAATAGCCCAAATCCCAGCTCCCAGTTCCAAACCAGCCCAAATCCCAGCTCCAAACCAGCCAAAAATCCCCAATCCCACCTCCAAACCCACCCAACTCCCAGCTGCCAAGCAGCCCAAATCCCAGCTCCCAGTCCTGCTGCCTACCGTGCCCACCTACTGCCCCACAGCCATGGGTCAGTGCTGGGGGAGCTCAGCAGGGCCCCCAGGACCCCAGCCCCACACTGGGCACATCCTTCCCAGCAGGGACACCGCAGGGTCCCCGCTCCCCCGCCCCGGCTGGGAGATTGACAGCTGCCACTCAGCCGCGTCTCCCCGAGCAGATGAATATTCATGCTGACAGTTCTGCTGCGGGCCCCCCCTGCGGGTTCCCTCCCCGTTATTATTCGTGAAACGCCAGGCAAAATTCTAAGGGGTTTGGCCCGTGGCGAGAGGCTCTTCCAACACCAGCACCTCGCACCGCAAGCAGTGCAAACACATCTCGGTGCACGGCCGTGCTCCGCTCGGTGCTGGGGAAACTGAGGCACGGAGCGGGGCAAGGCCAGCCCAAAGCCGCGGCAAGAAGGACAAACGACCACAGAGGACAGACAGCTGCTGGGTCTGTCCCTTCGCTGCTGCAAAGGGTTTAACAGCACCCGAAACCCCCACACTCTGCACTCACCAGCTCAGCCGCGGCTCAGGGCCCTGCAATGCCGTTAATGAGAGTGGCTGAGCTAATTAAACAGCCGTTAGTGATACGGTCATTACAATAAAAGCCGCCTCTGAGCTCCCTGGTTCTAATGGGAGATTCCTCCTGGTTTTGGGGAGCCTGAGTATTTGGGTGCACATCAGGGAAACTGAGGCACAGAGTCACAAAGCGGTCCAGACTCACCCCTCCCGGCCGTGGTTGTCACTGATCCTACTGGGACTTAATTACCCCCCCAATTAACCCCAGCACCCCCATCACGGCTGCCCTGGTGCAGGTGGGCTCTGGGGAGCCATGGGCTGTGCTGGGTCCCCTCAGTGGGGTTCTGCAGGGCCACTGCCAGCCCTGGGGGTCCCTGTCCCCTTGGTGGGACCCCCCCTTTGCCAGAGCCATCCCACCACAGCCGCGTGCCCCGCTCAACTGGTGTTGAAACCTCCACCAGCAACACATGCAATGAATTCACGGGGTTCAGCTCCCACCCCACTGTGGTGCTGGAGACCCCCCCGCAGCAGAGCGGAGGGTCTGGGGGTCACTGGGTCTGTGGTTTCATCCCTGCCCCAGCCTGACTACATCCCTTGCCGTCCATATCCACGCTGCGAGCCTGTGGGGAGCACCCAGCCTTGGGGACAAAGCAACCAGTTTTGGTGACAAAGCAGCGTCCCTGCCTGCCCCAGGACCCCTGCTCCAGCCACCCCATGCAGGAGAGAGATGAACCTGGGGAGGATGGAGGGGTTTGGTGCGGGGTAGAGCGGAGGCTGCAGGAGGAGGAGGAGGAGGAGGAGGAAGGCAGCCCAGCTCTTTCCCACGCTCCCTCCTCCCCGTTGGAGACGCGGCTGCACATCCCAGCTCACCTTCCCGGGATGTTTGATCTTGGCGAAGCCTTGGACCCACGCAGCTCCCCCCTCTCCCCACCGCAAGCTTTTATTAGTTTAAACACATGGACGCGTGAAAAATAAATGTTGCTCAGGAAAGACAGCGGCAGAGGGCTGGGAAGCAATTAGCATCCAAAGAGGCATAATTAGTGCTCAGAATGCAAGCAGCAGAGAAGAAATAAAGTAGCATTCGGATGCAATCAGGGTCGTGCCTGAATTACAAACCGTTAACGGAATTGCTAATTAAGCACAGTGCGTGAATCACGTCTTATTAAGGGCTCAGCGCAGTTTCTGCCATACGGCGCCGTGGTGGGATAGAGGACGATGTGGCTCACGGTGGAGGCTCGTCACCGAGGTGGCACGGGACTCAGCAGTGACACGGTGCGATCCCCGGTGACAAGCTGCAATCCTTGGTGGCACGGTGCGATCCTCATTGCTGCCATTCACCCAGGAGGGCAGATGCAACACGCAGAGCTCCAGGTTCTAGGGACAGTCCCCACCAGAATGGCAGCAGCCACCGTGCTTGCTCTGAGTTTGAGTGTGCCCGTGGCAGGGCCATGGCAGGCAGGGCAATGGATGCCCGCCTGGCAGTTAATTAGCTGTAATTAGCAGGATTCGCCTCATTTTAGCAGTCTGGACAAATATTTGCCCAGGGAGCGCTGGCACACTGTCTCCCTGCAGATTGTGCTGGCTCCTGTGGGGATGGAGCTGGATGAGCTGGTGTGGGAAAGGACAGGAGCCATATGTGGTCCCTAATGCTCTCCCTCTGCATCCCACATCCCTGCGTCCCACATCCCTGCATCCCACATCCTTGTGTCACACATCCCTGTACCCCGCATCCCTGTATCCTACATCCCACGTCCCTGTATCCTGCATCCCTGCATCCTGCATATGTGTGTACAGACTCCCAACACCCCTGTATTCCGCACCCCACATGCCCACACCCCACACGGGGCGGGGGCTCCCCCATTTCTCAGCCCAGCGGCAGCTCAGCGCCCGCAGAAACACACAGTGCAGCAAGCGCACCGAGAGCCCAATCCACGGGGAGGGGCAGCGGATTAATTATTCACATTTTAGCAAATTCAGACACGTCGTTATAAAGGTCTAACAAGCTCTCGCTTTGCCCAGGGGGGCAGCTGCCCTTGCTGCCTTCTCTCTTTGCTTTCTAACCCTTTCTCTTTTTTTCCCCAGGACTGTTTTTATCTTCACCTTCCCGTTTCCTTTCTGTTTTCCCCAGTGTTTCAGCAACGCTCCTCCCTGGTGCGTCTCTACGCCCGTGTCCTTGCCGGCTGCCCCGACATCCCCCTGTGGCGGGCACCGCGCTGCCGGGGATGCACCGCGGCCCCGTTTTATCCCCACCGGGCTCCCCAAAGACTGGGATCCCCCAGGCTTTCCCTGGAAGGCGAGCGGCAGCCCCGGCAGCTCCCGCTCTCCGGGATGGCGAGGTGCTCGCCGGCGCCGGGATGAAAGGCAGAACGGCTTCGCTTGAAGCCTCACAGTGGGGAAAGGTCTCGGGAGCACCGCGGCGATCAAAAAGAGCTCTTCATCTATTTTAATAAGTCTCTGCCGAGGCGCCGCGTTGGGTTCGGCATGAGGAAGGGGCTTTCCGGAGGAGATCAAAGCCCCGTGTGAGCGTCAAAGGAGCTGGGGGGCTTGGAGGGAGAAGAGGAAGAGGAAGGAGGGGAGAGAGGGAGCGAGGGCTGGGAACAAAGGAGGTGGAGAAGCCGGAGATGCGGCTGCGAGCGCTGGATGGAGGCTCCACTTGGAGCTTCCCCACTGCCCCCCGCCCTTGGCAGCCAAGAAATGTCCCATCACCACACTCAGCACCACCTCCCTGTCCCAGCCGTCCCCAAATCCGGGCACCGCACAGGGACAGGCAGAGGTGGAGGGGACGGGGGGCTGAGGCTGGGCAGGAAGGGCAGTGTGTGGGGACACGGGCAGATGTCCCCAGTTCCACACCGGCAAGAGGCAGAGAGCGCAGGGGTGACCCCAGGAAGGGACAAGAGAAGGGTCTCTGCGGGTGCATGGGGAGGGAAGGCCCCCGAGCCCCTGCCAGCCCCGGCAGAGCCCAAACACCAAATCCTGGCCCATGATGGACACCAAAACCAGCAGCACGGCCTTGGGGCGCAACATCCCATGGCCGGTCCTGGCACTGGGATCTCTCCACTGAGCCGTGACAGCAGGAAAAATACGGTGAGAAGAAGAGTAAATGTGTACAGCCCGGGCTCCCGGGGAGAAAACGTGCAGCAAATGAAGATGTGCAGTGCCGGAGCGTTTATCACTCATCAGCTCCCGAGATGCGCCCTTTGGAGATGAAAGCCCTTTTTCTTTTACAAAGGATTTATCAAGTTTTGTTTAAAAATCACCAAGGAAGATTCCCTATTTGGATAAGCCTCTGGCTTGCGCTGGATTAATATCCCGAGCCGGGGGCTCGCAGCTGCCTGAGAACAAGATAATAAGCAAGAGCAAACGGAGCGATAAGGCACGGTGCGGCACGGAGAAGAGCTCTCCGAGGCCGGGGCGGCTGCCGGCGATGCCGGGAAGATGCCGGGCAGGGAATCACATCACCCCGGCTGCCCCTTGGCACAGGATGGGTGGGATGCTCGATGCTGCAGCAAGTGCTCAGGTGCCGGCAAATCCCCAGGGCTGCCGGAGCAATGGAGATTTCTCAAGCACTTGTAACTTTTGGACAGTGGGTGGGTTTTATTTCCTTTTTCCAAAGGAGAGGAAAACGCGATGAAAGCTTCCCCGTGCCGCAGGGCAGACACCTGGCTCTGCAGCAGCGGCACAACGCAGCTTCCCAGCCGAGCACAAGGCAACACGCGGCTGGTGTTTCCCCAGCCCTGAGCAGAGATGGAGCTGTTTGAACCCAGCAAGGCGATAAAACACAGTGGAGCGGCTCCTGCAGCGGGAAACCCCAGCGAGGGGCTGGTGTTGGTGCAGCGAGGGGATGCGCGGCCCAGGGATGCTGCTCCCGGTCCCCGTGTCTGGTGCATCGATGCAGTAGGTCCTGGGGCACCTCCGGGGATCCCAGGGCTGTGGGCGGGTTGAGCCCCCGATTTGCCTCCGCGCTGACGGCTCAATTATCAGCATTCAGCTCCTGTTTGCCGGCGGATCCTGTAATCAATGTCTGCGTGTGTATTCTGGCAAAATTAATCATAATTGCTGAAAGCAAGACACATCGCGCTTGTAAGTTGGGTCTGTTAATTAGGATTTCTGTAATTGGATACAGCACTCCCTGTAAATCCAATTACCTGGGATTAGAGCGGCGGCGGCGCCTGGGCAGCCTCGGGAGGCTCCTTCCTGCCCCCAAAACTTTGTCCCAGCCCTTTTCTCCCCCAATTCTGAGATGAGCTTGGAAGGCCTAGAAGAGCAAATGCCCCTAAATGAGAGACAACGGAGCCCCGAACCCCAGCGATTCCTCACCCAGAGCCATCCTTGCCCAGTTTAGCCAGAAGCAGCGATGCTTCCCCCATCCTCGAGGATGCGCATTGGCATCACCCCAGTCACACAGCAACCTCCCAAACGCCCAAAAACCTCCCCAAAACCCTCCCCAGCCCTCAACCCCGGCTCAGCTGGCAGGGCAGCCGCACACCTGCTCCTTCCGCAACCATAAAGATTGAATTATAAAAAGAAAAAGGAAAAGATTTTTTAACTACACTGCACAATCATCTCTTTTAATATCCATAGATAAAAACTGTAATTGTTTCAAGTGAGAGCGAGGTAATTCAGGCTGCATTTTATGGTGTTTTCGACTATAAAGTCCCCGCGCTGAAAGCTCCTGGCAGGCTGGTGCAAAAGGCTAAGTTTGTAGGGGGTGATTTTTATTATTTTATTTAAAGTTAGGTAGAAAATATGGAACAATTACCCCTTAATTCAAGGTGTCCCCAGGGCTTAGGCTGCTCCCGGCTCTCGGAACACCTGAGGATGTTTCGAAGCACCGAGCAAGCAGATGCAGAGGCAGGAGGTGATGCCCCGCTGTGCTCCCCAACACCCCGTTTAACCAGGGCCTCGCTCAGCTCAGAGCTGTTCCGGGAGGGTCGCGGCTCCAGGGAAGGATTTGCAGTCGCTGGGTTCAAAATGAGCTTCAGCCCTGGAGGAAACCACAGGCGGGGAGTGGATGGCAAAGGGATGGGGCAGGCAGGGCTGCCCCAGGAAGAGGGCACATCTGGACAGCTGTGCACAGACGCTGTGCATGCCTGTACATACGTACACACATCATGCACTCCTGCACATGTGTGCATCCCATACATGTGTGTACACATGCTGTGCATGCCTGTACATGTGTGTACAGACACTGTGCATGCCTGTACATGTATGCACACAGGCTGTGCATGCCCATACATGTGTACACACATCATGCATTCCTGTACATGCATGCACACCCATACATGTGTGTACAGACACTGTGCATGCCCGTACATGTATGCACACATGCTGTGCATGCCCGTACATGTATGCACACCCATACATGCATGCACACATGCTGTGCATGCCTGTACATGTGTGTACACAGGGCATGCATGTCTGTATACACATGCACACGTGCTGTGCATGCCTGTAGGTGTGTGTACATGCACTGTGCATGCCCATACAGGTATGTACCATGCTGTGCATGCCCATAGATGCCCCCATGGGCACCACTGCCTGTGCAGAGCGGAGCCTGATGCCGGGGAAGAGCTGCAGCCAGCGCTGTGCTTATCAACCGGGCGCTTCCCGGGCGGTGATGGATTTGTATCGCTGCGAAAGACAAACTCACTCACTCGCAGGCCCTGAACTCCGCCAGGTTTCCCAACAACATCTTCTGCCCTGTCAGGCGCTAAGTGTCAGCCCTAATCTTGACTGACAGCGGCCGTTTAACACCCGGATTCCTGGTGCTTGTGGAAGGAGACCCTATTAATCCTCCTGTTAATAGGCTCCATCTTCCCCTCAGACCCACCTGCCTCCAGGCAGTGTCACCTGCCACCCACAGCCACTTGGCCCTTTGCTGGGGGCTCCCTGGGGATGCAACAGACCCTTCCTCACGGCACAGGGCTGCAAACCCCAGTTCGGCACCCGGACAGACAGACGGCCCCTGAACACATGCACAGACATAGCACACACGGTGCAAGAGGCCGGCAGCTGCGCAGCCCCCCCGCGCATCCTGCTGTACCCTGAGCAGAAAGGGGATGGATCAGAGCTCGAGGGGAGGGCAGACGGGAGCTCTGACCCTTGTTTTTCTGTAGACACGCTCCTGCCGTGCTGCGCTCTCTAAGCTGAATCATCCACCTGCTACAAATCCCCCTGCACCACTTCCAACGCCGAGATTCCGAAATGGAAAACCCCGCGCATCTCGGGGTGCTCGCCCCACATCCCACAGCCTACGCAGCACCCAACACCCAGCGCACGGCGGGGGGCTGGCCCTGCACCCCCGCAGACACAGCCTGCGTGGCACCGCTGCAGCTGCATGCAGCGGGCACCGCCGTGCCCAGCCTGCTGCTGCCCTCTGCCGCGCCAAACTGCTGCCAGGGACACCCTCCTCGCAGGACAGAGCTGCCCGCAACGGGCAGCTACGCCTGCACCCCAGGACAGGGATGCTCTGCACCCCCCCAACAGGGATGCTCTGCACCCCAGGACAAGGATGCTCTGCACCCCCAACAGGGATGCCCAACACCCCAGGACAGGGATGCTCTGCACCCCAGGGATAGGGATGCTCTGTACCCCAGGGACAGGGNGTTGCTCTGTACCCCAGGACAGGGATGCTCTGCACCCCCCAACAGGGATGCTCTGTACCGCCCCAACAGGGATGCTCTGCACCCCCCAACAGGGATGCTCAACACCCCAGGACAGGGATGCTCCGCACCCCCCCAACAGGGATGCTCTGTACCGCCCCAACAGGGATGCTCTGCACCCCAGGGACAAGGATGCTCTGCACCCCCCACCCAGGCAGGGCTGGACCACACATCCCCTCATCCCCTCTGCTCTCGACCCCACGCAGAGACCACGCCGGCCCCCTGCAAGCCTCCACAGTGCAGGCGGCCCTATTAACATAATTAATTATACCAGGGGCTTGTGGATTATCTAATTATAAATGTGCCTAGTTTTGATTTTCCTTTTAATTAATTTGTATTATTTACACCCAGCAACAGCTGCCCGGGCAGAAGTCAGGGGAAATATCTCCTCGGTGCTTGGCAAAGAGCGCATCCCAAAGGAAAGGGGTGGCAGGAGCTGACACCTTGGGGACAGTGACCTGCAGCCCAGGGCACAGCAGGGGGACAAGGTGGGGTCCCCAAGAGGCTGTGGGAAGTGGGGGACAAGCCCAGCTGCTTTGGGGGTCAATTAGTTTTAAGCTGGTGACTCCTCCTGCAGTGGGACATGGAGCAGCCACCCAGGGACAGCAGCTCCTACCACAAAGTGCCACCATCCCGCAGGGACATGTCATGCCCTGGGGACCCCAAAGGCTGTGCCACTGCCCTGGGGACCCCAAAGGGAGGTGTCGGTGCCATGGGGACCCCAAAGGGAACCCGTCTGCCAAACCTCACTAGAGGGCAGCAAAATGCTGCCGTTCCCAGGGCTGGTGACGCGGGGCCATGGGTCCCAGGTGCTGGGAGCCACATCCTCCTTGGGGACCCCCAGCACTTGTCACCCCAGGACTTGGGGACAGCTCTCCCCATCACTCCTGGCCTCTGCTGAACTGGGAACTGCAAAATCCCAGCTTGGCTGCCTGTGTGTGACAGGCACATAGACCCCATGTTTGCTGCACTGGGTGATGCTAAAGGTGACAGTGTCCCAGCAACGCGAGGACACCCAGCAGGTACTGGGGAAACGGGCCAAAAAGGGGCTCAGGACCCCGAGGACCAGACCCCAGCTCTGCCAGAGACCTACCAGACCCTCCCTGAGCCTGCAAGTTTCTCTTCAAACTCCTAATTTCACGCTCAAAAAGCAAGACCCACAGCCAAAAAAGATGGAATCGGGTGCACCCTGCACCCCTTGGCTCTGGGAAAACCTCACCCGTGCTGCAAACCTCTGCCAGCGACACCGGCAACAATGCACACAAACGGGACCGAGCGCTGGTCCCCGGCGAGATGGGGGTGTCAGGACCCCCCGGTGCTCGAACAGCCCGGCCACGGGGCCCCAAAGAGCTGGAAGATGAAGGAGACCAGGACCAAGACGCCAAGGACGGCGGCTGAGAAGCGCCCAACGCCCGGCCGGAGCGGTTCCAGCGCCGCAGGCTGCCTGCTGTGTTTACTACAAGAGGACAGGGAGCCCGGTGCCATCTGGATCCTGTACAAGGAAACGAGATAAATTCAGAGGCGCGGAGTTTCCCCAGCACGTTCAGAGGCAGCTGGGTGCCTGTGGCAAGGAGACAAAGTCCTGGGACTGCCGGACCCACCTCTCGCATCTAAATTCAACAGCAAAACCTCCAAGGCAATTCCAGGAACCACCTTGTCCAGACACAAACCTACCTCCCCTGTAGGAGCAATAAAAGGCTGCCAGATGCATCATTTTATTATTTTAACATCAAGATTGTTAATGCTTGGACTCGATGATCTCAAGGGTCTTTTCCAAATAAATGATTCTGTGGTTCTACGGTGCCGGAGTTTTCTTGCAAAATCAGGTATTTTGAGGACTTTGTAACCCTACAAGGCCCATCCTGCCCATGCACACGGGTGACAGCACAGCCCTGCAGACCCCACCGGGATTCACCCCCGAGGTTCCCATCATGCAGGTGAATCCCATGGGCTCACACCGACCTTTCCCAGAGCCATGGAGAGATCTGATTGGGTTTTTTTTTCCACCCACATCAAGATTTTAACAAAAACACAGCCCCCAGGTGGGAGAACCGCCAGGAAAGTGCTTTGCGCTCGGTGACGAAGTTAAAACCTTCAGGGCTGTATCGCGTTGCACAAGTCAGCAAATCCACCTCTATCTGGTGTCTCCACACTAAAACCATCATCGAAAAAAACTCTACTAAAAGCCCAAAACTTCAACCTGCGCCCGCGCCAGGTGTAATTAAAATTTAAATCCCTTCCTCTCAGCAGTCTGCTGTTTCCAAATGGGGCCAGAAGGCGCCTTTCCAGCAAGGCCACAGCCTCCACCTGGTTAATGCAGGGGATTTTTCTGCCCTCCTGGGGAAAGCACTCAATAGTTATTCTTTAGCTGCTGCAAAAAAGCATCCTGCACCTCACCGTGGGGACCTGGCCACCCACCCCATGGTCTCTGAGCCCTGCACGTTATTCCTGCTCATGCAAAGCCCCTCGCCAGCAAACACCCAACCCCGGGGCTGAGCATTTGTGCCAAGAGATGCTGCAAACTCACAGCAGCGCCTGCAGAAACCTCAGCCGTTAACCACCGGCCACCTCCTCCGCTCCCATCACTGCCCTTTCCCCAGGGAGCTCCCCGGCACAGAAATCTGGAGTTTTTGAAGGAAAAACCTGGGTCTTGGCTGGGCCCGCGCTCTCCAAATAACCCCAAGCGGCCTCGGGGAGAATTCAGCCTCCTGACTGCATCCGCGGGGTAAAGCCTGCGTAAGAAAACCTTTTGAAAGCCAGCTTTTAAAGCCGAAAGAGTAAAAATACACAAGATTATCGTTATTATTTATTTGATAACCTTCAGATTTACTCAAGGCCTACGTATGCAACGCGATACCGAGACTGTTATTGCTATTAATCTCTATTATTTACTTCTAACGTTTACAAAGCGGCCTTGCTGCGGGCTGGGGCACATGCTTCGCATTTCTCAGACCAGAAACAAACACTGGAAAGTGAAATGCTCTTAACCCAAACTGCCGGGAGGCTTTTTCCAGCCCCTCAAAGTGAGACACACAAAGGGAAAAAAACCTCACAGGTGGGAAAACCCCCCCAGCAGCTGACCCCCATCTCCCCTGCACCAGAGAGGGACCTTTTCGGTCCCAGGGATGGGAAAAGGCACAGGGTGAGCAGGAGTTTCGCCTCCTCCTCCAAGAAGAAGTGGATGAAGGCTCCAGAAGAGTTTAAGGTACAATAAGGTAAAATATGGTACAATAACTTCCTTGTGGAACAAGCTAATTCCCTGGAGAAAAGACAAGTCGGTTTGTTGTGTTTCAGACAGCTCGTTCTGGGGTGTCTCTCCCTGCCAGCATGGCAATCACATCCTAAAGAAGGGTTTTCGCTGCCTGTGTGGTTAAGGGAAGTGGCATCAGACGTGAGACTCTGCCCGGTAACCACACGCAGCTCACAGCGAACATCAGCACCTTCCCCACGATTCTCACCCACGAGCCGTGTCACCTTCTCGCACCATCCCTGGCAGGGCTCGTGTCCTTAATCCAACTTCCTTCTTCAGAGCTGCCACCAATAGACACCAAAAGCTTCCTTGGAAGACACCTCTCTCTCCTCTGCTCATCCTCACCGTGTTACAAGGGCCCTTCAGCCCCTTTTTCCAACACCGCAGGGATGCGGGAGCTCCGAGCATCCTCTGAGCGGAAGCACGGGGCCAAAGTGCTGCTCAGATCTCTTGGAGGCACGTCGGAGTCTCAGCATCCAATTAAAACATTTTTCTTTGCCTTCTTCCCCAAACATCTTTCCTGTTCAGACTGACACGGACAACACAAGAAAATTATTTTCTGCCTGAAATCATTCTCAAAACGCGAGGTGCAGACAACCAGCCCACCACGTAAGTGACACCGACTTCTCATTAGCGGCAGACCCCATTAGCGGCAGTCATTAATTAAGCGGGCGCACAAGGCGGCTGTTTTAACATGGGCGCTCGCTGAAAACAGGGGAGGACTTAGACCATCACCTGCCCAACCAAGACATGTTTGTCATTATTTTAATCCCTGCCTGTGCCAGCTTACTTAAACATTTCATTCCTCATCCCCCAGCAGAACCCTGTGCCTAACGAATGGGCCAACCTGTCATTAACTCCAGTCATCTTTAAAGCCAGCGCAGCACTCCCAGGATGATGACAGCTCGGGAAAAAGGCGCAGGAAAAAAATAAAATCATCACTCTGCTAAATTATAAGGTTGTTAAAGTCAAATTCCACACGAAAGGAAACCTCATGTTGTGTAACAGCATCTAGAGGCAGCTGCAGCCTGTGGCAAACACAAGGCAGACTTTTATGTGCCGTGGAGACGCATCATTTCATCTCTTTCCAGGGCAGCAGATCCACCGTCCATGAGCATCGCTGCACGTGACTGCAGAGCCGTGTCCCCAGGCACGTCCCAGCACGGTCACCTGTGCCCTGCCGGGGGGATCCAGCACCTCAGACCACCACGGATCGTAATTACACTTAAAAGAGCAAAATGCAGAGGGTGGATGCTCTGGGTCAGGATTAAAGGCTTCGTGTGACAACGGGACTGCGGTGAAGCAGCGATGCTCGCCATCCTCCCGCTCCACGGGCTGGAAAATTCCCCCCGACATCATTTAATCTGCCCGAGTACCAGCGCTGCTTTATCTTTTTAGGATTAAGGTCTAATCTATTTAGAGCGAGCCAAGGCGCTGCGCTTTCAGGACAGGGCTGCTGCTCATCTGCTACCTGGGGAATTACAGGGCTGTGATTATAAATAAAACAAAGGTCACCTACCCATCGCCCGGGGTGCAAGACTGACTGCGGGAGCGCCGCCAGCAAATTTGGCTCATCCCAGGCACTGTCACCGATCCCCCATGGGGAGGGCTTCCCCACTGCCAGACAGCTCAAATAAATGAAATCACTCCCCTGCTACACCCGCCAGCATCCCAGGCCATGAGGATCCCTCGCTGATGAAGGTCTGGGCGGCAGCGGCTCCTTCTCCCCTTGCTCAGAGCTCACGGGGAGCCAGGGAACCCCTTGCCGCGACTCTAAATCAGCGTTTTATACCCATTTTCCCTGCAGAAGGCAGAGGACAAGGGGAGGGCAGGCTGCACAGAAACCACTTGGCTCAGAGCATCTTTATTATCAGCACTAAGTGGAGAGGCAGAGCTCGCTCTCAGAGCCTGAGTGAGATATTGGCCAGCAGAGAAATCCCCTTTTTGACTCCTACGCTGCTGCAGGAGCAAGAAGAAAAGCCCTTGGTTTGACCCACCAGCCTGTTTGGTACCTAATGGTGCTTGCAGAGCCCAGCAGCCCCGGGCACAGCGATAATGACCTCGCGGCACGAAGCTGCTGCGGCTGAGGGGAGCGCCGGGGCAGGCATCGCCAGCGCTAACGAGGATCTGCTAATTGAGAGGGCCGGGAGCAGCGAGCAGAGGTCACGGGCTGCGTGCAGGCTGCTCCGGTGACTCGCTGCGGCCGTCGCAGCCTCCCAGCGCAGGTCTTTGTCGGAAAGTCGCCTCACGGGGAGGTCACTCAAGGCAAGACCGCAGGCTTTGCTCCGCGTGTCTCGGTGCACAAACCTCAGTCGTGACCCGAAACGGCGGCTGCTGCTCAGGGACGTTTTCAGCGGCTCCAAAGAGGGCTGGGAATGAAGAGGACACTGCGACGTGGCCACCGGGTCACCGCTCCCCTGCCTGCACCGGGTCAGCCCACAGCCATGCAGGAGAACAAGAGGGGCTGAAGAGCAGGAGGCGCAACTGCAGCGCTCGCCCAAGGCCCAGCCCTGCACCAAGAGCCCTGGAAAGTTCCCCTTTCAAGGTGACTTCTCAAGCTGTTGAGCTCCAACATCTGCAGGATTTTCCCTTGTAATAATAACAATAATCCTGCTGAGATTTACCTAATCCGAGTGACTCATACGCCTCCCTGTATCCCGTCCTAATTACCATAACACTCCCCAGCCTCTCGCTCGTGGCATCTCCCTACGCATCCACATTTTGTCTCAAACCATTCCAGCCCATTTTATTGCTCTCCCAGGCCTGGAAACACTCTCTCCCTCCCATTAATACCTCCCAAATCCCTGGCTGGCGCACAGCATCACGTTTTGTACAGGGACACCCATTCTCCTGCCAGGCTGGTTCTAGAAGAGCTGGGATCTCCCAGGTGGGGGGCAAAGGGCTCATTCATTCGCCCTCCAAATCCCTTCTCCATTACTTCATATTCGCCTTGGGGAAGCGACGGCCATGCCTTCCGCTGCGGATCACGTCGCTGCAAGGGACAAAGAACCCAAAATGCTTCAAAAAAATCAGTAAAACCCTCCCACAGTAACTCGCCCAGCATCTCCCAGCTCTGCACTTCTGAATTCTGCTGCTTGGGGCAACCCGCTCTGCCTCAGGCACCTTCTGCTACAGCAGAAATTGCCAGGGATTAAGTTATCTTCAAGGTAGGGGATGAATGCTGAGCAGGGACCAAGCTTCGACTCACAATTCCCCTGCAGCAGAACCCCACACAAAGCAACAGGCATTAATAACACTTGTTCACTCGACACAAACCAAACGTGGCCAAACTCCCAGAAGAAGCTGCTGAAGCCAAGAAATTAGCAACACTCCAAGAAGAAGCATATGTTTATATGCATAACAGTGAATCATCTTCCAGCAGTTAACTGCGCACAGGAAAACAAAGGGAAAAATATCCTCATCCCTCCTGCTTGGGACATATCTTTATCAGGGATGAGGTTGAAACACCAACAGTGGGGTCTGTCTAGTGTTCTGCTGGAGTTCTTGGTGTGAACGGTTGGAAACCAGACACACGACGGACAAGTTCTTCCCATCCTACCACATGCATCTTTTGAAGAGCGGAAATTATAACATCATGGGTTACAAAAAAATCAAGGACCACAGAGTTCAGCATTTTAACCATCACCGAGGGAACATCTTCCACTCTCCAGCGTGGGAGCAGGGCAGCTAAAATGAAGTCTTGTTTATCGAAGGGCCGGTCGGGCGGCCTCTTCCCCATGTCCTCACTGCAACGGTGCCTTTCCAGCCTCATTCTTTCACTGGCAAAAACCAGGTCACCATCTGCTCTCCCTCCTGACTCTGGCTAAATGACAGCGCCTGCCTCTGCAGGAGATAAAACAACTCCTCTGCAAAGTGCTTTCCCTACCGCACGCTGGGGAGCACAAAGATTCGCTCTCCGAAGCAGATGACCAACAAGGACACCGCTGTCACAAGGAGGCCCGCAGGCTATGAAATAATGACCGGGAAACGTCTGCCACATTCATCAACACGCCCCCAGGAGACAAGAGATCTACAACTTCCACCTGCGAGGCGGAAATTCAACCTGCTCTCGACTCGCAGCTTTCATTCTCCATCCTAACGCCTGCAGTCACCCACTCCCGCAGCCGCTCTCTGCTCGGTGACCGACACGAAGCGCTCGAGCGGGCGGGTGACAGGCACAGGTGACACCTCCAGCTCTGCGATCGCCCCGGCCGGGCTCTGCAAGAGGAACTGGGAGGTTTTAATGTGCAGAACTTGCGAAAAAAAGGACCAGGGAAAAGCTGCGTCCCCTCCCAGGGACCCCAGGGGCTGGCTCGGTCCTGCTGCCCTCCCTGGTCCCTGGCAGGGCAGGCAGGCCCAGGCTGGTGTCCTTCCACCTCCAGGGAATACCCGCACTAGAAAGCTGTTCTTAAACCCTTTCCCAGTTTTACAGGGCAAAGCTCTCCCCCACCTCGTGACTGTTTGTTCTGGGCACAAAGACAGAGGGTCCCCAGCAGCGCTGCTGTCCTGCCAAGCATGCTTGGGTCTCATTCCCCGCAGGGACTTGGATCCACATCCCAGGCAAGTGCCCAACGTGACCTGCAGTCAAATTGCTCTTATTCACGGGGATAAGACTTCTAAAGTGCTGGGTTTTACCTCAAAGCACCGCTGCCTGCTCTTAGCGAGGGTGGAGAAAACAAAGGCCAGCAAGCAACAGAACCGAACGTCACACACGGGTTGCACAAGGTGTGACTGATGAACCAAAGAACCCTTTCTCTCGCTGGACAGAAAAGGAACAGAGATTATAAATAACCTCACCAGTTTGCTCACAGGTGCCTCGTCCTCTGCTCGATCCTGCACGGTTTTCAGCTGCGAACCGTGGCAGACAGCAGCCCGCAGACCTGCAAATGCTGCACCAGGGCAGCAACCGGCCGAGTTGTGCAGCAGACAAAGGTCTCTCCCTCTTGTGGGGTGGGACACGCACAGCGACAGCCACCACGGAGGGAAACTGCTGCTCTGCCATTGCCGGGCTGCCGCAAATCGAACTCCCCAAACCTTGTCCAGCTGCACTTCGCTGCTTTAAGCCAAAAATCAATATTCCCCAGACCTGCCCCCACCTTCCTTGGGCTAACTCGAAGCTCTGCTGACGAGAGCAAACTGCGGCAGGAGTGAACCTGGACGCACACCCCACTGCTGCCCCACGCCTTCCTCACCTTAACGAAGGCACCAATTAACGCTGCCACATTTAAGGCATCAGCCCTCCTCACGGTGACACTTTGCATCCATCCCTGCATCCTGGCATGTCACGCCGGTTGCCATGGCGATGGACCGCTTGGAGGAAAGGAAGGTTTATTATCAGTTTCTCTATTGAATAAAACCTTGGAGGAAATTTTGTTTTCTCCCCGCTGATGCGAAACGTCAGGGATTTGTTTCTGACCCTGCTGAAGCTCCCTCTGTATTTATAGATTATCCGGGCCAACTTTCAAAGCGTATTTTCTGCCTCTGCTGAAGGAGTTCAGCTCACGCATCCAGCCTGGGCAATGTCTGAATCCTCATCAACAACTCACCCGAGCGCTGGGGTAAACCAGAGAGAGCAGCATCCTGGAACACAGCTCCTCTGGACACGTCCCAAACGCTCAAACACGCTGTCATTAATTAAATGGCAATCAGCCGTCTCCAAGTCCAAAAGAGCTTTCCTACAGACCAGGGGTCTCCAAGATTAACCCTGCGAGGTGCAGAGCACTGTGTACCGAGCTCCTCCACGTGCTCCAACACGGCACAGAGAGGCTGCGGAGCTACGAGACACCCAGCACCGCATGAATCGGGCCCTCGGGCTGAGTATCAGAAATGCAGAGCAGCAGGTTTATGAGTCAGTTCTAGGAATGTGAGAAAACTGGGTAGGAAACAGCTAAACAAATTGCAGATTATTTTTTTTTTTTAAAGCTCTCTGTGTTTCGCTGCCAAGGACCCTTCCTACGCAGGCCAATTCCCCTCTTTCCCCTCACATCAAAAGCTCTTCAAGATTCGTTCCCATCACGCTTGCAGGCTGACGCACTCTCCCGCGTGTTCTCTGAAGTACAATGATGCGACTTGAGAAACGCTCCAGTGCTTTTTAACAGGTTTTTCAAAGTTAGTTGGGAGGAAGGAACACAGAGAAACCGGCGAGCTGCAGCGTGGTGATGCGGGCGAGTTGGGCTCCCCTCTCCCAGGACAGGAGATTCTGAGAAAAACAGTTGTTATCTCGAAAACCCCATTTCACTGCGGCCCAGCGACGCCTGCCTTGGCAAAGACCTTTCCCAGAAAAGCAGGGAGTCATAAAACCCGCAGGTTTCATCCCCGAGGGGTTGTGCAAGGTATTTGCAAATCAGCAGTCTGCTCGAGCACATGGAAAAGCAGCCTGGCTTCCCTCGGCTGGGGTTTGGGAAGCACAGCCCATGCTTTATGAATCATAGAATGGTTTGGGTCGAAGGGACCTCCCCAGATCCCCCATTCAACCCCTGCCATGACAGGGACATCTTCAGCAGCTCAGGTTGCTCAGAGCCCCGTCCAGCCTGGCCTGGGATGTCTCCAGGGATGGTTCATCCACCACCTCTCTGGGAACCTGGGACATCGCTCATGATCCCCCTCCATCCCTTGGGGACATCCCAGTCCCCACATCCCCCAGCACCGCTGGTATAAATCCCAGGGCACCACACCGCAGGAATCCGCTCTTCACTCCTTGGCAAAGCAAAAGCAGGTGCTCTATCAGATGGCAACAACTCAGCTGAACATTAAAGATGTATTGAGCATCAAAAACCAAGAAGCCTGAGCACACAAGGCTCTCCGTTTGACATACAGCATTTCGGACGGCAACCAAGACGGGAAGTTATTTACGGACATGCATCTTTCGGCCAGGAACTCGCCCACGCTGTGCTCTGCCACCCCACGTCCACCTCACTTCTCTTAGTTAGCAAGGACAGCCCGCTAAGGGACATCTGGAGACCTTGGTACGCTGGAGCTGTCATGTTCAGCCAGGTGACAAACACGTCCCGTCCCCCTCCGGGGCTGCATTCAGCTTGCGCGAGGCAGATCGCAGATGGGAAAGTCAGGCTGCAGCTGAACCGGGAATAGCATCGGCATCGCTGGTAATCACAAAATATAGCTGCGGAACTCAGGCGGGCTGGGATGGCACCTGGCGGACGGGGGATGGATTATATTTTTAATTACACTCTAAGTCTAAGGGCGACAAAGGCAGCCAAGTTCAAATACCTTTTGATTTGCGACACGTCTCCCGTGGCTCGTAAGGGAGGTTTAGATGATGAAGGCGTGGAGGAGTCAGCATCCCACTGAAAGGAGAAGGCGGCCCCCGAAACCTCTCCTCTAACAGCAATGACATTCGGCTCTGGGGCCACCCTGGGACAATCTCGCCAGCGCAGGAAGGAGCTGATGCCATTTTAAGGGTGAAAGTTGGGATTTTGCAAGCTCCCATGGTCTGCAACAGAGGGTCCCGCTGCCTCGGCTGCTGGGGTTTAGATCATTTCACCTCTCCCCAGCGCTCGCTGCCATACGAGGTGACTGGAGAGCCCAACACCGCAGAGCATCTGCGGCCTCAATACAGCATCACAAGCAACAGGACGGGAGATGCTCGGCCACAGAGCCCATCGCTGCAGGGCCAGGAGCCAGAGCTCCTCCTGAGCACAACTTGTGGGGAACCCATGGGCTGCACGTACCCGAGATGTTAGAGCACACAGTGAGAAGGTCACTGTGCTCAGCACCACTGTTTGCCCTTGAAACATCCTTGTCAAGGGAACAAGAATCATCTCCTGCCTGAATTCTGCCAAGGCATCCATCTAAAAAATCCCTTCATTGTCTCGCAGGACACGCAAACCCTCATTGAATCAACACCCCTGGTGTTTTACGACCCTTTTCTCACTGAAGAGGCAGCGCTGGATTCCAGGCGAGCGGCAGACGTTCCCCAGCCTTTCGCTCCCAGAGCCGTTCTCACCCGTTTTCTGCCTCAGCTACACAGCAAACAGGAGGGAGACTCGAGTTTATAATGCAAGTTTTATGAAGCATAGAGATACGACAGACCGATGGGAGCGCGGCAACGGGGTGGCATTCGGAAGGCAGCGCTGCAGAGCTCCGTCTCCAGCGGGAAATCACTTTACCAACCCGCAAATATATTTTTTCCACTTCTCATGGGAGGTCCTGAGAAGGCACAGACTTAACACTGCTCCATTTCTACCACGTATCGATCAGATATCGGCGACCTGGAGCTCTCATCAATTAGGAAGACGCTCCCTGCTGCATTAAGCTCTGCAGGCAGCGGTCAGAAGCCCTCAAAGCCTGACTCAAAGAGCAATCGCTTTCTGTATTATTGCATTTTCAATAGGAGGCTGATCTCTAAGAGGTTACATTTATTCCCATCATCAAAAAATTGCTAACGGGATGAAAGACGGCCCCAGCGGTCAGCCAGCAAGGGCACCACAGGGAGATCTGCAAATAACCCCAGCAAAATGGGACAGAGCAGCGGGGAGAACATGGGTTTGCTGTAAGGACATGCCACATGGGAGGGAAGATGCTCCTCTCCAGGGAGCTGCCAAGCTACATTACAAAGCACCTGATAAACACAGCCAGATCATAATTCCTGAAGAGCTGTCAAGAGAAGATGGACCGAAGGAAGCTCTCGCATCCCAAGCTGCACAACCAGCCGCCGTCAAAGACCAACCTCCGAGGAACCCGCTCCCGTCTTACGCCAAATGTCAGACTTGGGGAGGTTGGTTCCCACCACAGTTCTCAGGTGGTGGAAACACAAGAGATTGATGATCCGAGGCCTCCACCTCCCTGGACTGAGGATTTCCCGTCGCCTGGGATTTTGCAGGCTTATTGCAAGAAGTAAAATTGAAAACGAAAAGGAAATCCAGGGAAGGATGGGAAGAAGAGCAAGGGGGTATAACTGGTGCTTGCAAAGAGAAGTGTCCCGAGACACAGGTCGGGAACCCCGGACTTTGGGCGGTGTTGAAGGCAATAATTCCATGTGACTGTGCAGACCCTGTCTCCGACCTGAAACAACCCCAACGCTTTGCTTCCAAACACACACGTTTCCAGAGCTCAACGAGCCGAGCTGGAAGGGGCAGGAGGTGGCAGGGGAGGGGGCTCAAAGGGCTGAAAACTGCTGGAGCGCTTCCCGACGCCTTGATCTGTTGCGGCAAGCAGGGCGCCCGCGCCTCGCAGAGCCAGCAAAACAAACCTGCTCAGTGCTCTCTAGCTAAGAGGCATTTCTTTCATGCCAGAGCAACCGCTTCCTGCAATCAATTCACTGCTGAGACCGTGAGACAACACAACATGGGTGGTTTTTTTTTTCCCCAAAACAAGGAGCTGATTTCAATTGATCTGAAGGTGGAAACTGTTATCCCAGAGAGAGCAGGAATTACCGCTCGGAGCCTCTCCTGCTCAGGGCCTGTTTTCTCTTTTGGAGCAAGGAGGAATTGACAGCAAGCACTGTTGCCAGAGGGAAAGTTGGCCCAGCAGCTCGCTGAGTGAGCAGAGCCCTGGCTGGGCCGAGGGGCGCGCGAGATGAAGATCCATCTGTATCCCAGAGATCCTCTCCTCTGCCTCCGGAGCCGGGACGAAGCTCAGCACCCGCTCCGCTCAGAAACGCTGTTTCTGTTGGAGCTCCCGGAGCTCCGTCCTCCTGCGCAGGGTGGGTTTTGCCACGGCGCTGGTTTGTCCGGCTGCGCTGAGCCGGGCCTTGCCGAGATTCATCACAGGGGAGGTGCAGGAGCATCACTTCACCAACACCCACTCCGGAGGACGTAGCGCCGCTCTGCAAACTGCAAACCCCATGTCACGATACGATATCGCAGCAGAGACAGGCAGGGAGCCGTTCATCATAAAAGCACAAAATTGCTTTTTTTAAATTCCCCTGGCTTTGAGCTGATCTGATTATTTTTTAACGCTGCCACAATTCTCTGCCGCACAGGACTGGTAATTTCTTCAATTTCTCAGCAATCCCTCTAGAACAGAGCGCAGCAGATTTCCCTAATTCACACTATCAGCACCATTTGCCTGATGAAGCACAGAAGGACCATCTGAGATTAAAAGGAAAGCTGTTCCCCTTTGGGTTTTCCTCTCTCACAGGCTACCCCACGTCTCTGCTCTTAGCCTCCTGCCTCAAGAGCCACGCAGAGCCTAATTCTGCTGCCCAGCAAATGAACAGGGCATGCAAAACCTTCTTGAAAGTGCAGAAAAATCTATTCCCTTCCTAGGCTATTAGACGCCATGGATAATTGATACAGGGCTCCACGAGAGAAAGAAATAAACCATTCTTCCTTCTGGAGGCCCCTTCTGCCTCCGGCTCAGAGCTGGGCAGCCTCTGACCTTGAGTCCTCGCATTAATGCCGGCAGACGGGGATATCGCACACGCACTCAGCTCATCCCCTGGGGTTTCGCTTTCTTCTGCCCCTGAATAATGGCAGCTTTGTCCTCTCGTAAATGAGGGAGCAGCCAGTTTAAAGCAGGCCCAGCTTGTTCTCAAAGATAAACCCAGTGAAAAACGTCACCTGCTGATCCGATCCGCCCCGTGTGCCACTTGAGCAGTTGCTCTATCCCAAACACCCATTATCATCAAACAGGTGGAATAATAGAAGTGTATACAGCATGTATACATAAACATGAGAGCGGGAGGAAAGATGGCATTTCGGCTCACAGCCCTGCAAGCCTGGCTTAGAGAGCCGCTTTGTTTAGGAGCGACAACAGCCCAGATTCACAGCGAAGCTCCATCACTGGCACCGCAGCATCCAGGGGCAGAACTCACAGCAGCCGGACACGGGGACCCCGCAGACCTCCCTGGCACTTGGAATTCACTCCTGGGGGAGTTTAATGCACATCTGCAACTTAGAGAAGCTGGGGGGGCTCTGTGGAAAAGTGCAAGTGCTGTTTGCAAACCCGCCTCCCAGCCCGGCCACCACCAGCAGCCTCAGCTCCGCGAGCACCAGAATTAATTCAAAGCCATTTCCAAGCAAAGCCGAACACTTTAATTCCGCTGCCCTTCGGCAACCCTGCTTTGATTTCTTACCGAGGCCCCGAAATAAATGGGAGGCTCGGATTCAGCTCGGCAGAACACAAACAGGAAAAGCCGTGTGATAAATTACCTTCGCAGGCACGAAGGATTCACCTGGGACAGTGCTATTACCCAGTAACCAGGAAGCAACCGCCGGTTATCAGCGTCACATTTGGCTTTTTCGAGAGCAGCTTTCGCCGTGATGCGAGTGTGTGGGAGACACCAGCTCTCCCATCGCTCCTGTGGCGCGATGCCGAAGGAGCCGGAGCAGCAGCAGCATCCCGAGACTTGGCAGCCACCCGCAGCCCTTTGGGGTGGTTAAATTTACTGTCATCATTAAGGACAAAGACGCAAACGTCAAACGCAAGGCATCCCGTAATGGATTTAACACAGGCTGGAGAGGAGTTAACTGAAATGCAGAGCGTTCGCCTTGCTTTAAGTAATCATCCTTGCGAGAAAAATACTGCTACTAAAAGCAAGTCTGCTGTAATTTCTGTCACCTTCCTCCTGACCCCGTCTCCTATTTAAAATTTCTGGCTAGCTTTACAGCAAGGAAAGCGAGACTGGCTCATTAACGAAGGTACAAAGAACAACCGCGGCAGGTTGGGATGGAGTCCGCGCGGTAATCAAAACACGGCTTTGTAGTTAGCACCGAATTCCTGCTGTCTCAATTACGTTTGCGGAGCCCACCCCGCACAGCTCTGCTGTGGGGAGACTTTTCTTTGTGCCTTATTGGCTGTGCGCAGTGGTACCGCCAGAGCAGTTTCCTTGACAACATTTTCTTTTTTTTTTTTTAAATAGAATCTTTTTTCCTTGCCCCACTCTATGGCTACAAGCTCGGGCCTGATTGGAATCCCAGCTGCAAAGACGCCACAAATACAAATTAGCGCTACGCAGAAAGAAACACCCCGAAAGTCTCCAGGTCCCTGTCCCACGCCACGTGCAGGCAGGGCTGGCGGATGAGCTAAACTTGGGAAGATAACCATTATCATTAAGTTGTGCGTGATGCAGTTCTTCCTCTGGATCTTTTTTCTATTAGCCTGACAACATTTTATTACCCTTCCTCGTGTTTTCGGTGTCTAGGGAGGAGAAAAGGGAAGAAATTCGTGGTTTATCCCCACCCCAGCACCAGCTATTCCACAGGGGTCACGCAGTAGGTGTTCGCGGTACGATGCGCGCCAGCTGACTCCTCCATCCCCGGGGAGCCCATCAAATCTGCATTTTATCTCCCCTGCGCCTGATCTGACAGCAGGAGACTCAATGACTCGCTTACTGCCCTCGAGCCACAGAAATAAAAAAGCACGTCTCTCCTTATTAGGACTAGTCAAAGATCTTTGAGCAGAACAGATGCTCCCCTCCCTGCCAAACGCAGAGACGACGGGATTGCAGCGTTCTGCAGGAACGTATCGATCCCATCGTCGCTCTCAAAAAAGCAGGAGGCTCTGCCCGCACCCCTTGCCCTCCAAGTCTATGGGCAATGGGGCCGAGTTGTAAACAAGCTGCTGCTATTTTAATATTTCCCCACAACCCCACTCATTGCTGGCCTGATGGCTTCTGCTGCCCTTTTCTCTAGGGAAATTTCATATCGGAGTCCTAAAGCTGTTTCTATTCCACGCGAGAACGTCCCCTTCCCTTTTAACGTTGGAAGCTGAAATCGAAATGGCAATAAATCGCAAAGTAGCACGAGAGTCAGCCTGCGAGCAGGATTATCCGCAGCGAAAGGCCGCCCGAAGCGCTAAGTCCAGTCAATCGGAATAACCAGCTCAGCAAGCCCGTGCCACCCAGCAAGCGAACGACCCCACAGCCCCGGGGACGACAGCAGGGACAACGAAAACCAGAAACTCTACAGGAGCGCAGGAAGGTCACAAGCTCCACATGCACAGCCTTGCAAGGCCTTCCCCAATGTCGTTCTGGCCAGGGGACCCCGCTGTGCTCTCCGTTCTTGGCACGACACGGCAGATGTGTCACCCCAACCTGCGCTCGGCGGGGCCCTTTCGCATCTCCCCACCCCTCAGGGTGCTTGTCAGAGAGGGAATCATTCCAGTAAAGCTCCAGTTCAGCCTCGCTTCCCAGCAAAGCGGCTTCGGGAACCGCACAGGACGCCCCACGCCCCGGGACCAGGTTCGCTCGCTCTGTTGACTTTGTGCAGCACCAAATGACTCAGTTATGAGTCGGCGACGCCGGTTTCCCCGTGCTGGACAGAGAAGAGGTTCCTTACCTGGTTCTTTGCCCCTCCTTGAGCTCTTCTAATCCACCCGCAGAGCTGGATCGGGGATTTTCCTCTGGCGTTGGCTCCCGGTGTCCCTCGTTTGCCTCCATTTACAGAGTTAAGCCCTGTAAGAAAGGGCACAGGCACCTCAAATACAAGCCATCCTGCCAGGATCGCTGCAGCCACCGCCAAAATAAAGCGGCTTCTCCAGCAGCCTCTAAATCTCACCCACATCCGTTTCTCCAAGCTCTTTGTCATGTCACTAACCCCCCAAAGTGCTCAGTGACCTGGTACCAACCCCAGCGCTGCACTGACGAGCTCCTGTCCATGGGGATGCGTAGGAAACTTTCTACCACTGCACCAACAACCTTCTCAAATGGCAAACATCTCCGTGAGAGAGCCTGGTCTTCTTTTTGATGTTGTCCCACCAGCAGCAGCAGGATCTAGACTAAGTATACAGCATAAAAACCAGATTTAAGTGCTGCTGAAAGCAGCGGTCAGAACAAGGGAAGGGCCTAAGATTTAGCCCCGTGCTTTTTATTTCTTTGGAAAAATGGGGATACAACTATTTAACACAAGACTATCAAGGTAACAATGTCTATGTAGCCCTTGGACAGCCCAAAACGAAAGGTGTTCAGACACACCTGCGAAAATAATTATGATGTCCTTTTAGGATTTCATCAGACATTAAACCAGTTCTAGGTAGGATTCCATGACACCTTCATTTTCATGGAAGAGTCAAGCGACTACGTAAAGCCCCCAACACGCTATTAGAGAAGTGCAAACCATGACTCCCACAGTTCTTTCCCCATGCAGAGTCACTCCGCTCAGCTCATCATTCTTAATTGCTCTAAAAGCAGCATCTGAAGTGATAGAAATAGACGTGATTAAGCGCTATCTCCAGTTCAAGTACCAGGACCTGAAGCTGCCTCAATGTTAGTGAAAAAAAACTAACAAGAGAAACAATTAATTCACACAGGAATATCTCAGTTCCAGTTAAGTGCATGATATTTTTTATACTGAGTATAAAAAATGCCTCTAATTAGCAAGACGTTTTACTTTTTGTGCACAGTAACATAAAAGGCAGAAACTTGGAAAAACAAACAAGAGTTTGGTGCTAAACAATATATATTCTCACAGAAAGAGACGGAGCTTCGCAGCTACTGCTGCCAGTCTCACAGCCAAAGCTGTTTATTATGTCATTGCCAACAGGGACTAAAGATTTGCTCACGTACATCAGTGGGAAAAAATCTGATATTAGAAGCACGATAGTGATTTGCAAGGAACATATTTCTTTGATGGCAGCAAAGCTGTTTGGATTATTAGCTGTGAAGCCCCCAAAACAGCACCTTAATATTATTTAAATGAATGATACAAACCAAGGCAGTGGCATTGCACTTCCACGGATCAGGAAATGACTGGGATGGGGGACTCTAGATCAAAACTCCCTCATTCTTACCCCAAAACAACAGCCCCATTCAAGCTCTGCCAGGGGACACGGCGTCGTCTCTTGTCCCGGGCCCAACAGAGAGCTTTGCAACAGATCTTTGACGGTTCTTAGGAAAGTTGAAGCTGTCACTCGGTTTGGGGGTTTGTTTTGTTGGGTGTTTTTCCTTTAAAAGGCAAGTTTACAAGTTCTAAATAGGTAATTTGAAAGGAAATGGTTCCTGTTTGCAGTCCCCAGCAAACCCGAGCCACGTAGTACCCAGTGGCGATGAGTAACGCGAGGGGCACAGACTTGGCCAAAGGCCTTTACAAACCAGATTAAAGAGCATTAAACATTAATGAGCTGCAATAAATCCATCAAGAGCCAGAGGGAAGAGACATTTTACTGCAAGAACTTTATTGCACTGCGTTCAAGTGCTAAACCAAGTGTCGTGCCCACCGGCCACAGGTCGCACTGACACTCCCCTAGTTGTGTCTACACCACATGACAGTCGGCACTTTTCACTACTTTCCCCTCAATTAAGGCTGAAGAGTCATAGTATGCGAGAATTAGCACATCATAAATCAGAGTAAAACTAGGGGGAAGAATGCAAAGTTATACATATAGCATGTAATTTTTTTTGTTGTTCTTCAGAAGGGCTTGGGGTTTGGTTTTTAACTCAGCTCAACACCTTCCCCTCCAATCTGACTTCCACCATTTGTCAAATCAGCTTTAACTACCAGTGTTTCATTTCACTAAAAACTTTTAATTCGCAAAAAGTTAGAACATCAGGCTCATAGCTCACGAGGGGAAGGTAAAGGCCAGAATTAGGCAATTTCAGCATCATCTCCCTTCCATAGGGACCCAGACACCACCAGATCCGTTGTTTCCCTAATGTAGGCATTGACATTACAAACACACGGTTCCTTTATCTGTTAAAGAAATCAGAAACGTTACACATCTTACAGGGAGGAAGGAACTCAGTACAATACAGCTCGAGCGAGGGCACAGCCCGAGTGCCGTGGAGCGCGGCGTTGTCACCTCAACCACATCTGTTGCCACATCTGGGGCTCGACAAGTGCCATTCCTTTTTTGCTGAAATTTATAAATCCCTTCCAGGAATAGAATTCTAAAAAACCCGTTACCTGTGTTCTGAAAGCGTTTGCACAGTTAAGCTGCAAACTGAAACCAGGAAGAAATCCCGTGAAGGCAGTTCAGGTATCAGGAGGAGACTGGTACCAGTCTGCACCTGCTACAGGTGAAGAGCAACAAAAGCCTTTGGTGCTGCAGAGCAGGAGACCCCAAGACCTTAAACCTGTATTCAAAGCCTCCGACGGCTGAATTTTACAGCCATAATGCCAAGTTGAAAGCATATGAGGTCCCTGCTGGGCAGGGCACTGAGTTAACATGGGTTTGGTACAAGTAACCTGGCTAAAACTGCTTGTTAGGGGCTGCAAAATGTCTTGATTAATTCACTGACAACAGCAGTGGCCCTACAAATAGAACGTGGTGCCAATCTACACTCCACAAATCAGCGTATTTATGGTCTGTCCACAGCAAACACACGATAGGCATGTTGGTGTGTAATCAGAGATTCTCCCTCCTAAAGAGTATAAGAAAAAATAACAAGGCAATCGGTGGTTAAACGGAACTGGACACGAGGGCTGGTCTGGGAAAATACCCATTCCAGGCTGTTATTCACGGACCGCGTTTCTGTGTGCGTCCCATCGTTACCTTGCGTGTGATATAAACGAGACCCTCCATCAAATCCTGATTTACTCAGTTCAGCAAGGCAGGGAAACTGGACAGCAGCAAAAAGCCTTTTCTTCTGCCTTATGAGAGATAAATTCATTTTAAGTCCTCATCTGAGTTGCCTTCTGCTCATCTAGGACATTTTTGAACAATCTTCTGTCAGGATAGGTTTTTCTAACTTCCAACAGAAAGACTATTAACATTTCAGCCAAATTCTTTGGGAAAATAAGACTGACACACACACAGAATCACACACACGTGCACATACACACACACTCTCACACTGTTAAAAACACTATCTCACACCAACCAGGAAAGGCCTTTAGCACATTGACCACAGATATTAGGCAGCAAGTCTTCCATTAAAACCCACCAGGAAGTTTTTTCCCCACCTGCAGAGTCTGAACACTGAAAACACCCAGCACAGACACCAGCGGATCTCTAGAAAATGTCAGACTGCTCCCCCCCAGCACCGGCTGCCACGGCCCCCCAGGGTTACAAAAAAAGGCAACTCCATTTAAAAGAATCCCACGGGAACAAGTGGATCAGGCCCTAACTGGGGGGTACTTTCCTCAAATCAAGAAAATAGTTTCTGCACAAGCCAATGCTCTGCTGGTTTTCCTTAGACATAAAATTTACTTTATTTCTTTTTCTTAAAAAGTTAAAAATACAGAAGGTTCAGAAACTTATTTTCTCCTTGCAGATGTTCAAACTGCAGCTTAAGGAGAAAACAATCCTTCACTGAAATGTTTCTCTTAATTTTTTTTTTATTTTTTTNAAACACCCAGCACAGACACCAGCGGATCTCTAGAAAATGTCAGACTGCTCCCCCCCAGCACCGGCTGCCACGGCCCCCCAGGGTTACAAAAAAAGGCAACTCCATTTAAAAGAATCCCACGGGAACAAGTGGATCAGGCCCTAACTGGGGGGTACTTTCCTCAAATCAAGAAAATAGTTTCTGCACAAGCCAATGCTCTGCTGGTTTTCCTTAGACATAAAATTTACTTTATTTCTTTTTCTTAAAAAGTTAAAAATACAGAAGGTTCAGAAACTTATTTTCTCCTTGCAGATGTTCAAACTGCAGCTTAAGGAGAAAACAATCCTTCACTGAAATGTTTCTCTTAATTTTTTTTTTATTTTTTTTTTTTTCAATCATCACCACCATTAGGACAGAGGTTGAGGGGCAATGACTCCACCACTAATTTGATGACGTAGTTTGATTCCAGATTCACATTTCCAGGTGCCAAGACTCCAGAAAACAGCCATGCTAACTTCTGCCTTCGTTTGAGACTTTTTTTTTTTTATTGAACACAGCAGTGACCGTTGGCATCTTTGAAGCGTAATCGCATCTTAGGTCGGTATTTCTCAAGGTAAAGCAGCTGTTTGGAATTGAAAGCTCCCCTCCTTTTCCTAAAACAAAGAGAACGAAGGCTAATATCAATGGAAAAATTATTGCTTCCATCACTATGTACATTCTAAGGCTGATTAGTCCTCGTTTCAAAGCTTTTCTCTATCCATAAAACAGCATTTTGGTTTGGTTCTGTATCCATCAACACTTTCAGGATAAACCAGACCAGCACATGTAGTTCATCATCTACATGCCAATATTAAAAATCAAAATGCAGTTAGCAAATTTCAGCATATTTTCTTGGATTGGGAGAGTTTATTTCCACCATCAGCATTAGTCACTAGACAACATCAAGGTCACCCTTTCCTTGCAGATACATGTGCTACTTACTAGGTAGGAAATAAAGACCGTGACATTCAGACACAAATATATAAGAGGTGCTCAGAAAAGAGTTTCTGAGTATAAAAGGTACCATACCCAGGAGGAGAAAAAAGGAATTTAAGAAAGGAAAAATTTGGAAGGATCTGTTGACAGCAATAGAGTTTACAAAGATAACTGAAGACCCTGGGAATCCATCAAAGGATGAATTGCTTTTTTGGCAGAGCTCATTCAACATAATCTTACCTGCTGGGCTTCATTTCAAGATCTGATGTTATCACTAAACCAACAGAGCTCTGCAGGCTCATCCTTTAGCAGTTTTGTTATTTTCCAGACAGGAGGTTTCTGACATCTCCTGGGTGGATTCCACACTCACCCACAACACCTGTGTGCTCACCTAATCACTGCAGAAATTCTACATGGGGGCCCAACCTCACTCCAATTTGTTTTTTAAATTAGGAACAATTATTCCATGTCCAATTCATACACAATTTTACAGCCCCAGCCTAGACTTTGTTTTCTCCCCAAGTACAAGATCTGTGAGTCAATGGCTTAATATATAAGCTAATATTAAAAAAAAAAAAAAAAAAATCAACTTCTAATCCTCATCTCTAAACAGAGGAAAGGGCACAAGCCTCAGCATTAATGTCAAAGCCATGCCTGTTATTGTCAGGATATATCTACCAGAAAAGCAATCAGAAATCTAATCAACTTTCCTGAAGACACACGCTGTTCAAACACAACATAAACTGAGAGAATCTGGAGGACGGGGAAGTTTAACTTACTGCCTTATAAACTGAACTGCATCTTCGTACTTCATTCCACATTCAATGAGAGCAAGTGCAACCAGGACAGGAGCCCTAAAGGAAAAAAAAAACCCAACAGTATTTAAGGAAGATGTGGAGAAAAAAAATATATCAAACCCCTCAAAAGACATCAACGTAACCTCTAAGCAAATAGCTGAAGAATTTTCTCTATAAGCATTAGCTACAGAAAGACATTTGTCTGCTGAGTACCTAATGTAAAATTTCTTTTAGTAGACAGCTCTGCTTTCAACACACGCACCAAAAAAAATAAAAATCAATAGCTCTTTAGTGTTTGAGACATGAAACAATAATTCTAGATTTTTACACTTTCTCATTTCACTATAACCTAATTTTCTCCTTTGCTAAAACAGGTAATACCTCTTGCACGCTTTTTGCTTCTTATCACACCGTAGATTTAGTTATACGTGAGGCAGATCTACGAAGCACTGAACAGAGGACTGATACAGACAAGTTGTACTCATAGCTAAACAAAACCAGAGTTCAGGAGAAACAACTGGTGCTGCCATGCTGCACCCGCATAAACACATATATTCACTTTCCAAAGGCAACAATTTGAAACTTTAAAAGTCACTTAAAACCAAATCCTGTCTCTCTTTACTATAGTTGGACTTCAATTCCCTACTCCAGATTGAAGCAAAATCTAGACAGCTCTTGCTTTGTTCTCTGCCAGAAGCAGCCTGAGAACAGCAAAAAGGTTGTTCTGTGAGGAACAGAGACACGAGTTTATGTGACATACAGGTGCTCCTGGCACCCTTTGGCCTGATGCTATGAAACAAACAGGAGAGTTGAAAATCACTTGAGTTACACATGGCCACCTTCCTAAGGATGTTCCTCAGATAAAAATAGAGCAGAAAGGGAGAAACAAATGTTAATTGCCTCGGGGTTTTGGCTCTTGTGTATTTAAATATTGGCTATTTCTCCATCTACCTTTTTATTCCCCCCATCTCTTCTTCTCTAGAGGTGGAAATTTAAGAACTTGCTGCACTCCAACTCCGTGCTCACTTCTTTAATCCACCTTTCTTGCCCACTTATTCATATCCTTAAATATTAACAGTCCCAGGGTTATTGCAATACTAACACTTAAGTTCCATTTCCTCTTAGCCCATAAAATAAACATAACATTCAGAGATTACATTAGGGAATACGAATGTAGCATTAAACTTGCCCGAGTCAGTCCTTTTTTTTTATTTCGTCTCAAAAGGAACTTCTCAAAGAAAGAAGTTATATTTTTAGCGGTGAGGAGAGAAACATGAGTGTGCATGTGAGCAAGAAACACAAGCCGAAATCTCCATACCACTGAAGTGAGGCCACTTTCGAGTAAGAAAGTAATTGAACTAGTTTTTCTAAATGCTTTTTTTCATCACCAGTTGAAAACAGGAGGAAATCTAAAACCAAACCAAACAAACCTGTACAGCCTAAGAAATCAGACTAACCAGGCAGATTTCTTTTTTCAAGCACACATTTTACTGTTTTAGCACAAAGACCTGTACTTGGAAATTAACAGCAGCTCTAACTGCTTGTGTTGTTCATGATTGACAGAGGTGTTCTGAAAAATCTCTCCAGGTTTTTGCTCTTATCCTTGATGAGAGTTATGAAATAACTGAAGATTTTTAAGCTGCAATAAGTCTCTCCTGCTTTAATGACACAAACTTGATGCTGCTGCTTTAAAACGTTATTTGGGAGAAAACAGAAATTGGCATTTTTGTAACACCTTCCAAGACCTGTCTCCCAAGCAAATAAATTAACTTTAATTTAAAACAAGACAGCGGGATACTGACCTTCCCAACCCTGCAACACAGTGAACAGCGACACAGCATCCAGGCTCATCACGAAATTTGGTTTTCACCAGGTTTAGCCAGTCATCAACTATCTGATTGGGGGGTGGTGCTCCATCATCGAACGGCCAGTCCTTTGAAGGAAAACAGACATTAGCAACATGGATTTCAATCCGTAACCAGAACCGGGGAAGGAAGATATTGCATTCAGCAATAAGTGCCTATTACACTAGCAGTGCTGTAGTTATTTTTCTGGTCGCACAGAAGTTTGCAAGTCAATATCATAATGCAACACTAAATGTTTAACAACCATTTAATTGTACTTTTCAATAAAATCTCAATAAAACTCAACACCAACTCCTTTGTAGTATAGAATTTTTTAGAAAAATAGCTGCCCTTGAAATCCCATTTTATTAAAAACATGTAAAAATCAATAGACATTTCAAATAAACACGTGAAAGATGAGAACTCTGTAGACTTTTGCCTGCGGTTGCGTCAACTTATTTAAAATACTATTTGTACCGCAGACTGTACAGAGGAGAAGCTACTTCCCAACAATTCAGGGGATCAGCAGAGGAGAAAGTATTTCACAGGTCTGGCTGCCATGAATCCAATAAGCAGGACAGTTAAAATTACCTGGCTATTTTCAAATATATATTAAAAAAACCCAACACTCACAAGCAAAAAAGCAGAGTGCTTAGACAGGCTCAACCACCAAGCAGCATTTACAATCACATTTCTGCCTATTTGAGGGGTAGCCAACATTCAAACCCCGTAGGCCACATTTAATACCAGCAACCCGGCCGTCAATCAGAATTCCATGCGAGAAGGTGCCCATTTTCTCGAGGTCACAGCTCTCTCCTGGAACCTGAGCTAAGCAGGGTACTACATGTCCTGTATCGCAAGACCAAGCACAACATCACATGCTGTTCAGCTCCCCCAGACACAGGGAGTGCTGCAGAAAGAGCACTCCTGGATGCGAGGGAAAAAAACCACACTCTGATTATTTAGCACTTTCCATTAGACGGCTGCAATGCATTTTATAAGAGACTCATAGCCAGAGTTTCATATTATTCAACCTCTCTAACCAGCACAACTGCTTTGAAATGAACCCTTTTCTTCCCTCTTTGGCTAGAAACAAATCTTTCATGGAGTACCTTGAGAACAGATTATCATGAAGTAATGTTGTCTGAAGCCTGAAAGCAGCATGCACAAACTCTTAGTAGAACCAAAGGTGAAAAAAAAGACAGGTTTTAAATGTTGAAATGCACTTATGGCCACCCCAGTACTTCCTGAGTGCAAGTGCAGCTTCACACAGGCCTCACACATTAGCACTTCAAAAAGCTGCAACATGGAAAGCTGCGTCTCGGACCTCCGAAACCAAAAAGCTTTAAGTTACTGAAGTAACTTTGTGTGTGTTGAATTCAGAACAATACACAAAGTCTGAAGAATGCAGAGAACTCTTTTTTTTATAGCAAATGCGAAATGAAAAATATCTGGGGCAACACAGCAAAATGAAAGACTACAGGAACAAGATGCTAAAGTAAAACTTGTTCTTTCTAATAAAAGGCTTTTACGAGATTTTCCACTCAATCACACACTGGGAGCTCTATTATTTTAGGCCCAGTGTCATCCACTGTCCCAGGAAGAGATTATGGGCTGCCAACAGAAGAGGCATTACCCACTGCAAGATGCTTTCATTTGAAACTGCCTCGCAAAGAACAGGATTTACATGTCAGTTCTGTGGCCTAGTTTTGGATTAAATTAAATCCTTTCCTTTGGACCCAATGCGGGTCATGCATTGCTTTAGCTTACATGGTAACCATCGTGTCCACACAACTCCTGCGCTGGCCTGAATTAAGGACAATTGTCATTTCCCCACAGATCATCACCTTCCCAGGAATGGCACAGCGCTGCCATTGAATCAGCACTGATAAAACACTGCTGCACGAGACGCTGCCCACAACAAGGAGCAGAATAATTCTGTGACCAGAGGAGCAATTGCAGCAAAGTTCTGCATTCGGGTGGCGGCCGTTCCACAGAGCACAAAGCATAAAGTCTGATCCAGGGATGAGCGGTAACGAAGGACCGATAGAAGAACAATGAAACGTGTCTTACATCCTGAAGATGAACAAAACTATCACGGCCTCCTTGACTGACAGCCAGTGCAAAAATACTTTCAGAAAAAAATAACCCACCAGTTTTTCCGATGTGGCATTTTTATGTTACAAGACCTCATACATGAACATAACTGTAAGAACTGCAGAAGCCCACAGAAACTAAATCCATCCCCGCCTCCTGCCTCCTGGATTTAATCTCTGTTGATAAACACGCGCATGCAATAGTACTACTTCAAACACGGAACATCTAAACCTCCCCTTTCTCACTGTGCCATCTGCCAAAGCAGCTCTCGAGCTGCCACATTCTGCCCGTCTTGCCAGCACATGATCCTCTACTACGGCATGAGAACAGGCTTTGCGAAAATGCTCTCGTTTTCAAGGGTTTCACTACGCTTTTGACCTCAACCGTTTTAAAATAGACACTAATCTCTCTCAGGCTGTGTTTTTAATCTCAATGTTATTTTTGCAAGCAAATATTAGCTTTAAATAGTGACGTGTTACTTTCCTCAGCCAGATGGCAATTCAATACATTTCTGAGCAGCACCAGGACTCTGTTCTAACAAAGGTGTATTCGCAGGAAAGAAACCATACAGGAGATGGTCGTATTGGTGACCAGTTAAAACTTATCTCAGATATCAAACCACTATTGCAATACAGTAAATTACTAAGACAACCTTATGACTGGGATCATGAGGATCAGTGATGGTATTAGCAGCAAACCTTCCCTGTCACCTCCTGCTTTCTGTTACCCTTAACAGATGCCTGGTGGATTTCTCTCTGTTTTGCCTCCTGCAGCAGCAGAACACTAAGAAGAACTGGTAGGTACCAAACACAGAGAGGCTGGTTAGCGGAGGCCAACGTGCACAGACACAAGACTCCCACGTGCGTCACCCAAAGCGAAAGGGTCTCCAACAGAACGGTGCTCAGCAGAGCTGGCGGAAACACCATTTCCAGGTTTTAGAAAAGCTTCCTCAAAAAAACCTGCTTTCGGTTCAAACCTACCAACATGAAGCTTTTATAGTTCCTTGAGAACCAAAACCCCCAAACTATTTCAGAACCACTCTCTGGAGACACTGGCCATGGACCGGAGAAGGGGAATTTTGCCCATAGCTGCAGAGGCCGAGGTCAGGGGCCACCTCGGCAGAGCCGGACACCTGCAAAACTGCCCTAAGTCTTCTAGGAAGAACTCAGATCTCAGCTCTGGCACAGGAACACAGAAATACTCTAAGCCCCAGCTTAAATCAGGGCTCTGAGGGCTTCCACACCAGAAGTTTAATCCTTCCAGCCTCTGGCACCCTCAGCAGTATCACAGCTAAAGGTTTCACAGCAGCCTGCCTGAAAATACTGCGATGCCCAAGTCCACGACAGCTCTAGAGTGGATGAAAATGCCCCGGGAGCACCGAGAGCCCTGTAATGACTGATTTTTCCAACAACACTGAGGCCCACGTGGCTGCCTGGAACTGCAGTAAATGCTTACCGGGGCCTGGAGCCAAGGAACCTGACTGACCTGTACTCGGAGTTTTCACAGCTATGCCAGGATACAAGTTCTTCTCCTAATGGAAAACTGCAGAAGTTTTCCTCTGACTGAGCCATAAAAATCAAGAGGCAACAGAAGACTGACTACCTGCAACAAGAAGGTAAGATGCAGTTTCCGGCCTCACAACAGAGTATTACTCACTCCAGTAAAACAAACTGACGATATCTGACACACTATCATAATTCAGAAGTATTGCCTGGAAAAATACCGCCTGCAAGCTTAGTATGAGCACACACCTATTAAAAAAACCTCCACTAAAACACCAAGCAATGCTAGACGATATGGTCAGACAGTTCTTGCTTAATGTTAACTCCGAGTAGCAGTTCAGGAATTGCCCCTACTGACCAGGGAAGCCACCAGCAGCCAGGCTCTGTTTGGGGGTGACCAGTGACAAGGTTCTCAATCACCATCCTGCTACAGCCAGTCCGTGGGAGCCTGTAGCAACACGCCAGCTCTAGGCTCAAAAGGTGGCATTTTTTTGAAAGAGAGAAAATATTTTTATTTGCATCCTGGGGAGGTCGACAGTACAGTCAAGAAGTGCTGTTCCTACAGAAAAGGACCAAACCAAGTTGGATGAACCTCAAGGCTGAACATTGGTTTAGTATCGACCCAGTCACTAAAGGCAACCAAAACATCTCAACAAATCCAGAAATCCCAGAACAGACATTTCTAAGTGCTCAGGCAACAGTAATAAATCAGCAAGTACCTTTCACAGAAGTACAGCGAGTTTCTCAACACCAGCTTTATCTGGCACAGGGGATCACATCGCGTTTGGCCAATCTGAACAAGTCGTGAGCTCTTGCCCAAAGCACAAAGGCCACCCCCACACTTCTAGACAAGTGATTTCTCATTTTTAGACAGTTTTAAAGGCAACTCACTAGAACCTGGATTCCTTCTTTTTCAATAGGAGCTTGATTATAAGTGGCATCACAAACTCGCACCAAGGTTGTCACTCCATACTTCTTCAGCTCCTTTAAGAAGAAGGAAAACATGTGAGGACATGGACAGGGTGAAGAATTAAAGAACTTTCTCATCAGCTACAAAACTCAACATTTTACACAGATGGTGGTACCGTGACTATTGCACAGCTCCAAGGTGACTACACAACAAAGGAGCAAGGAGGGCTTATGGTCAGCATTAGGACAAGGGTTACAAGTGACAGGAATAAATGTGAAACACTTCTGAATTCTTCTTCTCCAGGGAAATGCCAAGGCAGAAAAAAAAAACATATATAAAAGTAAAATTAAAATAGCTTCTTATATTCTCCATGCATCATCATCTTCTCTTTAAATAGAAGCCTGGAGCTGTTTGCTCCAGCCAGTGTTGACATTTTGAGGCAGGGAGGAACAGAACACACACGACCCACCATACTCCAGCTTCCTTGTAATGCACTATAAGTAGCACATTGTGCTAGATAAATAGTCAGAAGATCAAACAAAAGCTGTTCCAGCTCATTCCGACGGTTCATACCGCAAGCAGAATTTCCTCTCATGTTTGGACTGAATCACTATTAACTTCTAACAATTAGCAATAATATCTATTCCAGAGTCAAGACTCCTGAAAAAGGAAGACGATCCACAACAATGGGAGAGGGAGAATATAAAGACCAAAAGAATGTGGCTTTCATACAAAATTAACCACTAATATCTGAGCGGACTCATGGGGAAGAGCACACTGGTAGATGATGGAAGTGTGTTAATAGCCACAGTCAGCCATCAGCATCAGATAACAGATCTCGTTGGAATGAAAAAGATCTGCATATGCAAGATAAAAGTCCTCTAGATCTAAGATATAAGGGCACAAAGATACTTAAAATCCGGAGCAAATTAAAATGCAGAAATACACTGTACTACTGCTTCTCTGGGGATACAGTCTGTCACTTCTTCAGAAAACTGAATACAGAAACTGTGAGCATATCAGGAAATAAGGATAATACTTCATTTGGCTGCCTTACCTCTACAAACTTGCTGAGGGTTCCATCAGTTGGGTTGTGAGTGATCAGGAATCGCATACTCTCATAAGTAATTTCCACGGGGGCCGGACGGTTCATAATGGCAAACAAAATGTGTGAGGGGCCAAAAAAAAAAAAAAATTAAAAAGAAGATCGATAGCCTTGGAAACGTTTCACAGCAGAAAACATTAAAAAGACCACTAAAATGCCTGGGATTGATCAGAGCTTGCTTTGATGTGTTTGTTCCTTAAAGAATTCACTTCTAGAAAAGCAGGTTTGCTTCAGAATCCACTTAAATTCAACCTCGGCCTCAATTACTGCAGGTGGTATCCTTCAGACTCCAAAAATTCTGACTACATGCAAGACTAGGCAGCCTGTTCTACATTTAGGCACTGGTGAGGCAAAAAAGTAAGGGTGGATTTTCTCTCCACTTTGTTTTCTTGACGCTTAGTTTTGCTAGAGTCAGTAAAAGGAATATGCTTCCAATGTGCAGAAGATATCCCATATATTTGAGTGTGTTCGCTGTGTCTGGAGTCTTCAAGGCAAAGTAATTATGGCACGTAGAACCCCCTGCGCTCAGCTCACTTGTCAGCCAGGGTGCTGTGCTGGGCCTGGCAGAAGTCTGCCCTCACGCTCAGAATCGCCATAAATGTGTGACGGAGATTCCAACAGAACACCTAAAGAGAAGAAAAAAAATATAATTAAGAGGGATTGTTGCTTCTACTTCCAAAACCACCAAATATTGACCCTCCTAGAGAAACTCTATGGTAAGACTATGGTTAAAAAAGCAAACAAAAATCAAGGAGATCAAGAGTCCCAATAGGAGTAAGCCCAAATATTCTCTCGGCACCAAGAACACTCTAGCCCAGGGACACGGGACTTGTTGTAAGTGCTGTTCCTGGCTGGCAGGCACCGGAACGGAGAACAAGGCAACCTTTTTGTGCTCTCCACAGCTCCTCCCTCCCAAACAGGTGCCCTAGAAGAGGAGAAAATAGCCCAAAGCCAAGTACACACTCCAAAGTGCCTGTTGGTACAGTCATACCTGCTTGGCTTAAACCCAAATATGTACAAAATATTGTTAATATGGCTTTATGTTCTGAACAAAATAAGCAGTACAAGCAGAAATAAGAGTATAACTGCTATCTATGCGGGCTTTCGCTAGCAGATAAATTTCACCAACATTTTATCACCAAACTCCCAAGAGCAGTAGGGAGATACCCTCCAGAAACGAGTCCTTTCAAAAGCAACCAAACGGTCATTTAGCACTAATAACTTTTAATTATTCTCAGTCTTATCTATGTTTACAGGTTAGAGCATTAAGACAGCGGCAGCTTCCAGTCCTAACACACAGGATTCAAGATAGAGATGTTGCAGCAACAGCAATAAAAGACGGAACAATGGAATTCTACCATGAAGCTTAGGGGGATGAAGATGGAGCTATCCTAAACTAGCTCAACTCATGTAAAGCTGAAATACTAAATAAAAAATGTGGCTTTTCACTGCGTTTAAAAAGCACGAAGCCAAAGAATCACTGCTGCCACTTCTTTTTCACGGAAGAAGTTTTAAATCAGCTGAATAAAATCCGAACTAGCAGCCAGAAGTCACAAACCTGCAACTCAAGCAGAAAGGTCACCGTGGCATGCTGGAGTGAGCACAATTAGGGAAAAACACACATGCATGGAAGTTCACACCCCAAACTGCTGGCGCGCTCAACATTTTAATGAGATCCTCACTTTAAAACAGTCAAATTAAGTACTACAAAATTATCTTTTTCACTGACATGAAGTCAAAAATCACCCAAAGAATAGCAATTATTTCCTTAAAGAACAGCTTTCAATGCCAAAAAAATACATTAATTAGGTTGCCAGAGGCAAGAACAAAGATGTTTTCAATAACCTCCCCCGACCTCAATGCAGTTCTTCCTCTGAGTGACTGAAATACAAATTTCAAAAACGAATCCTGGAATATTTTATCAGTGTAATGACTACAGGATTAAGTCTCACTCCAGATAGAAGCCTCCTATCTAAACACATCATATTCAAGTCTCTACACTTGTCAATTCTTGCATATTTGTCACAATTTTCTCATATATAGTACCAAAACTCAAAGGATTTGTTAAAATGTATTACAGTCTGCTACAGCTACGATGTACCATGAACAGAATGACTAAAGTTACAGCATCCACATGTGTTCAACACTTGTAAACTTGATGCAAGAAAGCCTTTTTCGGGCAAATACTGGCCTGTTTTCCCCCCATTTGAACATCCACCCTGGTCCTGCAGACATCACAGAGCGGTTTCAACACTAACTTTTGAGGACCTAACAAGGTCATTAAAAAAAAAGAAGCGGTCAACAGGTCTAGGAGATCAAAACTTGGATCCAGAGTACCACAGGCTTACAGCATTACAAAGTACACTGTCACAAAGGGAAGAGCTATTGTGGCATATTCAAACAAATTCTTTAAACATTTTTCTTTTCAGCACCAATAATTGGGTTGGAAGAGCCTCAACCAGTGCTATTTGCACTGTGAGTTGTATCACATCAGGTCATTATCGTTACGCTTCTCCTCCCTCAACCAAATCAAAGAGGGAATTTCAACCCAATTATTTTAAAAGTCTTCTGTAAAAACTATTTACCAAGCCATTATGAAAGTACACATGGGGATGACAAGTTCCAGTAAATTAAGTGTGGCAGGAGGAGTCAGCAGCTCCAGTCCTGCTCTCAGACCTGACCTTGGCCAAGCCACTTCCAGCAGCTCAAGTCATCTGCAGAACAGGAACGACACCATCTTACCTTCCCCAAAGGAATATTACTGAAGCATTTAATTAGCTAATAGCTAAGGAGTGATTAAAAATGTAAAGCACTGTATTTAAGTCTGAAAAGTGATTTCCAGAAGGATAAGTTTAGGTAGCACAAAACCCTATTTTTAAAGTTTGGTTACTGACACATACATCTCTTCCTCCCATGGCTTTCAACTGTTCACTGTTAGGCTAAAGTTTATAAAGGAAAAAACAGGCTTCTAATTAAAAAAATTAAAAACAGAAAAACCCCTATTGTCGACAATGTCTGATCTCCCCAAGTAAATAGAATTTCTTTCCCTGTGCAAGCAAGCAAATTTGCACTTCAAAATCCCAAGAGAACCAAGCGCTATCAAACTGATGCTAAATAGTAACCAGGCCCATGCATAACATAAAACAAGAAACCATTTTTCAGCCAATCAACCTTTAACTTTTTATACTTAGAAAGTGAAAAAGCACATGGAGAGAAACCAAAAAGCTACTACATGTTTAACGTGGCTGGCCTCAGAAAGGGAGCAGAAGCATCCAATGTGTCAACACTACGAATGAGGCGCAATAGCTCCATCAAGAACCTGAGGAGGAGAAAAAGCAGAGAAAGCAGCACAAAAAATCCACACGAGAGCCACTCATGCACCTGAAAAGAACTAGATATGCTTGGGACAGTTCCTGATGCCGTTTAACTTAATAATCAGGGAATAATCATCAATCAAGATGTCTTATCTATACGATCAAGTTTAGTGAGCTGCGACAGTCTTTGCACCTACAGACAGGACTAATTTCAGTTTAACTAACAGCACTGTGAGCTCCCCATCCCTCATGCTCACACAGCCAAGAGCCTAACAAAGCCTAATGAGGCCAATTGGAGAAGAATGTCTTTCAAAATGCTACGAACATGCAAGAATGTGCTTAAAATGTAAGCAAGGGGCACCCCTATTAGCCAGCACAAATACATCAGGGTGATTAACTAATTAAGAGAGAACAGTTAAATGAATTCCTGACTTGACAGAAACTTCGCTTGAGATTGCCTTAAATAAAAATCCAACACACCTACAATATTCAATTCACCTCCAGTAGCTGCCTCGTCTATCATCACATTGACTCCTAAATTAAGTATTTCAATAGGGCAAGTCGCTTGTTCTCCTGCACCGAGCCTGTGCAAGTCCAGGGAGACAGGTCTAATGAAAAACAAGTAATAACGTCCAAAGGAATTCCTAGTGCCACCATCTCCTTCAAAACACATGGTGAAAAGCGCTGCCTTAGCTACGCGGAGACAGCGAAACAGCTTGGAACAGCTGCAGCTTCCAGAGATTGCAAAACAGGGACACCTTTGGAAAGGTCACTGGGATCAGCTTTCAAAATAACCCAGCGCACAGGATGCACAGCACAGCCCGCTAATTTGTCAGTCAGTCTGAAAAGACCACTGCGGTGGTTTGAAAAGCAGTATTTTGAAACCAGCTCAACTAATTTTGCTCCTGTTAAGTGGGAACCCACGTTGGATGTTAACGAAGTTAGGTCACAAGCTGTTGAATTTTTCCTCTTTTATAAAACCTCGTTCCGTTTGCATTTACACGTGTGAAATCGGCACCACGGGACAATGACGACACACAACTCGATCCTATAGAAATTGCCACCCTGGTAGGACACAGGAGCCCGGCCGGGCTCTTCTGACACTGTGTACGTCACATTTCACCTCCCCTTCCTGCACTGCCCCGCTGAGTGACCCACATTCTGCCCATTCCCTATCAAAATGTCCTGTTCCGCAGGAGCACGAGGTGCTTTTCAAGTGAAAGAATTCACCAAGACAAGCCTTAAAGCAGTGAAAGCACACATTAGCAAGAACCAAAGCAACCATCTTTTCTAAAATATACTCTCCTAGCATACAGAGGAAAAACTCTGGAACTAACATTCTCGGAAAAAATTCTTGAGCGCTCTCTGAAGGAAGCTTGCTCAGAATGACACGTGCCTAGGGAGGGGTGAGGTCAGAAATTGTGCTGTTCCACCCTCCCCGGCTCGGAGCTGACAAGTTCTGCGGGTGACTCATTCCTTTTGCACTAACCCAGTCGCTCAGTCCTAGGCCGTAAAACCGAGGGCAGGAGACAGAGATCTGCCTTTGCTAGAAAAAAAAGAAAAAAAAGAAGTCCAGATTAAAGAACTTTCAACTTAAAAGTGACACATCAGGAAAGCAAAAGAGATGTCGAATGTACAGTGTGAGACTATTCAATGAGAGAACAATCCTGCAGCAAAACTCAAAATTGAGTAATACACAAAAAAATTTAGCTGCCATCCCCGCAATTTGGGTGAGGTCAAACCACTGCACATCCAACACAGGCACCGATGGACAGAGCTCAGCGTCCTGGCACTCAGCAGCAGGGCACGATTAGATATTGCACTGCCTCTTGCAGAAAGAATTGATAGGCACGTGTGCTTTACGCTACAGACCTTCCTTTCCTTGAGACAGAACCTGCTTCACAGTTAAAAATACTGTTCCAACACCTCGGATTTTTTTGAACACCTTCCCCACCCACCACTTGGTTTTTAAAATCCCTTTAGCGGACACATTTGAATGATATTTGCATACCATGCCCAAAAAGTTGAGAGTTACTAAAAGTGTTTGAAGTCAAAACCAAAAGACCTTGCTAAGGAAATTTCAGCTATTACCCTGTTTAAGTCCCCGAATTATATTTAAGTAAAATCCAAAATTACTTTAGAGAACAGTTCATGAGTATATGACATTAATAACTTATTCCTACAAGCCAGAATGCTGAGTTGTCTGAGCTGTATCAACTGTTGGTCTTTGAAAACACAGTCCTGCTGGATCATCAGCTTCCCTGACAACTCAGACTGAATATTCTCACACTTTAAGATGAAGTATCAAAAAATACCCAAAAACCCATTAACAAGTCAAGCAAGACTGAAAAGCAATTTAAAAATCACACAGCAACAGTGATATTATTCTATGAAGTTACAGAGTTGAATTACTTGCATCTTACTCATCTCACTTTTTTGAATTTGCCATGTTCATCTGCTGGAAAAATGACTTAGTGGAGAGTTGGCTCCTGTTCCACGCTCCCGCGGCACCTGAGTTCAGTCTGACAACTGAAACTGAAGCTCATCGATAAATCTCACTGCACGTCCACAAAGTCTCCATTGTTCAAACCCACAGTCCATTATTTCGAGCTGAGCTAGACTTTCAGTGTAAGGCACCAAAAAGAATTTAACTTTTTAGTACAGAACAGAGAGAAACAAGGGGTAACAAAAAGGTACACGTAACAGTGACCTGGATTGAGAGCAACGCAGCATCTCGAGTGTTATAACAGCAAAAAGGATCAAGAGATTTAAGACTCCGTTACCCTTTCACAATTAGCAAAATGAGACACAAGATGATACCAAAGTCAACAGCCACTATAGAGTTATTTTATGATATGCATCAGCCTGGCCTAAAGAGGTGCCAGCCTGATCTAGCACTGCAATTCATATGTGCCAAAAAGAGTAACTTCTAGGCCAGAATCTCAGGCCATTAGGCCTATTTTTCAGTGTTTAGACAGAGCTGCTTTAAACTTGCAACTCTTTTAACAGGCAAATAAGCTGTCAAACTAATCCAAATACAACAGACAGCACAGAGCTAGTTCAGTAACAGTACATCACCGAAAGCATTTTTCCTCTTCCAAAGACATAATCAAAACACACAACCTACACCATTTACAAAAATTATCCGCTTGCACTACACTATCTCAAGGGCCACATCGTCAGCTGTGGCTCATCCTCCTGAAAGCAAGGACAGATTCGTGCCCGTCCGCTCTCCCTCGCAGCCTCCCAGCAGTTAACAGCACACATTCCACCGCCGGGCAAAGTCCAGGAGCGAGGAAACCGGCAGCGATCACAGTTCAGCTCCACTCTGATAGAGGAAGAACATTTAAATACTGCTGTGTGGAAGAGAATGACGGCTATTTGCAGGTGATTAAACCTTAAGTCAATCTCCTATGTCTATGGGAGATGTACATAAAAATATCACAATGAGCCGCTATGCAATAAAGCAAACCCTCCTGGCTGTGCATCCATACGGACGTGGATCCTTACTCCTACCTTAACTTTGACTGATCTTTTCTTTCCAACAGTTGAGTTCATTAAGTATTTCTACACGTTGAGTCATAAGGAGATAGAGTTTTCTGGCTGCTGCTAGTGGTGGGTTTATCTTTTTTCTTCTTTAAATACTAACTGCAGTTCTGAGTCAGACCCTGACAGGTTCATTTAGGGAGTTTTGAAGCGAGTTTCCATTTATACAGCAGCCTTTAAAAGCCAACTTTCTGCCTTGCTCCTCCTCACACAAACCAACCAGCACACAACTGCCCTGAGAGAAAAAGCAGATTGTGACTAATTACACTGAGGAACCACGAGGAACCATCACCGCAGCTGAGCGGAGGCCACTTCTAGGATGATCCCCGCACTGCAACACCTCCCAACCTGCAGCCCTGCCTGTGCCCCACATCCCAAACCTCTAGCTCTCAATTACAAGGGTTCCTCACCCAACAAATCACGCCCTAGGCAGCAAACCACAGCCGTTCCCAGTAAGTACACCACTCCCTGTAGGTCACTCCTAACACCCTTGGCACCACCAGCACTTTCTTTACCGCTGCCCTGGCCAGACTTCATCAGCTGCCCCTTTCCAGCCCGGGCAGCTCCAAATCCCCCAGGACAGCCCTTTTTCTACACAAACCCTCAGCATTCACAACCCTGCCCCCACTCAAACCCCAGGAAAGCCACCACATCCTGGACACCCTTCCTTCCCAGCCCCACGTGCCCCCTCCAGCCGGAGAATGATCCCCCCCAACACCACTCCCGGCTTCTCCCCCTCCGCTTTCCAGCCCAGATCCCAGAAAAACTACTTATCTTCTACAGACCTTCTCCAGGCCTAACACAAGGCAGGGCCCCTTCCCCCAAAACAACCCTCCCATCCTTTTGCAAACTCTTCCCCCATCCATACATATACACATGAATAATTAGCAGCCCCTCCCTTCAAACGAACCCCTCCAAATGCCCCCCCATACCAGGCACAAGCAAGACTCTCCCTACTCACCTATGCCAACCCCTTATTCTCCCATCTTATAAGCAACAAACTCCCCTCTTCAACATCTTCCCCAAGCCCAGGTACAAAGCAGACTCTGTCCCCTAAACTGACCCTTTGGGGTCCACTCTTCCCAGCCCCACAGCTGAGGAAGGACCCTTCAAACCAGCCCTGCAAATCTTGGGGATGAGCACTGTAAATCAACCCCATCCCACAGCTGAATAGGGACCCCCCGAAACCAGCCTCGCAGGTCAAAATGCCACTAACCCTAATGCTAACCCCACAAAGCAGCCCAAACCCACAGGCAAAGGTTACAATCCTAAACCAGTCTCACTGTGGGGGTTCCTCATATCAGCCCAATCCCACAGGCAGTGGGACACCTCCCCCAAAAAGCAGCCCCAAAGCACAGCAGGGATCCCCCAAAAGCACCCCTAAAGTGCATGGGGGAACGCCAAAAGCAGACCCAAAGTACAGCAGGGACCCCCCCCCAGGCTGGCAAGCTGCCCCAAACCTGCTCCTCAGGCTGAAGCAGCCCCTGAGCCCCAAAGAATTCCTCAAACAAGCCCTACAGGTCAGGAAATCCCCCAGCCCAGGAAGGACCCCCCTGAACCGGCCCCTCAGACTGAAAAGAGCCTTCTAGACCAGCAAGGACCACCCAAACTAGACCCACAGACCACGCAGAACTCCCAGAACACAAAACACCCCTCAAAACAACCGCGGGGCCTCAAACAGTGTCTCCAGGCCAGGGAGGCCCCTCCAGCCAGGGGGGTCCCCTCAAAAACTCCCCAAGGATCCGGTGGGGACCCCACAGGCCGCCCCAGAGCCACAGTCTCCCCTTCTTCGCAACCGGGGCCCGCCCCAAGGCGGGGGCTCCCGCTCCCCCTCCTCACCCGCAGCCCCCCAGCTCCTCCCCACCGCGGCCCCTCACCCTGGGCATTGAGCGCGTCGGCGTTTTTCCGAACGGGCCCGGCGCCTCCCACACAGCGGGCCGGGAAGGAGCGGGAGGAGGCGGGAGGGGGCGCGGCGGGCCCGGCCCGGTGGCGGCGGGGCCCGTGACAGGGCTGGGGCTGCTGGACCCGGTCCGGCCCGGCCGCGCGGAGAGACCCGAGAGCCCGCGCGCCGCCACACGGCTCCGTGCGCACAGGCCGCTCCCTCCCCGCCCGCGCCCCGTGGTACGGCCCGCCCGCCGCTGATTGGCACGGCCCGGCTCACACCCACATACGGCATTGGTATGGTCCGCCCCCCCCCCCGCGCCTCGGTTCAGCGCGCCGGGCGCGTCCACTCGCTGAGCCGCGGGGGTGCACCGGGCATGCCGGCGAGGCACAAGCGGCGCTGGGGAGGCCACGCTCCCCACTGCAGCGGGTTATCGTGCCGCTGCCGTGCGACGAGCTGGGTCCTCCTTCCTGTGCCGCGGGGAACAGCTTCCTACATGGCGCCGTTGTTGGAACAGGCCCCCTCCCCCCCACCGCCAAAGAGGCAGGATTGGTACAGCCCGCTTCCCCCCCTTGGGCATTGGTATGGCCCTTTCCAGTGGGGCCCGGGGGCGGCTCGCCCTGCCCCGCCGGCGGTGTGCACGGCACTAAGCGAAACGCGCCGCCCTGCTGTCCCCAGTCCCCCTTGGTACGCCCCGCTCGCCCCCACCACCCCCCCGCCCTTCCGGCGCACTTGGACTGGCCCTCCAGCCGCACGTGCGCGCGGGCCGTTCCACGCCAGCACCCCCCCTAGCGCACAGCGGCAGTGGTACAGCCCGCTCTCCATTCCCCCCCCGCCCCGCGCTCAGTGGTTCGGCCTGTTCCGCCAGTTCCCACGGATTCCGCTTCCCCCGCCCGCTCCGGGACCGCTGTCACATTTGTGATATTTGTGGCGTTTTCTGCCCCAAAAGCTGCCCCGCGATGGGGAGCGGCTGTGAGGGACGGCGGGACCGTGCGGGCCAGGCCCCGGGCTGCTCCAGCCTCCCGGGAGCAAGAGAGATGCAACCACCTGGAGAAAATCACTGAGGCTCTCAAAAATCCCCCAAACCAGCAGAGTTAGAACCCTCCGAGTTCAGTTTATTAATCCCCTGTAACAACCACCGCCTTCGTTTGGAGCCACGGATGAATGCAGCCTTTTCTGCCAGCAGAGAGAAACACTCAGGAGCAAAGGACAGAGGGAAGGATTCGTTCATGGAGGAAAAAATGGTGGGAGGACGGAGCAGGGATGGCCCAAAACACATCCACCCCCTATTTTCAGCCCCTGGCTCCTCAGCCTGGCGCCGTCTGGAAGGAACCGTGTCCATTTTAACACCCAGTGACTCTATTTTTGAAGTAGCCAGAGACTCTGGCCAAGCTCAGGGCTGCGCTGAATAATAACAAAGGAATGTCTGAACCCCTTCACACTGTGAGCGGATCAGACAACGTGAGGAAAGAAGGTAGAAGTGACTCAATTTAGTGAAGTTACCAGCTAAGCAAAATGTCCAGGTTCACTCAGGGAGTGTTGGAAACTGGTCCAAGATTTCCACATTTCCAGTCCAATAGCCCCATCAGGCAACTTTCCTCTGAAAACTGAAACATGCTTTAAAGGAGCCACACACATTTGTTTTGTTTGTTTGTTTCTGAAGTTCTTTGAGGAATAAATCTATATCTAATGAGGAACAGGTCCAAAACCAAGGACAGCTGCCACCCAGAGCTCCAGGAGCGGAGGCTGTGGCATTTACAAGTGACGCAGCTGTGGGTAAGGATGAGACAGGGACAGCAGGGAGGGAAAGAGAATGTCAATGGAAAATATGCAAGAATGACATTGAAGATACACAACAGGGGTGAAGGAAAAAGAGACGGTATGTGAATTAGGAGGGAAGTGACGGAGGAGCAGTGCAGGCACACATATCAGGGACCCACCCAGGTCTGACGAACGACGCAGCCATTGACCAAGTGACAAAAACCTGGGTCAGGTTCGGAATGGCACCTTGGAGGCACAAGGGAGAGAACGAGAGTCAGGCTGTGTTACCTGGGGCCGTTGGGGGCCACGTCTGTCCATGAATATCAGCTTGGGCTCAGCACAGGAGGGGCTGCTGCAGACAGTGCTCTGGTACAAGATATTGAGAGATCAAGTAAGAATCTCACATTTCTTTAATAGGCTAAAGTATATGTGTAATTCCACAAATTATAAAAGCTATTGTCCTCCCGTGATCTCATGACAACTTATTAATAGAAGGCCATGTTTGATACTAATTTATGGAGTTGCAGTGCCCAAAAGGTATCCTGTATGCTAAATAACTGCTGCCTCTATAACAACAGAAACCCTTCATCCTGACCGAAAATACGTTCAATGCTGTTTTGCTGGGCTTTAAGACTGTGCACACAAACCTTCCTGCCCAGCTTCACCCCAGCACCTCTAACTGGATGTTCTTAACTGTTAATAATTGTAACCCACAGGAGTCTTTCTCTTCCCTCTTCAACACCGCATAACATCACCTGCCACGGGAGAATTAATTGTTCTCTCCAAAGTCCCAGCATGGGGCCAACGTGACAAGTATACCGAGGGTTTGAGCCCCCAGCAGGCACTGCAGGGCAGGGCTGTGAAGGCAGGAAGGGGCAGGCTCAGCTCCACACAAGCTGTGCTGCCTTACCGTGCCAGGCGGGGCGGCCGCGCTGCCCCCTCGCTCGGTTTTCCCCCAAGCCCGATCCCGGCCTCGAAGCCCGTTCCCGCCTCCGCACCGCCGCCTGGAGGAACCCCTGAACGCGCGTGCGCCAAGCCGGTTCGCTCCGGCGCGGGCAGCTCCGCGCATGCACAGCACGCACCGCCACCCGCGCTACGCATGCGCTGTGAAGCCCGCTGGGACTAAGCAGCCCGCGACTAATGTCGCGCCAGTCGATCTGCGCGTGCGCAGTCGAGGCCACGCCCTCACACGTGGATCTTCCCCCAATCATGGGCCCGGTTTTGCGCATGCGCCCAAGGGGAGGGGGCACGACGCGCTCGAATCCCGCCGGTGGCAGAGCGCGCGTGCGCGCGCTGGAGCCGGGCCGCGAGGAGCGAGGCGGGGCGGTGGGCGCGCGGCGAC
>VWYH01007286.1:2584562-2606015 GCA_013399365.1 Pampusana beccarii
CGCCGCCGCCGCTCCTCCCGCCCGGCGGCGCGGCCGGCGGCTCGGCCGCTCAGGCCTCAACCCCCGCCCCGCTGCTGCCCGGGGGCGCTGCCAAGATGGAGCCTGAGAACAAGTACCTGCCCGAGCTGATGGCCGAGAAGGACAGCCTGGACCCGTCCTTCACGCACGCCATGCAGCTCCTCACCGCAGGTACCGGGGCTCGGTGGGGCGGGCAGGGCCGGAGGCAGCTCCACCTTATGCGGGGCATGGGGACAGGGACCGGCGGTGGCAGGGCCGGGGGAAGCGGCGGGGACGGCTGTTGTACCGACCCCGTTCTGGTTCCGCTGCCCGGGCGAGATACCATCCCGGGGTTCTGAAGTTGAGATGTTTCTTTTATTTAATCTTGAGGTAATTCTATTATTCAGTCTCTGTTAAGTCCCTCGCTCAATCCAGGGTTGGGCCGGACTAAACGCAGAGCCAGAACTTTCTTTTTAAGATACGATGTATGGTCGTGTTGTTCCTTTGTGGTCATATTCGCCCTTTTCATCACAGGGTGGCGAGGGCACCGAAGAGAACGGTAAAACCCGGGGTTTCCCATGTAGCATCATCATGTAGCTTGACCCCCAGTGAGAAACGGCTTGCGATCTCTCATTTTCCACCCTGGTAATCTGGATTAGACCTTGTTTGGTGCTTCTGTCAAAGCCCGGGAGGGGATGGCCATGGCAGCCTTTGTTCTGTGCCCGGAGCAGCCTTCGCCTTCCCCAGCACCGGCCAATCGCCACTGGCTCTGATTCCTCCTTGTCTCCCCAGCGCAGCTGCTGCTGCACCCAGTGCCTCAATTGAGTCGATTCAGCTGCCTCAAGACACTGTAGTCATCTTAAAAACTGGAATAAGTCAAAATATTTTCTACCACTTACAGCTTTATGTGTGTGTATTGGAGAGCTAGGAGGTACCCTGTGCAAGGGTATATTCAGATTTAATCTAGAGTTGAACACCCTCTGGTATTTATCATTCTGCATTTAAATGAGTTTTTTTGAAGGTCTTCACAGCACATAGTGTTGCCGTAATTGGTACGGTGCTAGAAATGTTATTAGCTCTTCCTTTAATGTAGGAAATAATTCTTAGGAATTGCTGTCTCCCCTTGTGCGAGTAACTGAGATACATCGTCATGGGTAACTTGGCATCACTCGCGGACATCTTGATCTAAATAAATTGGTTTTATAATCCGATTTGCTGTCAATTTGATGTTTTTCATTAATAAAAGCCTTTAGCCAGCTGATGCTTGACAGCTCTGTGATAATGCGTGCCAGTGAAATGAAACCCAAGGACTTTGCTAATTCGTGCCCGAAGAACAGCATTCTCAGCCCACTTCGTAAAGCTGTGTTCGCTGAGTAGTGAGGGTTTATGAGTTTTCTTCATTAATTTAAAAATTGCTGATAGTGGACTGCAGCTTTGTGAGACTTAACATTGATCACTGGAAGAACTCCAGATGCTCTGGATATTTTGAAAATTGCTGTCCTGTGGGAGCGTTCGCTAATAGTCCAAATTCAGGACAATCTGAGCAAGAAGCTCATTGGAAAGATTTTGAAGTAAGACAATGGGTTTAGGCAACCAAATCTTTTTGTGTAGTTGTCACCAAACTGATGTGGATTGCTCAGAATTGTTCTACTGCTGTGACACCCTTTGGGGATGTCGTGTTGGAGAAGCTGCTCTAAAACCTAGTATGGAATTTAGGTTTGGGCCAAAGATTGTAAAGCATGTGGCCAGCACAATTTAAGCCAAATTACGGATTATTGAATGTCAGCAGGATTTGATTCCAGCCTTTTTTCAGGAGTGGAAGTTGCTTGTTCCACCTGCTTCTGGGAGGGAGCCCGACAGGAGTTCTGCATTAAAACTAAAACTTCATGTTTAAAAACAATACGTACAAGTAGGCTAAAATACTTCTTGTGATTCTGAAGCTGCTTAGCACTTCTAAAGAAAATCAGCATTATTTAGGAGCAAAATGAAGGTAGACACAGTGATGTGATACTGATTCCTAACTAATGTGCTGTGGCATGAAAAGGCAGTAGAGTGGGGGGGTGTGGGGTTCTGTTACCCTGAACAGAAACTGAACATTGGGATTTCTTACGCCTTGGAATACGATCCATTTTTCCTCACTCCTGTGAGCCGTGGTCTGTGTGACCGTCCTCTACCACAGGAACAGGAAAACCCCTTTTCCTCACTTGGATTTTTGCTCTCCATGTGCTGCAGGAGATGCTGATGGCTTGAAAGGCTCAGTCCTCCCTGCTTGCGTGTTTTGGGAGGAGAGGAGACATCCACCACTGTGTTAGCTACGCATAGGGTTATTTTTTCAAATTCCTGTGGTTAACCTTGGCTATTTTTACATCCCGAGAAGCGTGGGGCGATGAGGAGGGATGGAGGTGGGTGGTGAGGGGTGGATTTGGAGCAGTGGGTGAGATGTTAGAGTCTGTGTGTGTGTGTGTGTGTGTGTGTGTGTGTGTGTGTGTTCCGAGGAAGGAAAAAAGGGCTATGTGGGGATGGATGGGCCTCGCTGGAGTCATTTGCCAAGGAACCAAATAGCGGGATTAGAGATGGGATGGGTTTTTTCTTCTATTGTGTCATTTGGTGGTTCTCAGTGATGGTGGATCCAACACTTTTTTAGCAAATGGTTAATTATTTGCTGCCCTCAATTCCAAGATGTCGTTGCTACCATTGCAGGATGGGTTTTGCTGTGTGATTGGTGTGAACTGGGACTCACTGGTTTGCTTCACCTGATAGCATTGTGTTTTGGCAAGATAGAAGATGCTTCTGGGTGGTTTCATTTGCATCAAGAAAGTTTTCAGGTGCTTTTATTCTTGATGGGTGTGTAGAAAGCACTTCTTGTTAATGTGCAGAATGCATTATCAGAAATTTCCTTACTTTTTTGGAGAACCAAAATATTTGAGAAGTAATCACATATGATAGGGTCTAAAATTGTGCCTCAGCAGGGATAAGGCCACCAGTGCAATCTTTAGTTTCCAAGTCTTGGTTCCTTGATCTGTTCTTATAGCTAAAAGAAAAAAAAGACTATGTAAAACTAGCCAAGGCAGCCAGCTCTGTTGCTTATTTTATAAATTTGACAAGTGCTTGAAATTTTGGGTTTCTTACTTTTGCATAGTGTCTTCAGAAAATAATTTATTTTTAAAGCAAAAAATCAAGCTATCTCTTTTCCAAGTGATTAGATCCGGTAATTATTTTAAACTAAGGAGTCATGGTAACACTTTTGTAAGAGAGCCAAGGTGCTGTTGCAAGTAGAAATACCAATTTTAGGTGCTTTTTTCATAATTATGCAACACAGTCTCCGCATTCTATATTTACATCTCTAAACTAAAACCCGGTCTATGATTCTATATTACCATGTCCATAAAGAAAGGATAAAATATTGATTGTTTCATCATATTTTCTTAAGGGTTTGGAGTTTTTTTGGTTGCACATCTAGAAGCTTCCCCAGGGTCTGCACAGTTTGGTGCTCAGCCCAACCTGTTCTTTCTCTTGCTGTTTGGAGGATACGAGAATATTGCTAAGTGGATAATATACCGTGTATTTGATAGGCTGATCTTCCAAAACTCTAAACGTGAACATTTAAGTTAAAATATATAGTTTCTGATGTGGACAGAAATAACAGGAAACACAAGATATTACAGCTGCCCTTGTTTAAATTCTGGTAATGACTAAGCAGCCTCAGTTTTGTCTTGCAGCTTTTATCCAGCTCTCTGTGTAATCTTGTGAAAGTGTCTCTCTTTCCCCTGAGATGTGAGAAGTCGTATTTAGAGCACTTTGAGTTCAGGAGATATATTTATAGTTCTTGGGTTTGCTGAGGAAATGGCACAATTTAACTTTTAAGGAAGGGTCATGCTCCCCCTCAATAAGCATCTGGAAATAATAATTTGTGATGGCTGCGCGTGGTGTGACCAATTCTTTTGTTGTTGTTGGACCAAAGAGTGCGTGATGGTTCATCAATAATTTGGGATTTTTAATAATGGATTTGCTCCAAATTTGGAGGAACTTGTCTAGTTGTTGGCCACGAAATAAAAATTGTATATGACTGGACATCTCTGGAAAAGAAGAGCCCATCAACTCTGGGCCACATTCTGAAAAATGTTGAGTGTTTGTCTTGTACGAAGGAAAGTGCATTGATGACTGTAAGAACCTGTGCTAGACATTCCTGCCTTGAGGGTGATTTTACGGGGTGACTCTCTTGCCATCTCTCAGCAGAAGCTGAATTTCTCTCCAGTTTTGAGAAGGTGTTTGTGCACTGGTTCCCAATTAGCCTGCCTTAATGACCTACTTCCCGAAGGTTATTTGGACTTTGTTCCAGATCCCCCTTGGGCTGCAGTCAGGCCACCTCAGTGGTTTTCCAAGACTCTCTAATCCACAATATACAATTAAAAATCAGAATCTCATTTGGAGAGACAAAAATTTGTAGCTACGTTGCCTGAATCTGACACTCGCTTTTCAGGTTATATGCCTGAGGCTTATGACTTAAAAAACAAGTTATGAATTGCTCGCCTGATAAAGGTGCGTTCATTTAATGAAGTCAAGCTTATAAGAATTTCATAAGCCAAACNAAATAGCGGGATTAGAGATGGGATGGGTTTTTTCTTCTATTGTGTCATTTGGTGGTTCTCAGTGATGGTGGATCCAACACTTTTTTAGCAAATGGTTAATTATTTGCTGCCCTCAATTCCAAGATGTCGTTGCTACCATTGCAGGATGGGTTTTGCTGTGTGATTGGTGTGAACTGGGACTCACTGGTTTGCTTCACCTGATAGCATTGTGTTTTGGCAAGATAGAAGATGCTTCTGGGTGGTTTCATTTGCATCAAGAAAGTTTTCAGGTGCTTTTATTCTTGATGGGTGTGTAGAAAGCACTTCTTGTTAATGTGCAGAATGCATTATCAGAAATTTCCTTACTTTTTTGGAGAACCAAAATATTTGAGAAGTAATCACATATGATAGGGTCTAAAATTGTGCCTCAGCAGGGATAAGGCCACCAGTGCAATCTTTAGTTTCCAAGTCTTGGTTCCTTGATCTGTTCTTATAGCTAAAAGAAAAAAAAGACTATGTAAAACTAGCCAAGGCAGCCAGCTCTGTTGCTTATTTTATAAATTTGACAAGTGCTTGAAATTTTGGGTTTCTTACTTTTGCATAGTGTCTTCAGAAAATAATTTATTTTTAAAGCAAAAAATCAAGCTATCTCTTTTCCAAGTGATTAGATCCGGTAATTATTTTAAACTAAGGAGTCATGGTAACACTTTTGTAAGAGAGCCAAGGTGCTGTTGCAAGTAGAAATACCAATTTTAGGTGCTTTTTTCATAATTATGCAACACAGTCTCCGCATTCTATATTTACATCTCTAAACTAAAACCCGGTCTATGATTCTATATTACCATGTCCATAAAGAAAGGATAAAATATTGATTGTTTCATCATATTTTCTTAAGGGTTTGGAGTTTTTTTGGTTGCACATCTAGAAGCTTCCCCAGGGTCTGCATGGTTTGGTGCTGCTCAGCCCAACCTGTTCTTTCTCTTGCTGTTTGGAAGATACAAGAGTATTACGAAGTGGATAATATACCATGTATTTGATAGGCTGATCTTCAAAAACTCTAAACGTGAACATTTAGGTTAAAATATATAGTTTCTGATGTGGACAGAAATAACAGGAAACACAAGATATTACAGCTGCCCTTGTTTAAATTCTGGTAATGACTAAGCAGCCTCAGTTTTGTCTTGCAGCTTTTATCCAGCTCTCTGTGTAATCTTGTGAAAGTGTCTCTCTTTCCCCTGAGATGTGAGAAGTCGTATTTAGAGCACTTTGAGTTCAGGAGATATATTTATAGTTCTTGGGTTTGCTGAGGAAATGGCACAATTTAACTTTTAAGGAAGGGTCATGCTCCCCCTCAATAAGCATCTGGAAATAATAATTTGTGATGGCTGCACGTGGTGTGACCAATTCTTTTGTTGTTGTTGGACCAAAGAGTGCGTGATGGTTCATCAATAATTTGGGATTTTTAATAATGGATTTGCTCCAAATTTGGAGGAACTTGTCTAGTTGTTGGCCACGAAATAAAAATTGTATATGACTGGACATCTCTGGAAAAGAAGAGCCCATCAACTCTGGGCCACATTCTGAAAAATGTTGAGTGTTTGTCTTGTACGAAGGAAAGTGCATTGATGACTGTAAGAACCTGTGCTAGACATTCCTGCCTTGAGGGTGATTTTACGGGGTGACTCTCTTGCCATCTCTCAGCAGAAGCTGAATTTCTCTCCAGTTTTGAGAAGGTGTTTGTGCACTGGTTCCCAATTAGCCTGCCTTAATGACCTACTTCCCGAAGGTTATTTGGACTTTGTTCCAGATCCCCCTTGGGCTGCAGTCAGGCCACCTCAGTGGTTTTCCAAGACTCTCTAATCCACAATATACAATTAAAAATCAGAATCTCATTTGGAGAGACAAAAATTTGTAGCTACGTTGCCTGAATCTGACACTCGCTTTTCAGGTTATATGCCTGAGGCTTATGACTTAAAAAACAAGTTATGAATTGCTCGCCTGATAAAGGTGCGTTCATTTAATGAAGTCAAGCTTATAAGAATTTCATAAGCCAAACCGCACTCTGGTGTGTTACTTATTCCGGCTTCTGTTAATTAGGAATGTTTGCAACTTAACTGGAATTTGTAGTGCCGATATGTATTGACACCGCTACTCAAACTGCAGATTTAAACCAGTGCATCAGCTGGGATGATAAAAACGCGCTGGATTTGCTGATGGCCGCTGTGTTATAATGAACATAGCCGGTTGGTGTGGCCGGGGCTGGTTTGTGCCGAGGTTTAGGGCTTGACGCGGGGTTGGGGATGGAGGAAGGCACAGAAGAAACAATATGTAAAACTGTACTTACAGTTTCCTACTCTTACCTGTTGAAGTTATTTGTAGGGAATTTCCTGCTGTTCTTTCTTATTTTTGTTCAATATTCCATTTTTTGCCTTTGGGATCTCTAGGGAGGAGGAGGCAAGCTGGGCCACCCTAAAGAGGTGACCTGTCTATCCAGAGCCCATAACTACAATTATAAACGTTCATATATCCAGAGAATGAGGGTGGTATGTCCTGTCGTAATTCCAGCTCTAAAATGATGCTTGTTTGAGGAATATAAGCAGCCCTATTTTTATCTTGTTTAGAAATTGAAAAAATTCAGAAGGGTGAAACAACAAAGAAGGATGAGGAAGAGAACTACCTGGATTTATTTTCCCACAAGAATATGAAACTGAAAGAACGAGTTCTGATCCCTGTCAAACAGTACCCCAAGGTGAGGGCCAGCAAAGAGCTTATGAATCTCTGTGATTTGCTTATTTTCTGTGGATTTTATGGCTGACTTCTGGAGATGTAACTGTCAAAAGTGTCAGCAGCAGTTACGCCAGTGTTCCGCTATCGCTACGGAATTTTTCCTATGCAAGCTCGCAGGATCTTATTTCTAATATATTACATTTCTAGAATGTCTTGGGATAAAGCTAAATGGTGGTGCAGAGCTGTGATCTTTTATTACTAGAATAGACACTTTCACATGTAGAGCTTTGTGTTTTACAGTTAAGAACTCGTTTAACTCTTAAGACTTGCTGCCTGTAAGACTACTGGAGAGTAGGTGTTAGAATTAAACACTTGATGTGAGTTAATTTAGCTTGATTTTCTGGATGAGAATTTTTTCATTAAAAGAATGTTCTGGAACTTAAATTTTCCTGTGCATTTTTTGGTCTGTGTTTTTTGGTGAAGTGAAAAGAAAATGGAGTGGCTACATTTTCTATCAGTCAGCATAACAATAAGAAAAGGGGTTTTTATAAGGGTACTGAGTTCTGGAGCAAATCTTTTTATTTTTTTGCATTTACAGTTCAACTTTGTTGGCAAGATTTTGGGACCTCAAGGCAACACCATCAAGAGACTTCAGGAAGAAACTGGTGCTAAAATATCTGTGCTTGGGAAGGGTTCAATGCGAGACAAAGCAAAGGTAAGGCCATCACCCTTGAAAACATACACTTATATTGATGCCTTTCGTGTTGCTGTGAGTAGTAGTGGTTCTCAAAGCATTTTATAAAAAATGAAACCATTAAAATCCAAAAGCATTGGGAAATCGTGCTTCCTAAATTATTCTGTGCAGGTTGGGGGCAATCCTGGTTGGGGCAGGAGCGTGATGCGTGTTCCATTTATGAGCGTGACTTAGAGACCAGTCAACTTCTGATACCCTGTGCGCTTGCATGCAGAGAGACTTGATATGAAAGGTGAAATACAAAGTTTATAAAACAAGAACTAATTCCAGCTACTCTGTGGAAAGTCATTTGCTAAAGGAATATGTCTCCCCTCCAGAAGAAAAAAAAAATAATCTTTTTCCAGCTGTTCCCACTGAAATGCTTAAATTCTCATGGTTCACTGAAGATGTTGGAGCAGTGTGTTCCTGGTAATCTTTACTGAACCACAAAGTGCCAGGAGGTTTTTTTAAGCAGAAAGAATTAATATTTTTTTTCCTTCCTGCTTGCTCCCAAAACTGAACTAACAGTCCACAGAACTGTAACTTAATTCTCCTTTTTACTTTAGCAGCATGAAAAACTTCTACACTTCTAGCTTATTTGTAGCTTCTTAAAGCCATCTGAATAACATGGGTGTCTACAAGCAGAGTTAAAGAGCAATTTGTTTGAAGCCTTAGACTTCACTAGGTGGTGGAGAGCACCCCAGGCAGAAAGGGGTGCAGAAGAGAGCAACACTGCTTCGTGTGCTTGATCTTCTGGAAAAGAAAGCTGGCTGGCATCAGTGCATTAGCAAAAACGCCAGAGTCACCTGAAAATGCAGCGATAAGAGGCTGGAAGCTGTAGATTGCATGTGTCTTTTTATAAAGCTGTATGCTGAAGTGTGTGTTGTTATGGTCTGTGTCCAGGCATGGGAAGAATGCTTTTACAGACATTTCCTGTTAAGGCTTAGAAAACAGGTAAAAGAAAGATAGTTTCTCTGCATCTTATTTAGTTTTAGAAGTCTTTAATCTGCTTTGTTTCAGGAGGAAGAACTGCGCAAAGGGGGAGATCCTAAATATGCTCATCTAAATATGGATTTGCATGTCTTCATTGAGGTTTTTGGCCCCCCCTGTGAAGCATACGCCCTGATGGCTCATGCCATGGAAGAAGTCAAGAAGTTCCTCGTTCCAGTATGTGTGCTGGGGCTCTTTTCAGGTGGAACTGGGTGGATGGGTTGTGACTCTGGCTGTAAGGCTGAGCTGTATTTCCGTAGGTATTTCTCTCCCAGTACGAGCTGTGGACACTGGGCTGGGTGGCTTGTCCAGCTCCTTGTGTCAGTTTTAGCGAGAGAGTAACTTTAGCCGTGGGAGAGATTTCTTGGATCAGTTCCTCTCACTTTGAACTGCAGCACAGAAATCTGGCTGGAAAACTTCACGGGTCAGATCAGAAACTGTGAGTACAGAGGTGTCTGCTCTAGCGGGGCGGTGTGAAGATGAGGAGGGTGACTGCCCCGGCTGCTCCTTAAGAGTGTTCAGTGTTGCAGCTAATTGCTGAGACACATCTGTTAAATCGGTATTTCTACTGCTTTCAATGCATATGATGTAAAGGAACCTCTTTTTGCTAATCAGGCGTTTATACAGATGACTCTTGTTTTGTGGGTGTGTTGTACTGGTGAACTTGTCAGACCTTTATGGTCCCCTTTGCGTCACCGTTGTGCCAGTGTGTAGCACACGATGCTAGAGCATCACCTCTGAGAACTGCAGAACTTGAGTCTTTTGCATGTTATTAAAAGAAATTAGGAAAAAACAAAATGAGCAAGAAGGATGCAGTGCTTCTGGTGTCTAGCTAGCTCAGCCTGTAATTCGGAGACATGGCAGGTAGAGCTGAGAAGAGCCCAGCACCGTATTCCGCAGCTGAGCCTGGAGAGCTCAGATGTTCTGCCTGAAATACCAGGGGCGGGCAGAACCCGAGAGCGGTGGGAAGTGCAGAAAAGCGGATGGTACTGTGTGATTTCTGTGAGTCTGACACAGCGAGGAGGAGAGATTGTGATGTGAAGTTTCTTTGAAGGAAAGAGGTCATCTTCAAGGAGCCCCCGGGATGTACAAAACCTCTGTTTGCTAAAGCAAGCGTGCAGCCTTGCTATTTAAAGTGTCTTACCTCTCGCTGCCTTCAAACAATGTGTTAAACTTGTGAAAATTGACAGAGAAGTCACTGTGGAAGGCAGCACTGCTGTGAAGACACATCTGACAGGAGACTCCTTGCTTTGTGGTGTTGGTTTGACACTGTGAAGATCCTCGGTGGGGGCCCAGCCTGCCTGTGCGCTGAGGGGAGGGATGGGGTACCATGGTTTCTCTGGGGTCACCGGAGATCTGTGCTAATTCCTGGAGCTTGATCCCCCGAGGCGATAAAAATGCATGGAGCCAGAAACATCCTGTATTCCTAAGAGTCTGAAAAAACAGCCCAGATTTGCAGTGGGGGGTTTGCTCATCGTCAGGCTGCAGTGTGTCAAGAACACAGCAGTATGTTTTTACCTTATGCAGGCTCATTCCAGCCACTTGCCTTTAAATGGGAGCCGTAAGGTGCTTGAGGTGAGATGTATCGTGCCTGACTTCACCTCTGAACTCTCCAACACTTGCAAATAAATCTTGCTGACGTCCCTGGGATGCTGGACATCAGGTGCCTCCAGAACCCCTATGAGAGGTGGTCTTCCCATGGACAGCTTTGGTGCTCACTGCAGCTCCTGGTCGTACAAATGGTTTGGAGAAAGCCGGCTGTTCTGCACTGCTACCCACTGAGCAAACCCCTGTAAAACTAACCGGCAGATTTTAACGTAGAACTCTCAGGTTGTTTTTATTCCAGCACTGTGGTACCCTGGAGCACAGACCGGCTGGTTAGCTGCTGTTTGGAATTGACTCTTTCCCCTTTTCAGGACATGATGGATGATATCTGTCAGGAGCAATTCTTGGAGCTCTCCTATCTGAACGGTGTGCCAGAGCCAGGCCGTGGCCGAGGAGTCCCCGTGCGGGGAAGGGGAGCTGCTCCACCGCCACCTCCGCCTGTTCCAAGGTATTTTTCCCAAAAGCACAGGCCTGGAAATGCTACGTCTCGCTCAGAGTTGTGCTGCCAGATGAGGTTAAGCTACTTGTTCTCACACATTGTTGGCCTTAACCTCGGCTTTTGGCCAAGGCTTTCTAGCGTTGTCTCGCAAGCTTGCTTTTAGCAAGCTAGCATCAAATGGTTCGTGTGTTTTGAGATGTAATCTAGCGCAGTGGATACCTTCTGGCTTGTTTTGGATGCCTGAAATCAGTAGTTTCATAAAGAAACCTTTCAAAAATTGGCCTATGGAATCCCGTGCAGATAGATGTGTCTTGTTTGCTTCTGTAGCCTTCAGCACAAGCAGCATTTTCAGCTTAAACTGAGCTTCCTTTGAAAGTTATAGAATGGTATCGTTCTGTCATTGCTGTCAAGGTGTTGGGATAAATTGGTGATAAAACTGTGTTACTGTAGTTCTTCCTTCACTGCCTGTTTCACAGGGGAAGGTTTTTGCTCCTAGACTGACAGTCGTTACAGGTTAGTGATAGTGGGATGTTTAAAATAAACTCTGAGAAACTACTTGGTCCAAGTTCTATATCAGATTTATTTCTTCATCTGTACGCCTAATGCAGTAGAGTTCTCATCCCAGAAGAGGTTTTTGTAAATCCTGCAATACAACAATATTAACAATTCTTGTGCATTCATTGCTTAGTTAATGGTGACTGTATTTATTTATCAAGCTATTGTGCTTTAAAGTAGCTTTAAGAAGCGCGTGTGCTGCCCTCGCTGTTTGGCACACGAGCGGTGCAGCAGTAGCTGTTCACGATCCGTTTTCTCTCCTTTCCAGGGGCCGTGGGGTTGGTCCTCCCCCTCCTCCTCCTCCTCCTCCTCGGGGGGCTCTGGTGCGGGGAGCCCCGGTGCGCGGTGCCATCGCCCGCGGAGCCGCCGTAGCCCGCGGGGTCCCTCCTCCCCCCGCCGTTCGGGGAGCTCCTGCGCCCAGAGCACGTGCTGCTGGCATTCAGAGAATACCGCTCCCTCCTCCTCCCGTGCCAGAAACCTATGAGGAATATGTAAGAAACTATATCTGTTTGTTGTTTATTTTTTTAATTCCAGCTAGCTGTGTATTAGATACTCAACTTTATTGAAATAAGCGCTAAAACCGGTAAGGTTGCATTGGAGGAGTGGCCGCCAGTCACCGGTATGGTGCTGGGTGACCTGCTCTGCCTCTTTAGTCCTCAAAAAAGGGAACACTCATGTCCTAAATACAGGGTAAGAGTGGTTTTTATAGAACTGAAATGTACCTCCAAGACTTACATTTGGCATAGCGACCAGCGCATGGTAGAAAACCTACATCACAAACGTTGGTGTAGTTCACGTCGCATGGTCTTTCTGCAAGAGAATTCTTTGAGCAAGGGACATCAAAGGTTTCTTACTGTCCCTAAAATCCTTAAAGTAAATATGTGAATGAACATGCTGGTGTTTCAAGTCACATAACTGAGCACCCCGCTCCTGCCAAGCAGATTTTACTGCCTGTGTCTCATCATTGAGCCCCTTCCCTGTGGCAGGCGAGGAGTCACAGGCTCCTCTGAAAGCTGCTGTGTCCTGTCTCCAGTTTTGCCTTTGCTGTTGGTCTGACATGAAGCTTTGGTCCTTTGTTAACACCGGTTGTGTCACCGTTCGTTTCAGGGCTATGACGATGTGTATGCAGACCAGAGCTATGAGGGGTATGAAGGCTACTACAGCCAGGGCCAAGGGTAAGTTCATTCCTCTCCTTTCTGTTACTGAGCAAATGATGCACCATCTCTTTTTCCTTTTTTTTCCTTTAAGGGAGTGGAAACACTCATTTCTGAGATTGAGCAGTAGGGAAAGTGCCATCTTCTGCTGGAATCCAGGAGTGCCTGGGAAATAACTTTTGGGAGTTTCCTTGGGAATTTCGTAAACGCGGAGATCAGACACACCGCAGCCATGAGTGATATTGGGCGTCTTTGCTTTTCGACTGTTTGTGCAAGCTGTGTCAGTTTAGGAATACAATTTCAGCGCTGTATGTAACCAACAAAATTACTCTTCCAGGGACACAGAATACTATGATTATGGACACGGGGAGGCACAGGAAACCTATGAAGCTTATGGTATGTCTGGAAATACTGTTCTCTTGACAGGGAAGGGACTGCACATAGTTGGGAATTGCAAATTCCATTTTTTAACTGTGGAAATATCTTTTAATTTCCTTGTAGCTTTAGAATATTTTAAGAGCTCTGGATTTCCACCCACAGCACTACTTTTGCTGCAGTCCGATTCTCACGGATTATATTTTGTTGAGCTGGATGAGTGCATGGTTCCATCTGCTTCCTTATCCTCAAAACCCCACTAGCTGATACTGACTCTGCACTTTACATTTGCTTGAGAAATGGATTTAAATGTCGTATGAAGGCCACCATTTGACTAGGTGGAACAATTTTGGTCAATATGACTTGTAAGTAGTCTATGAAGCTTAGCTAATTTGAATTATGTAAGGTCATGAACTTGGGCTAGATGGGGAGGTGTGGGAGACCAATTTAACCACAACTGTGTAAATCACCAACTGTTGAAAACAATAGACCTTATATCTGAGGTGCCAGCAATGAAGGATTAGATGTCTGCATTTTTTTTTTTAAAGCTGGTTCAGATATCCGAGCTTATGAATGGCATCTGCATGTGGCAGTGAGTAAGAGTAATTTTCCTCTCTCTACAAACAAGCTGAGCTATAAACAGTTAGGAAAGCTATACAGTGAGCTGCTTAATGGTGTGGAAATACGGTGTGTTGAGAGCAGCTCCCTTCAGCAGAGCATCGGGTGCCTGAAGGCAAGAACGAATGCGGGTCGTGAGGATAATGACCAGCTGGAGGGGCTTTCTGAGATCCCCAGGAACTGGGAGTGAACTGGGAATCCCCTGTGCCGTGTGGAAGTGGAGTTGTTAATATAAGGGCTGTCCCTGCATTGGCCCTGGGCTGTTCCCTACTCTGAGTTGTGCAAAGTTCAAATTCAGGTGCCTAAACCAGGGATGCTTTTCCAGTCTGAGCTGCATTGGAACAGACAGCTGCTATCAGTAATTCTGGCTGTCTTCCCTGCCTTCAATGGCTTGATTTGTTGCCTGCGTTAGTCACGCAGCACAAAGAAGCTTTTGTGCCGCCTACTTGGTAGGAGAGCGGTGGTGTTGTCTGGGATATGAAGGCCAAAATGCTCATTGTATACTTGGCATGAAGTTGCCACAGCTAATCTGTTTATCCACAGTAATTTCCTTTGGTCTCTGCTTTCATGAAAACAGAATTAGAGAAATAGATTGTTGAGCCAGGCTGGAGACAGTTTTAAGAAAAGGGGAACGTGCTCCATGGTGGTAGGAACGGGCTTGGCTGTCTCTGGGCTTCGGACACTTGATTTCATAAGCTGGTGACCCTGGAGAGAATGGCAGGCGTGCAAATACGAATATGACTGTGGGTGTTGCCACCTTCACAGGGCTGCCTCATGAATTGGCTGCAGCTCTGCTGAAATTAATTAATTAACAAGCACCAGCTTTGTCCAAGTTGGCGCTTATAGAATCATAGAATTGATTTGGTTGGAAAAGACCTTTAAGATTGAGTCCAGCCATTAATCTACCACTGTCAAATCCACCTCTAAACGATATCCCTAAGAACCTCATCGACATGAAACGTTTCATCTGTTAATCCCGTGTTTGAAAACCATATTCTTCACAGCAACCGGGGGAAAATACTTGGAAATACAACAAATATAAAAAGATAATTTAGTAACCAGTAAATAATACAAGATTACAGTAGTAACTGAAGTATTCTGTACTATTTCAAGCTAAAATAGTGAAGCCGGGCTGGCAGAGCCACAGGCCTCCTGGCTTTGTCCCGTAATGTCGGAAGATGCGCTGCAAACCAGAGGTTTTGCTGCCCGTTTTACAGGCTGGTTTTGGGGTAAAACCACTGTGAAGATGCCTCATGACCCCCAAGGGGAGCCTGTATCCCCTTGTCTCGCAGCATTTCTCCATCCCTGACATCTCCCTCTCTTTTCCACAGGGCAAGATGACTGGAACGGAACCAGGCCCTCCCTGAAGGCCCCGCCGGCCAGGCCAGTGAAGGGGGCCTACAGAGAGCACCCATACGGACGTTATTAAAAAACAAACATGAGGGAAAAATATCAGTTATGAGCAAACAGTTGTTACTGATTCTTGTATCTCCCAGGATTCCCGTTGCTTTACCCACACCAGACAAGTAATTGTCTAACTGTTTTTCTTCGTGGCCCTTTTTCTCCCACTCCATCCTCACCCTGCATTCTGGCTTCTGTACGTAGTATTTTAAAATGAGTTAAATAGATTTAGAGGACCGACTTTAATTTCTTTTTTTTCAGTGTGTAGATGGCTTTTCTTTCTTTGTTGTTTAGATAAACACAACTGTACCTTTTTTAATAAAACAAAAAAAAAGTTGAGTTAAAAATGTTAGTTTCAAAAGTGACATGCTTTGCTTAGCCGTTATGAAATTAAGGTTTTGTTAACCTTTTAAGTTTGGTTTCAAGGAACCCATAAAAGTTGTAGTTGCAGAATCCCAAAGTAGGCTACATTTCAAAATTCAGGGCTGTTTTTAAGAATTAAAATCATAATGTAACGGTAGTAGCTGCCACCGTTTAAAAGTAACCTCACGTGTCAAACTTTCCTTAAAAGCAGATTGCTGGTGAATCTTAAGCTTAAAATTTAATACGAAGGATCCTCAAACAAATTAAATAGCATTTTTTAAAGGTAATTGACTTAAAAGAACAAAAAAAAATTAGGTTTGTAAAATTGACTTTTCTTATGTGGGTTTTGAAATCTAGCCCCGAACAGGCGGTGTTGAGAGATGCTTGGGAAGCAGATTTTCCAGTGTAAAGGGGTTCTTAGTTTGGTTCTATATGAAGAACTTTTAAGGGAAAAACAAATTAAAGCATGGCTCTAATTGCCCAGTGTTTGGTATTAGAAAACAGAGTATTAACTGAGTAGGTCTGAACTCTGTAAAATTAGAGTCTTTACATTTTTATAGTGCTTGGGGCAGATAATACAGTGCAAGTTTAAAACTGACTAAATTGTCAATATTAGCAATCCCATGGACTTGTTCAAGTGTATCTCAACACTAGCTTTGCATAAAAAGGGACACTGCAGCTGAAAAAATGAGGAAAAATTTCACTTTGTACATAGGATAAAGTCCTAATTGGATTTGTACGCTGTCCTCCCACTCTGTTCTTGAAGAATAAATGCTACATGTGTAAGTCTGCCTAAATAGGTAGCTAAAACTTGTCAAAATGTCTGCCGCAGTTTGTCAATAAAGTTTAGTCCTTTTTTAATCAAAGTAAATGTGATGAATTGTCATTTTTTTTTGTTGAGCGATAAAATAGCTATTTTTTTTCAAATAAATTTAAATTAATGCTAAAGCTAATTGTCTTTTTTAAAAAAATTGAGACATTCTAAAAATGGTGATTTTATGTAATTCTCACACAAACGTTTATCAAGCTCATTGAACAAGCTCAATTTTTTTTAACAAAAAAAAAAGAAAAAAAAAGAAAGAAAAATAGTTTTTCACCCCCTGGAAGTTGCTGAAAGCAGTTTGATCCTGGCTTATGGCAGAAATCAGACTCGTGTTGGTGGTTGTTTGCTGAATTAACACTCAGATTTCAGGTGGGCTCACTGAGCACTCCAGGCTGCAGACCCCAGGTTGGGGCTGCAATGGCTGGTTTAAATGTAGCGAGGCAAAAAGAGTGCTGAGAAAATCCAAGGCTTAGCTGCCCCGAGGAGGAATCTGGCTTTATGTCAACACCCCCAGCCCCTTTGGCTGAGATGCTGCCCTATTTTATAGCAGCGTTTTCTTGGAAAACCACTTTAAAATGTATTTCTGTTTGAGAAAGGTGCTGCAGTTGCTCCTCATCCTTCTGAGAGCATGTGTCTGTACATATATATATATACATATATATATAATAAAATAGTTTAAACTGCTTCTTAGGCATGAAAAACGGTTTGTATTTCCCATCTGCAAAATGAATCTGGCATTTTAGGGGGAGAGAATTAAACTGCTCGGGGGTGAAAAATAGAGCATTAGGAAGCAAACTGCTTGTAGCAGTGCATGATTAAGGGGAATACTTTAAAAAAAAATTGTATTTGTAGATTGTTATTAAAGTGTAAATAACTGAATTTTCAACAATGGTTTGGAGTCAGCTTTCAGGGCATAATGTCTTGCTTGATGAAAAGATCACCCTATACCCCCCTTTTAAAGGAAAATTATCGCAGGAGAATCAGGATGTGTAAAGCTAACATGCATCGCAAAACCCAAAAGGTAACCTAAATGTCTGATTTTAATAGCACATTTCTCTTTTACATAAACTGTGACGGCAACTTGCATAAACTTGATTGAAACAGTTCTTCAGATGTTAATTTTAATGTAAAAATTTGCAAAAAAATGTTTAAAATAAACATTTAAAAAACCACACGTGCTTCTGCATAAATTAGCAATAACTTTAATAATGTGCCCTTTGAAAATGCACCGTAATGTAATGTGGGCAAAAAGGAATCGGCAAGTTTAAATATCGAAAGACGTAAAATGACAACGAATATAGATAGTCCTGCTACTGCCAGAAAAGAAAAAAAGAATTCTGCTCAGTTATTTAAAAACGTAAAATGATGGCCCTTTTTAGACCCCAGTATTGATATTTACTGTGAAATGTTCAAAGCTCAGCTTAAGTTGCATGTTTCCTTCCTGTGTAATTGCATGCAGGACTCTTTTTTTTTTTTTTTTTTTTTTTTTTTTTTATTTTTTTTATATTTTTTTTTTTTTTTTTTTTTTTTTCTCTTTGATTTGTGCTGCCATTAAAGAGACTCACAAATATCTTCCGTTTACAGGAGCCAAGACGACGTCGCGGTGAATCACTCGGGGAAAGATGAGCAGGGGCAACACCAAGTGGGTAAGTTTATTTATTTTTGCAACCCCTTGCAAGCTGCTGACATGTTCCCTGTGGGAGGAGGGGGCGGCACCATCTGAGCTGCTAAATTAAAGCCGTTCTTTCTGTACCCACAAATAAATTCCCCTTGCGAAAGGCCGGTTCTGTGGCTGATGCTCTTGCAGAGGTCACGCTGTGGAGGAGGCTCCGCTGTGTGCCCTGCGTCGAGCTTTCCCACCAAAATCCTGTGGAAAAGGAGCTTTTTAAGTGGATTTGAGGAGAGGGGGTAATCTGAAGGCTGCTCTGGCCCCGCTGATTTGCTGCTACTCCAAAAAATACCTTAATAAATGCACATAAGTGCTTGCAAACCGCACGGTCCCTTGGCTGGGGACATTATCACGCTTCAGCGGGGTGACCTGCTTACGCAGCAAGGACACATCTTCCCCCAGGCCCAGGGGAAGCGGCCGTAAGCGTTTCTTTTGGGGACAGCTAATGACTTTCTCTCGAATCTCGAGATCACTGAAAGTCTGAGCTCCATAAATAAAAGAACAAAGAAAGAAACCCTTGAAAGGGTGAAGAAGTCTAATGGCTTCAAAAGCCAACCGTGAAAAGCCCTGGGCGTAGGACACAGAAGGACGTAAGTCTTATTTTGTACAGAATTATAAAGCCACCAAACGAGCTGCTCTTCTCTTAGCAGTATTAGGAACAAGAAAGCGATAATGTGGGGAAGTGCTGCGACTGAGTGAGATTACCCTCAGTTCTCTGACTTTTAACTTGAAAATTGGATCTGTAGTTTTCTGCCAGGGGAAATCATAACACGTCCGGATTTGTGGCCCATTTATTGAATGCATCTTCATTTACAGTGTAATTGGAACATCAATTTGTATGGTGATGTACCAATATTTCCCATTTCTTTCTTAATAGGCACAGCTTTTATATCAAATGGAAAAGATTTGATAGAGATCATCTATTATGATGCAGTTTTTTACCAGTAGAAGTGGATATTGTGACGCTGCCTTTGGAGTCACACAGCTTGCTTGTGCATTGCATTTGCTGCTTGTTTATGTGAAAGATTCTAATGTTATAGAGGAACGTAAATCTCAATATATTGCAATAACTGTATATGTTAAAAAATATTTTGAAAACATGCCCTGCATCAAATATCTTCCTCCCTCTCATAGCGTTGCTGCATTCAGATTTTAGCCCCGAGTCTGCGGAAGCTAATTTGAGATCCCAAAATAGCCACCGGCATTCGGATGTGTCTCTCAAAGATGCTCTAATTAGCCAGACGTTCCGGGGGTGATACGGGACTGAAATGTGTGAGGGGTAGAGATTCCTTTGAGCGCTGAAGTCAGAGTCACCCGAATAACCTTCCCTCTCCTCCTGCCGTGGCCGCAGAGGTTGGATTCTGCTGGCTCTGAGCTGACAAGCGCCACTGATCCTTCACCTCCCGATTTCCCCAAAGGCCTAATCCACGTCTTATTATTTGTAGGATTTTGGTAAAGACCATGAACAAGATTGTCCGTGGTACTGTACAGTGTGATGTACATCAGCAGCCATGTCTCCTCCATGGAAATGTTTCCCAAAAATCCTGGTTTTTTCAGAAGAAGTTTGTTTCTAGAAACACCCTCTCGGCTGCTCTGGCTCTTGCTCGGAGCGGCCGCAGCTTCTCCAGCCCTTTGGTTTAAATCCTCGTGCTGGATTTGCTTGGAGCTGGTACAAACCTGGACTTCACGCTTCCTCGGTGAGGTCTCACCATGCACAGTGGTTCGTAGTAGCCTGGACAGCAACAGGAGTGTGAAACGGGGCCCGTCCCCAGCAGCTGTCCCTGTTGTGCCCAGTTCCAATTGCTGTTCCGATTATTAAATAAAGCAAAGGGCTACAACCTTTCCTTTATAACTTACCTATGCTGTTTTTATGTTTGACTTAAAACACTGTGCTTTCAGTAAGACTCTAAGACATTACCTCAATATAGTCCTCTGTATAATTCCGTCTTTGGTAATCTGGGTTTAAGAGCACAGCTGGATTCCCTGTTCGGCTGTTTAAGCAGACGACTCTTTTTGTACGGGATGAGTTTTTAAATTTGTATGAGAGCATCTGTCAAGGAATAGAGCCAAGAAAAACAATTTAAATGTGCACATCTTCCCTTCCTCACCCCATGCTGCTGCTCTCCTCAAGAACTCTTGGGTAGAGGGTGATTCCACAGCCTGTGACAGACCCTCCAAATGTCCCCAGAGGAGGAGGGACCAGCTGTGACCTGTCTGCTGGGAGATGCGATGCCACTAACACAGCTTTTCCTGTGGCTGTGAGGAACAAGTACATATGGTGCTTTTGGGGAGGAAGACGGGGCTTGGGGAAATTCTTCTTTAATTGAAAAACCTCTATAACATCTCGGATGAGGTGTTGGACACATGCCCTGTTTGTAAGCTTTGAGGGGGAGGAATTTCTGCAGGCTGGTGGGGGCCCGTGGGAGCTCCCATCTCAAATGTAGACATTATTCCTCTTTTTCTACTCAGGAAGCTCAGTTGAGCCTTCCATTGCTACCATATGTTTTAATAGAAATGTTTGTTTCCACGCTCGTTTTGCTCCTTTTGCAAAGCGGGATGAATCTCCAAGGAGCCAATCTCAGGCCTGGTGAAGGAACCCGGTTAAGATGCCGTTTGCTTTGCCATGGTTGGGAAATAGGAACCTGGCAACTCGTGGTGAGCACTGGGAACACTGGAGCATCCTCGGAACCTGGAGAGCAGCAGCTGGATGGCGATATAAAGTGTTTTCTAATGGAGTTGTTACTTTTATCGCTGGCTTTAGAACCAAATGTGACCATCGTATGTGGTGTTGCAGAAGCTGAACCTGTTTTCAGCCTGACATTGCTACATCCTACCTGTCACCTCCATAGTTATACCTGGAAGATTCGGTTAAAACCACAGGTGTCTGGATACTCCTGGTTTTTGATGTCTCTGCACAATGAAGGTTTCAAAAAGATTGGCCCTGTGGAAGTTCATTAATTTTAGAGATGGCTTTGCTTCCAGCCCGGGCAGGGGTGGTTCTCAGGATTGTATAATGCTCCATCTGTCCCGAAGCACCAAACACCCACCAGTTGAGGAAATCGATGAAAAATACTGCGAGTGGTCGGTAAAGATGGTGAAAACTGATCAAGGTGAATCACAGCACTAAAATAACTCGCATAGGAAGCTGGCGAGCTCCTGCCTGGCTGGTATTTAGCGAGAAGCCTTCAGCAGATGTTGAAAACCATTAGTCATTCCCTGTAATAAAGGTTGGGTGTTGAAAAAAAAATATTTTTTTTTGCTTTGTAAGGCGTGAGGTTTTTTCTCTCGTTTCTCGCTGCTGTTTATGGGAAAGTGAGGGAGGTTGTGCCCCAAGGGGGGTGCTGGGGTGGGGTGATGGAGAGTCTGGCGATGCCTCGAAATGCCCCAAGTGCTTCGATGTCTGGTCCTTGAGGAGGCGTGGCGGAGGGCGGGGCTT
>VWYH01007286.1:2606025-2645160 GCA_013399365.1 Pampusana beccarii
GTGCCGGGGCGGGAGCTGGGGGAGCGGGCGGGGCGCTGGGGAGCCCGCAGCTGGCCCCGCTCCGCCTCGCCGCTGTGAGGGGGCGGCTCCCGGGCCGCGGCCTGGCCCGGGGTACCCCGGCGCTGCTCCTGAGCCCCGTTCCTCCCCGCAGCCTCGGTGCGTGCTCCCGGAGCCCCCCCGCTGCTCCCCCGTACCCCGGGGCGTCTCCGCAGTCCCGGGGCTCCCCTGCGGCCTGGCCCGCAGCTCCGGGGGCTCCGGCACAGCCCTGCCCGGCTCCCCAAGGGCCCCTGGAGCCCCCCAGGCCCTCCTCTTGTGCCCCAGGTTGCCCGTGTCTCCCCTGCAGCCCCTGCCTGGACCCCCGGGTGTTTGTGGCTCCTCCTTGACCCTCTGCAGACCCCTCAACCCCTGGCCGGTGCCCCCACAGCCCCTGACCTGCTCTCCCGGAGCTCCCACATGTGCCCCCCCCAGGCCCAACACTTTGATCCTACCACTTTTTCCTCCTAGACTCTCATCATGATGTCCCGCACCTCAAACCCGCTGTCTTCACTCCCTCCCCCCCCTCCCTAGCAAGGTCCTGTCCATCAGGTGCCCCCTCATCCCTGTGTTGTGTCCTGGGGGTTCCTGTGCGCAGCCCCCCCTGGTTCACCAGCAGTTACTGTGTCCCCAGGTCACATGGACTCTTGCGGCTTGTGCCCTTTGCTCTGTGACCCCCCCCAGCCCTGCAGCCACCTCTGTGCCCCATTGGCCCAGGTGATGGCACCTGGTTTGGATTATCTTTGCCTTTTTTGGGTCTGGCAGCCCCTGCACCCTGTCCATTGTGTGTGACTACTACAGCAGTTTGGAGAACTCTGGAGCTCCGTGTAAGCTTTAAAACTTGAGACCAGTTGCTAAACCTCCAGCATTTTTTTGAATTCTGGGTGCTGGTTGCTAAGTGATGCAAACTGGAAACGAGCAATCAGAAAAAGGAATGTTTAGTGACTGATAGGACCTGATCCAAGTTTCTTCACCGCTCAGATTTTACTTCTAGCAAATGGTGTATGTCACCTTGTCCTTCCTCTAAGTTCTAGAGACTCTCCTAAGGTCAAACAGGATCCAGAGAAGGTTTTTAAAACCTTAGTGTTAGTATTATTATTGTTTACACTCTGGCAAGCAGGCACTAGATAAGCTCATTTGGGGCTACCATCCTGTTGAGCTCTGTGCCATGCAAACATACAAAAAACACCCTAAAAAATTCTAGTTATCTTTTTTCCTGTCTTAAAGGAGCAAAAAAGAAAAAGCCAGTTAGTGTGCTTTTGCAGTGTCCCTTTTAAAAGAGCTGTGAGTATTTTAACTCAGCACAAAATTTGGCAAAAGGGGACCCAGGTAATATCTCCGATTTACTGAATCCTTTGGGCAAATTGTTTAGCATCTCTGTATGTGTATTGCTCTGCTTGTAGAACAAGGATAACACCACAGCGGTGCAGATTAAATTCCTTGTAAACTGCCTTGGGTTGGGAGAGAGGCATGAAAAGCTTCTCCCTGCTCCCCTGGCAGCCTGAATACATTAAGTTATAACTCTCAGTGATTTCAGAGCGCCGTAACAAGCTGCTGCCTGTCCCAGGAGCGTCAGGAGCTATCGGGGGCCACATCTAGAGCCTGTGGCGAACACAGGAGATGTAGAAAAGGGTTGAGCAAGGTTGCGTTTTCCTGCCTCGTGCTGCAAGCTGGCGGTGTGAGTGATCAGCCACTGCTGGTCAGCAGGGTGTGGTGAGCAGACGAGCCTTAGACATCTCCTTTCAGTTTTAAGGACTGAAGATACAATCCCGCAGTGAGCAGCAGAGAAGCCACCTGGAAGGACAACGCTCTGCACCCTCTGTTGTTATGGCAGGGGGCAGGCGAGGCCCTAACCGGACATCCTACTGCCGAAACCCCCTCTGCGAGCCCGGGGCTGCTGGCGGCTCCGGCCACTCCACGAGTTCCTCTGTCACGGGTGTGCGCTCACGTACCAGGTACGTCCAGCCCTCCACATCGTATGGCTATCTGCAACTGCCTGAAAGAAGCTTGGAGCCAGGGGGGGTCGGGCTCTGTTCCCAAGGAACAAGCGACAGGACCAGAGGAAACGGCCTCAAGTTGTGCCAGGGGAGGTTGAGGTTGGATTTAGGAACAATTTCTTCCCGAAAGGGCTGTGGGGCATTGGAACAGGCTGCCCAGGGCAGTGCTGGAGTCACCATCCCTGGAGGGGTTGAACAGACAGATGAGGTTCTCAGGACATGGGGTAGTGCCAGGGGTGGGGGAATGGTTGGACTCCATGATCTTGGGGTCTCTTCGAACCAGGATGATTCTCTGATCTGCCTGTAACAGTCACCCCAGACACCCTCGGGGCGCTGACACTTCTGTTTTGTGGCAGCCATTGTCTGCGATAGCTCAGGTTTCTCATGTTTCTCAGTCAATATTAGACGCTCTGATTTCTACAGTCCGTGTGGGGGCTGGCGGGCAGCTCTGTATTTATCCCGGGGAAGTGACCGCTGGCTTCTGGTTCCCCGTGGCAGGAGCGGTTCAGGTACAGGCCTTTCCAGCCCACCTTTGGCTACTCAGACCGTCGTCCCCCTCCGGCACTGTAAGATCCCGGAGCTGCCCGTGGAGCGCAGCGTGCTGTTCGAGCTCCAGCTCTTCTTCTGTCATCTCGTTGCTCTGTTTGTCCACTACATCAACATCTACAAAACCGTGTGGTGGTATCCGCCCTCCCACCCGCCTTCGCACACGTCACTGGTAAGCACAGACTGTTTCTTGGGTCGTTAGACATAAAGTTTCCAATATATGTTTGAAATAAGCTACATGTGACCTTACAGCCCTGGGGGGGTTGCTCCTGTGACTCTTATTTGGCAAATTTTGGGCACTGGCTCTGTGCTTGGTATTCTCTTTCTGATCCTGGAAGAGAGAGTCAAGAGAGTAATATAACTCAGGAACTTCTCTGTTGAATGTGTGTTTCTGCTACCTGATGGAAAGTGGAATCATTTTGGTTTTGCCACTGCAGAACTTTCATCTTATTGACTTCAACGTGCTGACGGTGACAACAATCGTCCTGGCACGCCGGCTGATCGGTGCTATTGTGAAGGAGGTAAGGTCCCCAAGCAGATCTCAGAACTGTTCTCTCAGACAAAATGTAAAGCCGTGCGTCCCTTTCGCAGCTCCAAACTCTTCTGTCCTTTTCTAAAGAACTTTGTGCTATGTCACAGTCAAAATCTGGGCATGGCTTGTAGTGGGATGAACAGAAATGAGCATCTCAAACCCTTGCTCGAGACTGTCCTTCTGCGATTGTTTCTGAATTACTGTCTCAGCTAGAGAGTTCCTGTAGGAAGAATGAATTTGTTTCCCGTCTTCCCAGCTCTCTCTTCTCTCCCTGCAGGCTTCGCAGAGCGGCAAAGTCTCACTGCCCCGCTCAGCTTTCCTGGTGATCACTCGATTTGCTGTTCTCACTGGCACAGGCTGGAGTTTGTGTCGATCAGTCATTCACCTTTTCAGAACCTACTCTTTCCTTAATCTCCTGTTCCTGTGTTACCCGTAAGTATTTCTTCCGTCACTTGTGTGTGATTTCTAATTTTGCTTCAGTGGGTGTTGTTCACTTGAATTGAAGTCTGAAAGTAAAGAAACACTCAATTACCTGGGAACAGAACTTTTCGCTCTTGCTGCATGATATTTCTACTTGGTGGCAGGGCATGTCTTTAACATTTACCCATATTTCAGCTTTAATATAAGCATTAATGATAGTTCTTAGGTTGCTCACATCCTCTGAAGAGGATTGTGTGCTTTTCTGATGGTGTTCTGAGAACCCGTGTCTGTGGTTTGCCTTAGTCCTTAGGTGCCTCTGCCAGGTGGAGCGAATCAAACAGTTGCTCTGCTTCATGTTAACTAACCAAAGGAAACCAGTTTTATTTCCAGTTAACACTGGAAATAGCTCCCTTCCCTCTGGTAGATGCAGGAGGAAGCGTCTCATAAAGATCTGAGACATGGTGCTTGTGTTTGAGATGGGTGAACTAGATGCCATTTAGGAGGGGGATGTGATTGAAATGCTGATCTCCTGCCAGCAAAGACACTTGCCCGGGGAGCTCGCAAGGAAGTAACCACCTCTCTGCGCTTTGCTGCTCCAGGTTTGGCATGTACATTCCCTTCCTTCAGCTGAACTGTGACCTGCGCAAGACCGGCCTCTTCTCCCAGGTGGCCAACATCGGGCCCAGGGACACGGGCGAGGTGACATCCAGGGGCAGGGACTACCTGAGCGTCCTGAAGGAGACCTGGAAGCAGCACACGCGCCAGATGTACGGCATGGAGGCCATGCCCACGCACGCCTGCTGCCTCTCCCCGGACCTCATCCGCAACGAGGTGGAATACCTGAAAATGGACTTCAACTGGCGGATGAAGGAGGTGCTGGTGAGCTCCATGCTCAGCGCCTACTACGTGGCCTTTGTGCCCGTCTGGTTTGTGAAGGTGAGCGGGGGCCACTGCTCTTGCAGACGCGGCTTTTCCAGCTGTGGGACTGGCTGGGGAGGGCTGTGGGGAGGTGGGCACTGGGTGATGGGGGAGATCTGGTTCTGGTTCTCGCTTCTCACATAGCTGGAAGGTGGGAGAGGTCAGAGCTGGTCTGTGTGCAGGCAGCTGTGTCAAACCCATTTACAGAGGCCTTGTATAAAGTAAAAAGCAAAACCATCTAGGTTTGGCTTTGCTTAAACTCCAGCTAACAGAGGGCTGATTGACTTCAATAAGGGAGGCTGGACCTTGTTAGAATTCGGAGCTGTTTTATTTAAGCTACTAATATGTTGCAGAATGAGACAAAAGTCTCGTAGTGAATGTCAGACCTCAGGGATGAGCCCAAGTCCCCTTCCCCTGCGGGGCTGGTGCTCCCACCATGATCAGCTGAGCCGGGGAGCATCAGGAACTCTCCCTGTTTTGGTGAAGGGTGGTAACAGCATAAATATTTCTCCATGGTGGGTTCAGGAGTTGCGCAGCAGCCGTCCTATGTAGGTGCTTCTTTTTCAAGCAGGATTAGAGCCTTGCTCGAGCACTTTGTGTTTTGATGGCTTAGTTAGGTGAGGCTGTCCAAACACGTTGTCACCTTTTCTTCTTGTCCCCCCACAGAACACTCAGTACTATGACAAACGCTGGTCGTGTGAGCTTTTCCTTCTGGTTTCCATCAGCACGTCGGTGATCCTGATGCAGTACCTCCTGCCCGCGCGCTACTGTGACCTGCTCCACAAAGCCGCAGCGCACCTGGGCTGCTGGCAGAAGGTCGATCCCGCCCTCTGCTCCAACGTGCTGCAGCATCAGTAAGGAACATGCTCCTGGGGCTGGGGCTGGAGTTTTCTCTGAGCTGGCATGATGGAGAGGCTGGGAGACTGGATGGGGAGCTCGGCTTTCCAGCCACCTCTCCTCCTCCTCTTGTTGCTCAAAAAAAATAAAACGTGGAAAATGAAAGCAGAGTTGTTGGCTGACACATCCGACAGGCACTATCTGGGCTGTCCACTTCCACGTGCAGCAAGCAGATCTGATTTTTGGCAAGGTGTCTGCTGCTCATGTTCCCAGGTCACTGCCATTTGTCACTGCCGTAGTTCCATCCCTCGATGGGCCAAGCTCTGCCCTCAAAAATGACGGTGCTTCACTACTGCAGAGGCGGCTCGTGTGTTATCCCATCTGTGGAGGGAGAAACAAGAGCTCTGTGCTTGTTCCCTGCAGGTGGACGGAGGAGTGCATGTGGCCGCAGGGAGTGCTGGTGAAACACTCCAAGAACGTGTACAAAGCCGTGGGTCATTACAACGTGGCGGTGCCCTCGGACGTCTCACACTTCCGCTTCCATGTAAGCTCCCATCTGCTTTTCTGGGGGTGTAACATCTTGGTAGGATCGCAGTCCCCTTGTCCCCAGCCCCTCGTTGTGCCCGAGCTGGCTCTCCGAGCCCGAGAGCTGCCCATGGGGTGTGCTGGGCTTCGGTACAGCAGCTCGTGTTAGCCTCGCAGCTCAGAAAGGTGAGCGGCTTGTGCAAACCGGGGCTCTCTGCAGAGCCTGCACGGGCAGATGTGTCTCCAGAGGAATCCTCACCAGCCTCTGCCCCACACGTCCCATCACAAACGCATCCCAAAGGGTCTGACCTCGCTTGGTGACTTATTGTGTTCTCTCCTACAGTTTTTTTTCAGCAAACCACTGAGAATCCTCAACATCCTGATTCTGCTGGAAGGAGCCGTCATCTTCTACCAGCTTTACTCGCTGATTTCTTCAGAGAAGTGGCACCAGACTATCTCGCTGGCTCTGATCCTCTTCAGCAATTACTACGCCTTCTTCAAGCTGCTGCGTGACCGTCTGGTGCTGGGCAAAGCCTACTCGTATTCTGCCAGCAGAGACTCAGAGCAGAAGTTAAATTAAAACAATTGCACTGATGCTCAGCTTATTACAAAACAAACAAAACAAGGAACCCTCAGAGCTTTGTATTTTTGTTACCACTGCTTTTTTTTCTTTGATAACTGATGTAATTAAAAGGAAAAAACATATTTTTTTACTCCCAACAGTTGTTTGCGTGTTTATTTTCTGGTAAAATCCCCAGAGAAGGCGGCTTCCCATTTGTATTTGAGTGATTTTTTTTAACAAGGGTGCTTAGTTTGGGGAGGTGCAAACGCTGGAGCTCCGGCTGACCCCGATGGGAAGATGAGGGTTACAGGGATGTCAGAGCTCACAGAGGGGATGAGTCCTGGTCCTGTCCCTGCTGGGGACCCCAAAGCACCTCCTGCACCCCCTGTGCTCTGTGCCCACAGGGGAAGGCCACTTTGTTCCACTAAAATGAGGGGGGTTTATTATTAATTGCTGTGCTAGAACTGCTGTGATCGCACGGCCTGTGCGGGTGCTGGTTTGACGGGACCCGCCGTGGATTTGGGGAGGTCGGGGGGGGGCTCCGGCTGCTTGCGGTTCTGTGAGCGGGTCCGTGTCCCCCGCGCTTTGCCGCTTCTCCTGCCCAACCCGCCCGGCAGGTCAGCCCGGGGAGGATGAGCGGGTGACATCACCGGGCGAGGAGGAGGAGGAGGAGGAGGAAGGGCAGGGGCGCAGCGCTGCAGCGGGTGACGGGGGCCCGGGGGCAGCGGGACCGGCCCAGAGCCACCGCCGGCCCCGCTGCCGGGGGCACCGGCTGCGCCCGCCGCTGTGCCCGGCTCCGGGCTGCGGCCCCTGCCCGTCCCGGGGCTCCGGGGCTTCCGCCGCCGTTACCGGATCCAGCCTTTGTTCCGCTCTCCGCGCCCCGCCGCCGCCGCCAGGGGGCGCCCGAGGAGCGCACGGCCGCTCCCGCTCCCGGTCCCGCCGCGATCCCGGCAGCGCCGCCGCCCCCGGGAGCCCCATCCGCCCCGGGACGTGATTGCGAATGAAACCGGGCCCGCCTGGAGGTCGAACACGGGCGGGGAGCGGGACCGGCCCCTGCAGCGCATCGTCCCGGTGCACCGGGCGGGGGGACGGGACGCGGTGACCGGCCACGCCAGCGAGGTGACCCCGGGCATGGCGCGGGGGTCTCGGTGCCGCCGCCAGCCCCCAGCACCCGGCACGGCGGGGCCAAAGGCCACCGGGAGCGAAGCCACCGCCGCCACTCGCGGGTCTGTCATCTGCCAAGGGCGAGGAAGAGGAAGGACCAACGGGAAGAACGGGGCCCGGGGCTGGGGGGAGCCCCGCGGGACTGTGTGCCCCCCGCACCCACGACCAGCACCGGGGTGCGAGGGGACGGGGACAGAACGAGTGTCCCACCCACGCGTGGGGAAGCCGAGGGGCAGAGGCGCTCGGCCAGTTCACAGCGTGGGAAGCTGCAAGAAGCCCCCCCGAGAACCACCAGCAGGTCCTGGGGGGATGGAGCCCCCCCCAGCCTCTCCCCCAGTTCTCGTGTCACCCAAACGAGGCCAGATCCAGTCTCTGGACGGGGCTGCTGACTGGGGTGCGGGGTGGATGTCGGGGCGCCGTGGGTGGGTGTGCCTGTGCCCCGGCCCCCTCCCCAGCAGGGCAGGAGGAAACGGCCGCATCCAGCCTTTCCCGAGGATGAGGATTTCCTTCCTCCCATTGAGCGGGGACCCTGAGGTTAACACGCAGCTGTGGGGCACTCTCCTTCCCCACAGCTTCACCCCCTCTCTTTTCCCCAGCCTGAGTGCACCGCAGGTATTTTTGGGGCCAGAAGAAGCCGGGCAGAGTGGGGAACCCTGGGGTGACAGAGCTCGTCAACTCACAGAGTGGCCCGACCAGGGGTGGCCAAGCTGCAGCCACCTTAGCTGCGGTTTTGGGGCTCCCAATCATGCTGGGAGGCCTTGGAGGTGCCCCCCGGATCCAGCAACGTGACCCCCAGCACTGGCAGAGCGTCCCAGCGCCCATGGGTGCCCCCCTCCTCACAGGGACCTGGCCAGGACGGAAGGATTGCTGGATTCCCAGAAAAGGCTCTTCCTGCAGCTGGGAAGGGCTGTCCTGGGCACCCAGGGACACTTCTCATTTCCCTTGAATCCTCTGATACTGAGAGCACGGGGGCTTTCCCAGGGGCCTCAGAGGGGACGAATGTCCGGGGGGAGATCCCGGGTGGGAATTCCCCCGGGAGCAGCTCCCTGGAGGTGGCTTCACTGGGGACCCAGTTGCTTTGGTGACCCCAGGGGTCCTGGGCAACCCAAATGGGTCCCATCCCACGGGCAGCGCTGCGCCCCGGCGGTCCCGGCCTGGCCAGGCTCCATCTGCCGCCCTCTCCAACCCACTAATCCCGGGATTAGCAGCCAGATGCCAGGCACAGGTTTGCTGCAGGTAACGAGTATCCCTCGGGGAGGAGGTTACGGACATCAAAGCGCAGGCAATTATGACTAATCCCACACCTGCACCTAACGAGCTCGGCAGCCGTCCTGCCTGCGCAGAGCGGGACGGGGCAGCTGCCGGGGAGAAGCTGGGAGGGCAGTGGGGACAGGGAGCCCACGTGGGTCAGAGACCCATCCCAGCGTGTCCCCACAGACAGGACCCCAGGATAACGGCTGTGTTGGCGGTCACAGAGCAAAAAGCCGGGCAGAAACACCCCAGGGCTTGGCATTGCTGGGGGCACGGCTGAGCCCTCCCTAGCGCAGACCCGAAACGGGGCACATGCACAGGGGACAAGCTTCGGCCCCTCGCTGCCTGCCGGGAATTCCCCCTGCCGCTTCCCAGCGGACGCAGCTGATGGGAAGTGGCTGTTTTCCCCGAAGAGCCCGTCCCAACATTCCTGGGAGGCCACATCTGCCGCCTGCATCCCCGTTCCCGGGACCTCCGTCCAGCCGGTTCCCAGCTGGTCCCCCCCCAGCTCGGCACAGATGGAGGACGGACGCTGCAGACACCCCCAGCTCCTCCTCATCCGCCCGAAAACACCAGCCTGTCCCTGGTTGGGGCACTGCCGAATCCAGCACCCAGCAGCTGCTGCTGGGGTGGGACAGGAGCACCCTATGGAGCCGAAGGTCCCCAGCCTGGGCACACAATGCATGGAGGTAACCCCAGCTGGGCCCTGTCGTCCTTTATCTGGAGGACGGTAGCTTTAACTCTTCCTTAATAATCGTTTATGCCATTAATAAAGCCAAATCCCTAAAGTGGCTAATTAAGGGTTCATTTGCCCGCTGCCACCTCACACTGCGGCAGGTTTTGTGTGAGATCAAGGGAGGAAAACAATCACAGGGGGAAGGTGGGAGCATCATCCCAGTGCCCATCCCACCAGCATCCCTGCTACCCAGGACAGGGCTGGGGACCCCTCAGTAACACCCCAGGACCTGGTGTCCCCCAGACCCAGAGACATGGGGGCTCCAAGGGGCCTGGGCACCCAAATCCTGGAGGTGCCGAGCCGAGGTGGCCACCGCTGCCATCGCCGCTGCCCGACCTTGCCCGCGGCTCCCCTGGCCAAAACCGGGGCAGGACACGGCCCACGAGGCCCTGTCCCAAGCCGGCGAGACCTCCTGTAATTGGCAGCCCTGAATTAGCATATGCACATCCTCATTAGCAACTACACACACACACACGCCCTCATTTTCTCATCTGAACAAGTCCACGGTGGGGACCCGGGAGCTGGGACAGTGGGACCAGACCCCAAACCACCAAACCTCTCCTGGTCCTCTGCTCATCACCCGAGGCCGCCAAACTCCTTGCACTCGTGCAGCGGAGCAGAGGCGCCGCCTGCGGCCCCCACGGCCCCGCCGAACCACCGCGCGGTCCCTGTGGGGGCTGCGGGGAGCAGATGGCGACTCGCAGCACGACAACGCAGGGAGCAGCGCGGGGGCCAGATGGATCGCAGGGGAGCAGAGCCATCCCGTCATCCCCCCCTGCGCTTCCGCTGCCGTTTTACCCAAGCGGCTCCAGCAGCGGCTATAAATATTTAACAGCTCCATCCCCTGCTCTGCTGTGACCCGGCAGCTCCCACCGCTCCAGCTCGGTTTGCACCACGGTGGGGGTCACTGGGTTGAGACCCCGCCAAGGGGACGTCCCCTCCCTGCAGCATCGCTCTGGGTCTGAGATAAATAACCTCAGTGAGCCGGGCTGGAAATGCTTGAGGTGACAGAGACCAGAGGGTGCGGTGACATCTCCCGAGAGCTGGGGATGAGGAGGGAGCAGCGACAGCTGGGCAGGTCGCCCACCTCCTGGGTGGGTGCCAGGCTCTGCTGCGGCCCCATCCTGGGTACTGTGCAGTCTTAGCCCCCCTGAGCACTTTTGGGGGTCAAAAGGGCAATAAGTACCCTCAAATCCAACCCCATGCCCCTGGGGAACCCACTTTCTCGGTCAGACCCCAGCCAGGAGCCCCATGGCAGCAGCAGGGGGTCCCGGGGGTCCTGTCCCCAGCACAGACGAGCTGGGTCAAGCATCCCCGGCCGGCAGCGGAGCAGAACCAGTTGCAGGATCTCCCATGCTGCAGCACGAGGCTGCAAGTCCCGGCGTGCGGCTGCTGTGGGACATGCTGCAACCTGCAGCCCCACGGGGACCGCAGCCCAGGGCTCGCCCAGGAACGGCCCTTTCCCAGCACCCGGGCAGTTTCGGTCCCGCGGCCGGTGCCCCTTCTCGCAGCGCCCGTGGGACACACGTGCACCAGCACAGCCCCTCGCCGGGGCCGAGCTTCCTCCGGCCGCCACCGCCGCGGCTCCCCGGCCTTTCCGCCACTTTTCCGCCGACCCCGGGGCCGTGGCCGCCTTCCTGCCCCGGCCACGCTGCCGCCCCGTTTCCTGCCCCCCGGCACCGGGGCTGCCGCAGCCGCTCTGCCTCCTGCCAGCCCCGCATCCATCCCACACACATCCCTGTCTCCATGCACCCAGTGCTCCCAGCTTTCCCCGCCATGCCAGGACTGTCTGTCCTCCCTGTGGCTCTTTCCCCAACGGGGGGACCTGGCCCTGCCACAGTGCCACCAACCCTGTGCCCTCCTGTCCCCAACCTCCCCATGGGACCTGGCCCCAGCAGCGCTGCACCCCACAGCTCAGTGGGGTGATTTCAGGGGGGTGTCTGTGTTTCACCAGCCATTTTCTTCCAGCTCAGCGATAAAGGCATCGAGCGGAGCAAGTCTTCCCCCCGGGGAGCGGCAATTCCCCGATTGCAATCACTTTTGGGGATCTACCGCTGACCCAGTTTTTAATCCACACAGAGCTGCCGGCGGGGACGAGCGAGAGCTTTCCAGGAGCATCCGCACCCCCCAGTGCCGAGCCCCCCACCCCTTGTTTTTGGGAGGCGAGGGTCCCGCGGGCAGCTCGGCGGGGCCGGCCCCGCTCTGTGCTGAGGTCAGGCCGTTCCCACGCCGAGCCCAAGGGTTTCCCCCAAACCGGTTGGGCGTGCGGAGCCGTGACTCAGCCCCAGGGGAGCGGCGTGCACCGGCAAGCCCGGGGGGGCCGGCGGAGGACACAGGGGTGCGGGGGCAGGATGGGACCTGTACAGGGGCCCCCGCTTCCCGAGCGAGCCACACCAGAGCCTTTAGCAAAGAGGGAAGCGAGAAATTCGCTTTTCCTTCCTCCTGCAGAGCGGCAGTGCGGGTGTCACCGTGCTGGGGTGACCTGTTCCTGCACCCCCACACCCTAAAGTGATCCCCTGCCCCAGGCAGCCCGCAGGGTGAGGACTGGGAAGGGCTCCTTATCTCCCCACCTGGCTGATGCAGGGTTTGCTCATCGCTGCTGCTCCCCCCGGGGCCACCCTGCTGCAGGGCGGGTGACGCTGGCAGTGTCACCTCCTCTTCCAGATTCAACCCTCTCTGCAGGGACGGTGATATCAGCCCTCCATGGCATCACTCCCAGCCCCACGGCTGCTTGGCTGAGATCACCAGGGTTTTCCCCCACCCAGTACCAGTGTCTCTGTCCCCCCATCTGCCCCACGGGACAGAGACTCTGGGGCCAGGGGGGGTCACCGCATGCCAGGCTGTCACCAGCCCTCTGCGCCAGCCAGGAATAAGTGGATTAGGAACCGATCTCGTTATCACTGCCAGCAGCCTCGGCGATGGCTGTGTGATGGGGACAGGGATGGGGACAGCCCTGTGGGGGGAAACAGGGCTGGCTGGTGCCTGGCATGGGGCAGAGTGGCCACAGTGCTTCGAGAGAGAGGGCTCGGCTGCCTGCTGTTCCCAGCGATGCGGCACCCAGGCTCTAATGAGGCAGGATGGTTAATTAGTCAGTGTCAACTTATGTTAATTAGTTGGAGGAGTCAGAGACTGATTCCTCTGCCACCTGGCGCGTGTGCATGTGTGTGTGTATGTGTGCGTGTGTGTGCACACCTGGGTGCACACGTGTAGATATGTGTCTGCATGTGTGTACCCGTGTGCACAACCACACATACGTGCACCCACGCGCATGCACACCCGCGGGCAGCGACGGAACGAGAGATGCGGTTTCTCATGCGTGATTCACGCTCTTCCTCAACTTTGCCGTATGAACAAGGGCTGAGACCCAGAGGAAGCCACAGGGATTTCCAGAAGGGCTCAGAAAACCCCCCTCCCTCGCTGCCCCCTGTTATTTCCTCCCTCCTCCCCGTTGGGAACGCGGCCGCGCTGGGGGACACGGCAACGAGACCGGGAGCGCGGGCAATGGGAGGGAAGGGGATGGGAAGGCAGCACGGCCGGTGCCGGCAGGGAGCGAGCAGGGGATGAAGCTGCTCCATCTCACACCACCGCGGTTTATTCAATCCGGGCTAACAGCCATCGCAGCTGTTGGGGTCTGCGTTCTGTTTCTTCTTCTTAAAACAGGATTGCAACCAGGAAAAAAAAAAAAAAAAAAAAAGGCAAAACCTCCCTCTATCACTTAATCCTGCAAATCCTCTGCTGCTCCTGCCGAAGGCCGGGGTTCATGGAACTGCTGGGTGTGCCCGTCACCCCGAGGTGCCCGCGATGGGACACTGGGGAAAGCTCAGAGCGCCTAAAAATACTCCCCACCGTGTCTTTAGCGCACCAGCTGAGTTGATGCAGCCACCAAATCAGCTATGCAAACGAGACTGAAATTAAGTCAGCCGCGTGTGAGAGATGTCTATTAACCCCTGCCGGGGCAGCGGGGACGTGTCCCCCCCCAGGCACCAGCAGCCCTGTGGCCGCGCCGGGGCTGTGCAGCACCCACCAGGAACACTGTGACCCCCATGGGGCTGAGCCGCTGTCCCCCCCGCCGCCCCCGGCGCCCCCGGCTCGCAGCCATCTGGCCTGGGTGTATTAAAGACATGGAGAAGCCAGAGAGAAACGAGGTCAGGGCTGTGATGGCAGCCAGAGGATGGGGTGAGCACGTGCCCCCTCGCCTTCCCGACAGCGGGGTCCTGCCATCCTCCTTGTGTCCCCAACGGGACCCAATGGTGGCACAGACCGGAGCAGGGGCAGCTCTTTGGGGTGCCCTTGGACCCCTGATGAGAGCCTGGTGCAAAGCCCGGCTCCCGGGAGCAGCGCAGGGACACACCAGGTGGACTTTGCACGGCTGCGGCGCTGCCACAGCCCCGCGGCACCGGCAGAGCAGGAAGTTGGTGCCGTGCCCGTGATCCTGTCCGTGCCACGGGCGTGCAGGGATACACAGGGCATCAAACAGCACCAGCAAAGGGAGAGCAGAGCCCCCCCTGCAGATACCCCCAAACCTGGGCACGGACCGCAGCGTCGCACCCCCCAGGCTCACCCACTGCCCGGCCCGGCTGCGTGGGTGCAGCGCCGAAAACACGAGCGAGCGCCCGTGTGCGAGTCCCCGTAGGCAGCCGCCTGCATTTCATGCATTTTTAAGAAGAACAAGGTTAGTGGGTCACTCCAGCGCTGGAGGCTTTTCTCCAGCTGAGCTGCTTTGCTGCCAAACCCATCGGGGCTGGTGGCTGCTCCGCACCGCGGCGGCGACGGGGCTGGGGCAGGCAGCGGTGCAGGCAGCGGTGCGGGCAGGCAGGCAGCAGCCTCGCATCTCAGGGGCTGCAGGTTCCCCGGGGCTCTGATGGCCTTTCTGCCCCCAGCAGCCCCATCCTCCATTCACTGCCGGAGGCACCCGCGATGCTGGCAGGAGCGGGATGCAGCCAGGACGGTCCCCATCGTGCTGCCAGCACACAGGGAGCAGGCAGGGAGCACACTGGTGCGGACCACAGCCCCCAAAAAGGCCCATCAGATGCAGGGTGAGACGGTGACACTGGAGAAGAAAAGACACCGTGGTTAAAAGTTAACGCGGAGACAAAGCGGATGCAAACAGCTCCAGCTTTATGGCAGCCCAGCCCCGATAAAGGGGTGAGCGGCTCCATCCCCACCCTGCCCGGCCGCTCCCCGCAGCTCTGCCCCCCCCAGCACCATCACCCCGGGGAGGGTGTGTGCATCGGTGCAGCCGCGACGCTGCCCGTGTCTGTGCTTGCACACACGTGTGCAAAGCAGCACACGCATGCTGGGATACGCACCCACATTGCTGCTGGGAGCGGGGTGAACCCAAATTTGGGGTGAACCCTGACCTGGGGTGCAGCCAGACCTGGGGTGCGAGGGCAGCGCTGCAGCTCGTCATCGCCGCGCAGCCCCCCGCATCCCACCGCCGCGCAGCCGTTGCCATGGCTACGGCCATGCAAGTCTGGGCAAAATGCATCTGCCGCTGCAGCCTCCGAGCCGTGGGGGCGGGGAGGGCCCCGCTGCGCCGGTCACCGCCAGCCAGGGCTGCACCACCAGCCCCCACCCCACACATCCCCACCGTAACCGGCTGTGGTCCCCGCCAAGGACCTTTACGGAGAGCGAGAGCCATCACAGGGGAGTGGGGGCTGCACGGGGGTGCTGCTCCCCCACCATACAGGGGGTACCAAGACTTTGCAGGGGGATGGGGTCCCCAATAATCGCAGCAGGCTGGGGCAGGGAGCAGCCCCCCGGAGCCCATCACCAGGCTATCTGGGCTGTCCTGGCTTTGGGTTGCCCTGCCCACAGTGCCGGTGGCTCTGGGGACACTTTCGGTTTTGCTCTGAGGCACAGGGGAATTCTGTTCCCGGCAGTGAAGCAATCCAGGCCAGCCAGGGATAAGGGCAGGAGGGGATTTCTGATGGAAAGTTGCAGACAATCCCAGCGTGGCCGTGATTCCCCCCGCGAGCTCCACTCCTGAATCCCCTCTCACAACCCAGCCCCGGGGAGGACTGAGCCCCTGCCCCATCCCACCTGCGTGGCATTTCGGGGAGAGGGTTTTCCTGGATTTACCCCAGGATTTACCAGTCCCAGCAAAGCAACTGGGATCTATTGGTGGAGAGTGCAGTGTTGAAAAGATTAATGCTATTGACACTTAGAGGTTCCTAATGAAACTTTAAATTAATAGTCCATTAAGATGAGGGGAGCTGCGTCTCTCAGGGATGATTTTCCAGGGTGGTTGGGTACCAGAAGATAATGCGCCCCCCCCCCAACCAGCTCCTGCATCCTCCCCCAGCACCCTCCAGCATTCCCCATCCCTCCTGCCCTTCATCCAAGGCTGAATGTCCCTGCGTCTTTCCTGCTGCCCGTCCGTCCATCCCGGTCCCTTCCCCCACCGCCCTCCTCCGCACACACTGGCCTCTCTCTGCCTGGGCCCGTCAGATGTTGCTGAAAAGGAACAATGCGACGTATTGTCTCTCCCTGCTCGCAGGCATCAAAATCCAGCAGCGCAACAAAAAGACACATTGAGTTGCAGGGAGAAAGAGGCCCATAGATCCCCGGCTGCTCGCCGGGGGGGGGGACCGCTGCCCCAGAGCATCCCAGCGCTGCTTTCCTGTCCCGGGTCTGGCAGCACCGGCTGCCCCAGGACACGGTGGTTTTGCTGCCACCGGCCCCAGGGACTCGGGTAAAAGGGGTCACCATGCTGGGCTGTGGGGAGCTGGTGGTAGAGACACAGAATCATCGAATCATAAAATCATTTGGGCTGGGAGAGACTCCCAAGATCTTTGAGTCCAACTGCTAACTCCCCCCTGGCACTGCCCCATGTCCTGAGAACCTCATCTCCGCCTGTCCAACCCTCCAGGGATGGTGACTCCAGCACTGCCCTGGGCAGCCTGTTCCAATGCCCCACAGCCCTTTGGGGAAGAAATTGTTCCCAGATCCAACCTCAACCTCCCCTGGCGCAACTTGAGGCCGTTTCCGACAGGGCTGACCGTGCCACGCCACCAAAGGGCATCATTTGGATCAGCATTGCGGCTGCACACATGCGAGATGCTCTCTGGAGCTGTACTGGATACACATGCACAGACTGGGACTGTGCTGGTGTGTGCGCATGGGATGGACCCACACTGATTTTGCACACTTGTGCCCAAAACATGCGGGACCCCCCGGTGTGACTCCCCATCGCGTGTCCCAGCCGTGGCGTGAGGACACGCTCCCGTGGCACCTCCGCAGGCAGCTCTGGAGGAAACAGGATGGGAAAAGGTCCACTTGGACTGAGCATTGCTTTTGTTTCCATTATAAACTTCCCTTTTAACGAGGAAGGAGGCTCTGAAACATGCTCCCCGCTCGGCCCCTGGCCGGGGGACCCTGCCAGCAGCCCCGGCTGCGGTGGCGGGGAGCAGAGCCCGGTGCACGGTAGCACCCGTCCGCCCACCCATCTCCGCTGCCAACTGGATGCTGCAGCCCCTTTTCTCTCCAAACACCCGCTGGCAGCCATCCCGCTCTCGTAATGCGACCGAACCGGCCGTGCACAGCTTGCTCAGGGTCAGGGAGCCCTTTATCAGCACTGAAACGCAGCCCATGGCGGGGATGTGGGAGATAAGGCGCGTGGGACGAGCATCCCGCCTGGGCGAGGGCATCGCGGTGGATTCCTGTTCTCCCGGGAGGAGCTGGGAGAGATCAGCGGACCAGGAAAGGCGATGTGGGGGCTCCCCGTGGGGTGTTGATCCCCGTCAAGCAGAAACCCCCCCAGGATTGTGCCCATGGGGAGGCACCCGGGACCTCTTGCATGTCACCACCATCCCCATCCCCATCCTTCGGGCAGCACAGAACAGCCCGCTGATGAGGTTGGAGGGTTTGAGGTTAAAGGGCTTGGCTTTGTTTGCAAATGCTCCAGCTCCTGGCCGAAAAGAAGGGCAGATGGTCTCTGAGATAAGAGACCCAGGGGATTGCTCTCCCTTTCCTCCACCGTGACTCCCAGCTGCCAAGCTCTGCCCCCGGTGGGAGCCAGGAAAGGGGCGATATGGGGAGAAAGGTGCTGGGGTGGGAGAGCAGGGCTGGTCCTGGCCCCTGCGCAGGACGGTGGGATGCGGAGAGGATGTTACCGGAGTGAAAAGCAAGCCCAGAAATAGCAAACACAGTTACACAAGGCACCGGTTGCCATGGGATCTTCACAACCAAAAATGACGGGGCTCTGGCAAATACAAGAACGGGCCCTTTTGTGTATTTCTATGGGAAGTCAGCGCTTCGCTGCTGCCTCCCAGGCTGGAGCCTTTCCCAGGGCAGGAAGGATTCAGGGACGGCGGTTGTGGCACCGGGTCTGTGTGGGCGGCACGGAGACCCCCGGCACGGCCCCATGCAGACCCTTGCTCAGGTCCGGGATGCTTTTTCCCGGTGCAGATGTCAGAGGGCTGGCCAGCTCTGACTCGGCAGCCGGGCGAGTGACGGCACAGCCACGAGCAGGTTCGGCAGCCACCAGCTTCTGCTTGGGCCGTGACTGGGAAGATCCCTCTGGCCACCACCAGCCCTGATCTTCCCCCTTCCTGCCCAGCCCTGGCCACCCCTTGTCCCCTACAGAAATCCCCCCAGCACAAATCTTGGCAGATTTTCCTTCTGCAGCTGAGAACGGCCCCACTCAGCCCCTGCAGTGTACCCCAGCCCCTTCACCCTGTCCCCTCCTGGGCTGTGCAGCTGGAGCATCACTTGCCCTGGAGCCGCATCACAGGGACAGGGACAAGCGGGCACGGCTGGGGACAGGCAGGATGGGCAGCACGGCAGAAACAGACCCCAGACCCTAACCCACAGCTATTATTTTTAGCTGAGGGCTGTTTGCAAAGGGCCATTCCTGTGCAGGGCAGAAGCCACAACCGTCCATCCCTGCATATGGCACAGCCCAGTCCCGCACTCTCCCTGCTGGAATTCTCTCCCTGGAGAGATCTAATTAGCTAATTCCTTTGCTATTTATAAATCAATATGGAAATCCCTCTGCTTTATTCCCAGCGCTGTTGGTTGCCCTGGCTGGGCCCCCGCTAACTCGGTTAAAATCCTCGAGCAGACGATCAGAGGCTTGTGAATGGCTCCAGATACATGAATAAATAATTGCTTTAATTCTTCATTAAGGGCTGGGGGAATACAGCGTGTGGAAAGGGCAGGGCAAGGGGCTGGGGGCTGCGTGCTCCTGTCCCGCTCCAACCCCTGGCTCTGCCTTGCAGCCTGTCAGTGCTTAACACCTAATAAATTAATAATCAGCACGCGGTTTAAGTAGGTCTGGAAAGTGGAAAATAACATCCGCAAAGATCTTGCATCTCTGAGGCCTTTTAGGCAGGAGCGACGTGCAGAGAGGCAGACAGATTTGTCTGCCTGTCCATCTGCTCAAGGAGCAGACAGACCTGTAATCTGTCCGTCCGCCTGCACCCTGCAAATCCCCACCGCTTCCCCATCAGCCAAAGCCCCAGGAGCCAGTGGAGAGTCCACACACAGCCTGAGCATCCTCTGCTCTGCTCCGGTTCCCTGCCCAGTGCCCAGAGATGGAGAAGCCGGACCCAAGGTGGTGGTGGAAGGATGGTACTGGGGGCAAGCGGGACTGGCGGTGACACTGGTTTGCGCTGGTTGGGCGCCATCGGGACGGGCAGGACAGACAGACATGGGCAGCGGAGCCAGGCCTCGGGAAGAGGAGGCAGGCTCTGGAATCCACAGGGGAACATGGCTATTTATAAACTCATCCCTTACGCAGCGCTGCAGAAGAGGGTTTTCAAGAAAAGCTGGGATCATAGAATCATAGAGAGATGTGGCAACTGGGGATTCCTCAGAGATGAAAGCTGCTGGAAAACCACATGCAAGGTTTCTGCATCGCCTCTCATGGAGACAGGCGGCTGGCCCCCCCAGCAGATCTGAATCTTGACCTGCTTAATCATGCTAAAGTTTGCCCTTTCGAGACATCACGTTTGCCTCCCGTCGCTGCGGCGCTGCCCGCTGATGGCTGCGGCATGGAGCAGCGGGGTGTAAAGCACTTGCTCCCCTCCAGCAAAAGGTGGGAAAGACCTGGGCTTTGTACAGGGGCTGGTGGATGGGGGGGGACAAGGGCAGGAGTCCCAGTCCAGCTTCCCCTGCCCAGATAAGCAAACACAGCCACTCATCCAGCCAAGTGCAGAAAACCCCTTCCCTGCGAGCAGGCTGGTTCCCAACACGGGGTACGTGTTTGCACCCCCAACACACCAGACAGGCACAGCCACAGCAGGGCTGCCACCGTCACCCCAAACGCTGCCCCCCCTAGAGCCCCCTCCCAGCTCACGGCACCCGCAGTGGGGATGGTGCAGATGGGGGGCAGGTTGCAGTGCTGCTCAGCTTAATGGTTCCTCTGTGGCTCTGGAATCGGACGATGGGAACCTCTTGGGGATGTTGCAGGGGTGGACGGTCTTAGACAGGAGATGTGAAAGCCGGTGCTGGTTTGGGTTTGCTTGGCATGGCCAAAACATGCACTTGCTGCAGTGGTGGGATGGGATGGGATGGGATGGGATGGGATGGGATGGGATGGGATGGAAGGAGCATGACGACTTTCCAGGTGTTAGGAACAAACCAAACCTCTGCAGAAAGACAGAAAATCCCTCCCAGAAAGCGGGAAGAAAAGTGTGGGGCTGGCACAGACATTGCCCAACACCAGGTGGCTACTGGGGCCAAGGGAAGGGCTCACCAGCCACAGCTCTGCTGGGATTTGCCCTGAGCTGGAGCTTGAGCTCGGGAACAAGTGGCAGAAAACAGAGCGTGTTTACTGACTGATTTAATGGACTCACTTGGACCGTTTGTCTTCCCAAAGCAAACAGCCTCGCTACGCTCTGAAAAGCATGTGCTTTAAAACCAGCTACACCCTTTGCGGCTCCTTTGCAGCCCTGATGGCCACTCGGGCAACTCTCGGTCTTGCAGACGGCCGAAGGCACAGGCGGGCAGACCACAGCAGCCCAGCAGCCGTTCAGAGGCTTTATCAACTGGCAACCAAAAGTCAATAAAGAAGATGCCGCTTGTTTTAATTAACAGAGAAATTTCGCTCAAACAGGGGGTGAGATGATGCGTGCCGGGGGGGAGGGAGGGAGGACAGAGACAAAACATGACCTTGTTGGCGGAGCACACACAGCGGCACATTGTTTTCCCCTCGGAGACACTGGCCTTGATCCTGCGCGGGCTCCGCGGCGCAGCTGGGGGCTGGGGGGTCCCCCTGCCCATGGTAGTTGTGGGGTGCAGGGTCCCTGGAAGGTGCAGGGTCCCGGGAAGGTGCTGGGGCCGTGGGGTCAGAGGGTGGTGCTTGGTACGTGTCCCATTGCAGTCACTGGTGAAGCGTGGGCTGGCCAGGGAGCGCTGGTGCCTTGGGTGGGCACAACAAGGGTCTTGATTTTGGGACCCTCCGGTGAGATCAGCTGTGCCGGGGTGCCAAGGGACCCCCAGGAGCGAGTCCCCCATGGCCAGGGCTGGCTCTGCACTGGGGGAGGCTGTGGCCCATGGCCCTGGCAGCACGGGGAAGCTGCAGCCCATTGCCAGCGTTAGCATCCACTTTCGTTTAGTCCCATTTTCATTTCTCCTGAGATTTCCCTTTCCGGGAAAGCAACAAGGAGGAAACCCAGAGGGGGAAAAGCCAACCAGCCTGCGTGCCAGGGAGCACAGTGAGGAGAGGTGTGAGTCACGGCACAACCTTTCCCCGCAGCAGGACCCTTGCGGGGCTGATGGGGCTGGGGGAGCGGTACCTGAGGATGTTGGGGCCGGGGTGATCAACTGGTACCCCGGGGTGACGGACGGGCGCAAACTGCACCTTGAGACCGTGCTGGGGGCGATGGAGTTGGGATGAGTGGTACCACGGGACCCAACCAGGGGTGAAGGGACGGGGGGGACCAGCGCCCCGCTCCCCTTCCCCACCGGGGGCTGCCCCGGTCTCCGGGGGTCGCACAGCCGGGGCGGGGGAGCGGCACCACCAACACCCCCGTCCCCGCCGGGGCGGTGGCTCCATCCCCGTCCCCCGCCCCCGGGGCGGGGTCTCCGGCGTCCCGCCCCCTCCCGCGCCTCATAAGCGGGGCGGCGGGGGGCTCAGCCCACTCCCTCTCGGCAGCCGCCGCGGCGGGGTCCGGCCCGACGTGCCGCACCATGGGCAGCCAGGGCTCCAAGGCGGCCAAGGCGGAGGGCACAGCCCCGCCGACCGGCCACGCCGCCGCCACCGAGCCCGCCAAGGCCAACGGGCAGGTAAGTACCGGGGGGGGACACCGGGGGAGCACGTCGGGGTGGGCGGGCGGGCAGACAAAGGCGGCGGCCGCTGCTCGGTGGGGAAGGGGTGGTGGTGGCGGCGGAGGCTCCGGGGGGACCCTCCTGCCCGGCGGGCACCGAGCGATGCGGCACCGCCCGCGCCGCGCCCCGGGCTCCCTCCCGGCACCGGGCGGGGGCTCCGGCCGCCGCCTCGCCCCGGTACCGGGAGCGGAGCGCGGGCGCCGCCCTGTGGCAGCGCATTGATCCCCGCCCCGCGTCGGCGCGTTTTCCCCCGCCCGGTGCATCCCCTCCCCGGTGCATCCCCCCCAATTCCCGGTGCCCCCCGTTTCCCAGCTGGGTGCGGGGTTTGGGGAGGGGGTGTCGGGTCCTGGCTGTGCCTAACGCGGTGCTTCCCTCCCGTTCCCCCCCGCAGGAAAACGGTCATTTGAGGCTCAACGGGGACATGACGGCCAAGGCGGGTGGCGAGGCAGCCCCGCTGAACGGGAACGGCTCGGCCGAACCCCCCCAGGAGGAGAGCAAGGGCGAGCCGGGCGGCGGGGACGCCATCGAGCCCGCTCCCCCCGCCGAAGCGGGGGACACCAAACCCGAAGGTGCTGCGGCCCCTAAGGACACCCCCAAGAAGAAGAAGAAGTTCTCGTTCAAGAAATCCTTCAAGCTGAGCGGGATCTCGTTTAAGAAGAACAAGAAAGAAGCCGGGGACTCCTCTGGGTCCTCTCCCACGGAGGACCAAGGCAAGGCGGAGGCCAAGGGCGAGGAGAACCCCGCTTGTTCTGCTGGTGGGACGGAGCCCTCGGCCCCCCCCGAGGAGCCGGGCAGCCCCGTGGGGCAGGAGGGAGCGGAGCCCAACGGGGAGGATGGAGAAGCAGGGGGAGGCGAGGAGGAGGAGAAGCAGCAGCCAGGGGAAAACCAGGGGGACAACACAGCCAAACCAGAGGAGCCCTCGAAACCCGCGCTGCCTGAGCCGGCAGCAGCTCCGGCAGCGCTGGAGCAGAAGGAAGAATAGAACCTGCTTGGCGTCGACCGAACTTGAGACTCTTGCGGCATCGTCTCCATCCCGGTAACACCGCGGACTCGCTGCCTTGCCCACACACCTCCCTGCCCCTCCTAGAACTGACACCACTTTCTAAAACCAACACCCCTGCCTCGAGTTATTTCTTCCCAGTCCCCTGTTAGCAAGCTGGTTTGGATTCCCACCACCACCACCACAACTTGGAGTTCCTTTCCCTGAATCCTTTAAAACTGTGGAGGAAGACTATCCTGGACAAAACTGGAATTTACAGTTTGTAAGAACCCAGCTGTCCCATCCCGCTCTGGTCTCTGCTGGTCTGACTGTCCCCATGCTCCTCCCAGCAGCCTCTGAAAGCCCAGTGACTGTTCAATGGATTCTTTTCTTTTTTTTTCCTCAGTTTACATTCCTGGTTCTGACTTCATTTAAAGTATTCTGTGCTTTTTATAGAAGTCAATGGTTTAAAAGCTAATCTGGTTAGTTTTTTTTATAATGTCTTACTATTGGCTTAAAACCATAAAGCTTGTAAGTCCGCTGTGTTTAATTCTGCTTCTAAGGGGTAACTTTTAGGGTGTGGGGTGGAGGGAGGGGACCTGCCAGCTGTATAATGTGAAGCCAACATCATTTTTCTCTGTAAATAATTTTTTTAATGCCCACAACACTTGATTTGCAATTTTCTAACTTCTAAGAAAAGAAAAAAAAAAAAAAGCTGTATGGGCTTTAATGTAACATTTGAAAAGAATAAATGGTGACCCCTTTATGGGTGAGCTTGAGTCCTTCTTGTCCTGGATGCCAGACCAGGGCCAGGGAAGGCAGCAGTTGCTGATTTAGTTCAACAGCTGCTGTATTTAATCGCTCCAGCCCTGGCTCTGCTCGCAGTTAATTGACTTGCAGCAGATGTAGAGCTACAGCCACAAAGGACTTTCTCACACAAACCTCTTGTCGCTACCTTGGGCTCTGGCTGCTCTGTACCTGGTTTCTTAGAGATCTAACCCATTTTTTTTCTTTTCCTTGGTGGGGGGGAGGAAGTGTTTTCTCCTAAGGAGGTACCCAGGAGGGCTATTGGGTGGAAATCACATTTTAAGCTTGTTTTTTTTCAATCTTAAGGGTTTTTTTTAATGGCTCTAGAATAGGATTGGCTCTGCTTTCCTGAAAAGACACACTAGAGTGCAATGATGATGCACTGGGAGCAAAGATTTGGTGCCAAAGAGACAAGGAAGGTGCAATGGGTGCCTCTGTTCCTTCTCCTGTGATCTGCACAGGGATGGAGGTGACTTTCCCCCTCCAGTTAATGGCCTGCTCCTAATTACCATCTAATTACCTGTCCCTGCTGGTTTGGGCTGGCAAAGAAGCAGCTGGAGAAAGGCGAGAGGACCCTTGTTTGCCCCAAAGCTGCTGGCAAGGCTGGGCCTGGGCAGGGACCAGCCCTGCTCTTCTGGGGCCCTGCAGGTAGGTGGAAATGTGTACAAAAATTAAGATTTTTGGCTAACACATCCTCCTATTGATAGTGGGAAACCAGAGCGACCTGCTTCCAGATGCAGGAGGGTTCATCCCTATTCATCTGTAGGGGGGGGAAAACAAAAAAATAAGGTATTCATGTATTCATCCCTATTCATTTGGAGGCAAGAAAAAAAAAAAAGTATTTTAAATATAAGCGTTGTGGTCTGCAAATTGTTTTGAAGGGAAGGGCAGCTGTGGGGAGGTGGCGGGTCCCGGTGCATCTGCAGCGTGGCAGCCATTTTACAGAGCGCTGCGAGAGCAGGAATGCGGCTGCACGCTGCTGCGCGGCTCAACTGGAGCTGGTTTTGTTCGAGGAGGAGAGAGAGGGGCTTAAATGTCTGCTCTGGGGAGGATAACTGGAGTTTCCCAGAGGGTTATCGCAGCAGTGAAAGCCAACTGTGCCACACCAAGCTTTTTCTTTACTGAATACAGACCTTTTGTGTCCATTTTAGCTGTGATGGCCACTCAGTTGTAGAATTAACTTGCTCTTAATTAGACATTTTTTTCACTTGAATGTGAGGTAGAAGACACTCGGTTTCTTTGCTCATAATTCTCTTTGTGTTATCTCAGTGTTCTCCCGGGATGTGCCTCAGAAGAAATAAAAGAAGCCACTTATTTCCCCGCTGTTGGATGTAGCAGGAACAGTATTTGGTAAAAGCTCATTCAACAAATATTCCCCTTGCATGCCTTATGATTCCTTTTCTAGATTAATGCTGCTTTCAGATCAAGTGTCAGGTACTAAAACTCCAAACCCAATTAGCATCAGTGCTGCTGTAATTTGGGAAAGCGTCATTTTTTGTTGCTGGGACCTATGTTACAACATGATCATGACCAACCTACTGCGCCCTTTTCCAGCAATGGCTCTGAAAAATGAACCCCTGCCCTACTGGAGTGTTTCATCTCAGCAGGAAGCAGCACAAACACACCAACCATAGAAATGTACCGGTTTTATTACAAAGATTCTCAAAATTCAAAATAAAAGCATCTTTAAAAAACCACAATATGTTTCCCCCCCCGCCCCGACACAAAGATACACTGATCTCTTGCTTCACATACAAACACTGAAGAGTGGGAGTGACACATCACTCAGGTTCAAAGAGGCTAAAAAAACTCACGGTGGAAAAGGGAGAAGTATTTAAAAAAATAAAACATTTAAAAAATAACCTGTGTTAAGTTAGCAGCATTATTAGAGTTGAAGCCATCAGCAGCGCTCCGTGGGAGGTACAAATCCTCTCGTGGACAGAGGAATGCCCCTGAGAAAGGAGAGCAGCGAGTCCAAACCGCCTGCAAAACTTCTACCAAGCAAAAACTCAGGTAAGGATCAGCTGTAGAAAGGGAGATGCAAAAGAAAAGCCAGTTCTGGTCACAAAAGACCTCTGGGCGTGAGATAACATGTGGGAGTGGGGAGAGGAATAGTTAGAAAAATGTACAGAGCCCCATCTGCTGTTCCCTTATAAAGATAACAGCTCAGATGGCTGATAAAAAGGTTCTCCGTGTTTACTGGCCGTGAGAGGAAAGATTCAATTTGGAAATAATTGTAACTTCAGAGAAGAGTTTTGGAGTGTGACACACGAGAGGTGTCAGGCGGGCTCTGCTCGGTCTGCCCTATAGACAGGGTGGGAATTTCTGCAGTGGTTTGAGCCTGGGACACAGCAGAGCCAAGAAAGGACAGAACAGGCAGAAAAAGCACAGCAGGCGGCCAAACGGGCAGTAACTCGCTTCCCCTCACACAGAGGGGCACCGCTATAGAAAAAAGGTATAAAAACTTCATCCCTTCTCTTACCCGAGGTGCCTAATGCTGCCTCACCAACTGGATCGGCAAGACCTCGGAAAACGTTCATCACCACACGAGGGTGATTTTCATGTTGCGTTTTCCGGCTCTGCACCTGCGGGGCGCTCGGGCTGATTCACTAAAGCGCTTCTCGGGTTGGTTTTTGAGCTGCTTCATGTCTCTTTCCACAAGTTTGCTGCAGGGAGGTAGCCAACTCTATTCAAGAACTGCACTATTTGACCCTGAGAAGTGGCACCAGCTTGCAGTTACTTGCCGTGGTGGAATCAAACTGAAGACCAAAGGAATAGTCGGTCTCTCACAGGCTTCATTTGGGAACTTATATTCTCCCATCCAAAAAAAGAAAAAAAAAAAAATTCATGGCCATCTTTCCACCTAACCTGAAATGCAGATACTACTTCTACTTAAATTATTCTTTTCCAAGGGTGGTTATTTCAGAGGAGAGAGCAAAGAAAGGAAGTGATTTTTTTTCAAGACACACTAAGGGGGCAGTGGAAGGCAAGAGTGAAACTTCCCAGTCACCAAATCTGGGCAGTGCAGGTCTGTCAACTCCGCAGAATCCTCCCTATCTGCTCCCAGCGGAGTGCAGCAAGGAATAATTTACAGTTCTCAAGTCATTTATATATTTATATAGAAATATATACAGAAACATATATAAAATATAAATCCTGTGGAATGGGAGGCAACCAGAGAAGCTAAACCTACGACAACTACGCACTGACACGTCCTGTCCAGCTGCAGCCATCTTAGGTGGATTTTGTCTCTTCCTTCACCCTGTGGAAGCAAACAGTGAAGAATTTGGTTTAAATGAGCAACTTGGGGCTGTGCCCAAGCTTGAATAATGAGCCAGAGCTGCAGCCTTAAAAACGCTGCTTATATCACCCATCTTCATCTAAAACTTGTGGTGTGTTACTGAACCAAGGCGCTGTATTCTGAAGCCTTTTTCACTGAGGGATCTCACAGCGCTTTATCATTTGTGGTTTTCGACACGTGCAAACTTTTCCCGTTAAGAGCCCACGGTGAAGCCACCCCAAGTTCCACGTGTCTCCTCCAGCCCCTCAAGCTGTGCAACGTCCCACTGGGGACAGGGGCAGATGCGCAGCGTGCACAGGCACAGCCATTTGATCACCACACCAGGACACAGGGCTCACTCACCCTTTGGGTTCTGCTTTCTCCTCTTTCGGTTTCTCCTCTTCTTTCTCATCTAGGGAAAAAACATACATAAAGACACCCAGTAGTGCAGTAGGAAAGTAGCTGGCAGGCAAAGCTCCACAGAGCTGGGAGGGCTCCTAGTCCCAGCTCTCCTGCTTACCTTTCTTCTCCTCCTCCTCCTTCTCCTCTTCTGTTTTCACACGTTTAGCTTTCTTAAAGTTGGCGACGTTTTTGCGCCCTCCTTCCCCTTCATCTTCGGAGTCAGAGAATTCTTCATCACAGGATATTCTCTTATCAGAATTGCGGACTGAATGCAAAGAGAACAAGAGGTGGTTTCAGCAGATTTAGAAGTCAGGAGACACCGAACACTAACATCTACTCACTGGAATGAACTAATAAGCCTACGTTAAGTCAGAATTAGGCCACGATAAAAATGCTTTATCTTTCTACTTGCTGTAACTTTTAACTCATCATCCCTAACTGTTCCTGCCTAAGATCCAAGATCACTTGGATTAGGCACAGTGTGTAGACTTGACATCGTAAGCAGGTTAACCAGCCTCTACTGAGAAAATCTGCCTGCCAGATCTAAAGGCCATCAGCCAATCTGGATATAAACCTGCGTTTTCACTGCGGAAGACAACTTGGGATCAAACCCGACAGTCTCTGTGTTCTGCCATAGCACCTACATCACAGGAACTGTTTAAATTCTCACATTAAAGCCTAGGTTCTCCCTTTATGGAAATCATCTGGCAAAAGCGTCGTTTCTCCAAGGGAAAAGAAATCTACCAGCCCTTCACTGCTGAGCATCTTTATCTTACAAAATCAATCAGAAACCTGGGAATAGATTCAAACTGAAGGACTCCAGAATTGAGATCTAAGTTATGTATCTGCCTGTCTTTATTAATTAAAGTAACTCAGTTACTTCCCCAGCCAACTGATCCCGCTCGGCTTTGGCACTCACGGGCTCACAACAAGCACGCGTCCCAGCCGAGTAACGCGACTACGCCAGAGACAAGCACGTACTTGAAATGCGCTTCTCAGGATCTTCTTCCTCTTCATCTCCGCTGTCTTCCTGAACAGCGTCCTCAGGAATCGGCTGCATCTGGACCCCAGGGGCGTGCGGCAGCATGCGCAGGTTCTCAAAGAGACGTTGCCTAGAGCCGGAAGAGGAAAATCTCCATCAGAGCGAAGCCCCCGCTAGAAGGTGTCGGTCTCGCAAAGAGGAGCAAACACTTACTTAATCTTCTCAAGGTACTCGTTGGTGTTCTGGTTAGTCATGTTCGAGGGACTGATGTGGAGCTTAAAGTCCGGGCCAAAGTACTCAAAATAGTCATTATATGGAAGCTCTGCGGGCAAGTTAAAAAGGAATAAACACCAAATTACCACTGGAGTGGTGATGAAATACTACAAACACATTGTAATTCTACAGGTAAGCACAACGGCATTTACCTAAGCGCAGGGGCCAAAGCTTCCCTAGCCCAAATTCAGATGAAAGCAGACAACTTAGCAACAGTGCAGTTAAAAGCTTAACAGTTACACACTATCAGCGAACACAAAAGTTTTCAGGGTACTTTTTGCTGGAGGGGAGAGCTACAGGACTAGAACGCAAATAAAACCAGCTACTGCAAATCAGGGCATCCAAAAGCTCTTCCGCAGTAACAACCAAGAGTCAACGAAACATCTCAGGGTTGCTGGCCCTCCCACAGCAACACAATTTCCCCGAGCTCTGTTACCACAGTGTTGTTGTCCCTTAGTTTTGCTTCAAAGGCTCCAGGGGAGAATTACCATTGGGAATTTCAGTGTCCAAAGCCACGGCAGTCTCGTAGGTCCAGCATCTAGCCACGTTGCGGATCGTGTAGCCACCTCCTCCCAGCATCAGCATAGGCAAATTAAAGCTTTTTACAAACTCCACACACTTGGCATGACCTGCAGCAAAAGCAGTGGGAGGAAAAGGTCAGAGGAACAAACTTTTTAATGAAATCAAATTATATCAGTTATGCCAGTTCAGCACTGGCACTGTACGGTACTCTTACCTTTGATGGTCAGATTAAAACAACCCAGCCTGTCGCCTGACAGAGAATCCGACCCGCACTGCAAGACAACTGCGCTAGGCTGGAACGTCTCCATCACTTTGGATATCACCTAAACAAGAAACTCGTTGTTACGCACTCTCCGCAGGACAATGTCACAGCAACACAGCGATGTCCATGTCAGCAAGTGACATAAGGACATCCCTGGTGTGCCCACAGCTGCTGGATCCCCGATATTGGTAACAGTGAGGCTCTCACAAAGAGCAGCTCACTGACAACAGGCTGCGATTGTGAGGGAGGAATAGACCCTGCAAAGAGTCGTATCGCAGAAAAAGGAATTATTCTCCCCAAAGAACAGCTCCATGAGCCACCCAGTGACAAAGTGTGATCCACAAAGAGTCACTCAGCAAAGATGCCTTCACTTACTGGCTTGAATATTGCTTCGTAGGACTCATCATCGATTCCGTCCCGGAGGGGATAGTTGACAGCGTAGTACTTGCCTTTGCCTGCACCAATATCCTATTAAAGACAGGAGAGACCACGAGTCACCAGAGAACCACCTGCGGCACATCAATTGTGCCCCAAATTGGCAAGGGGAGTTCGGGATTCCATCAGCGTAACAGCCCCAAAATGCCACTGTGGGCTGACCACGCAGTCTCATAACTGAAGGAATCTATTTTTACTTGAAAATAATACATACATATTCACATTTCCATTACCTCTCCCATACCCAAGTGTTTTATAAAAAAATAATTTCATTTATGCTGCAGATTGGCTGCAGCAGGCAAGAATGCTGCAGCTGCATGCAAGTTCACATCACCAGTGCCAAACTCAGGGCAGGGCTGAAAAAATACAACTCACAAGTGGAAGACAGGAGAATTTATATCAGAAAAAGGTAACTCCACTAAAAAGCACATTAAAAAAAAAGTAAAGAACCTTTCAACCCTGAGAGCGGCATTCTGGCCATGTCAGAAGGCAGAGAGTGAACCACACCTGTATCTGACTAGAAAGAGTGCCAGTTAACACTGCAATTCACCAGGCAGAACTGACTCATAGGAGGAAATGCCACCAAGATAAACCAACACACACACAAGTGCTCCCTCGTAAACTTTCACCCAAAAGCTTCTGTGACCAAACTTAACTTGCAAGTATCTACAGAGTCACTTTTCCAACCATAATCCCACCAGAAGGCTGCTAAGAGACTCAGTTTCATTACTATACAGGCCACAATCACAGGAACACAACCTTTGCCCTCAGAAAAAGGGTCCCGCTTTGACACCAGCAGAGCAGCGATTTTGGTTAAACTAGTATGACCGCAAATAGATGGAAAAGACCAAGTTTCAGGGTAATTTTCTGCTAAGCCTTCGTCCTCACCCGTAGGTCCCCTGTTCCTGGGAAGTATTCCCCATACTTATGGAAGGACACGGTCATGACACGGTCCGTGGTATAAAAAGCTTCCTCCACACCGTCTCCGTGGTGAATATCAATGTCGATATACAGCACTCTCTGGTGATACCTAGGATGAGAAAGGAGTCAAAATATTGTGTTTCCTCAGAGCACAAACCGTCTTCACCAGCAGAGGAGATGGGAGGAGAGTGAGGAATCGCTGCTAAGCCCTGATCTGCAGAGCTCCCAGCCTGCTCACTGCGGAGAACAGCCATGGGCCTTGGTCAGCAGTGGAACGCAACCACAGAGGAAAATGAAGTGGCTTTTGCTGCTACGACTGCACTTTGAAGGCAGACTCAGCCCCGTCTATTCAGAGTCAGCCAAGAGACTGCATTTTTATGCCCAAGCCTCCCACTGAGGTTTGCCTTGAGCCAAAAGCTGTCAGATGTTACAGCTGCGCTCCCTTTTCCAGGGTGGGTGGTAGAGAGAAGGGTGTAAGAGCAACCACACAACGCTCCAAGCCCTCTGCCTCCTGCACAGTGCCACCACCCTGCAGGAGAGAGGGCACTGCATCCCAAAAGGGAGCTGATTAAGCCCCCCTGGGAAAACACAGCTAAAGAAAAAAGCAACAAAAAGAGAAGACTGGAAAGAAAGCACTAAGGAATCAGAAGAAATACAGCAGAATGGACAAAAAGGGGTAAACAGTACTGCCCGTACTTTAGGAGCTCCAAGATAGCCAAGACGATGTCGTTGACATAACAGAAGCCAGAAGCCTCTGATTTTTTAGCGTGGTGAAGGCCCCCCGCCCAATTCACAGCAATATCCGTCTGTTGCTTGTTCAGCTTCACAGCACTGGCTGTTGGGAGAAGAATTACAAAACGTTAACATGAGAGCAAAGGCCGCATGACAGAGACCGAGGGGTAAAGCACCGGTCCCTCACAATCACATCATGGCTCATGTGGGCATTTGGGGACTTTACAAAGCACAAGCCCAAGGGTTTAACACTGGGTGTCTCAACAAACTAACAAAAGGCAGAGAAATGCAGCCTCTGCTTTGCCTGCAAACACTTTTCACTGCTTCCTACTTTTGCCCCAGAGCACAAAATCTGCACAAACAAGTCCACAGCATCCCAGCTGGGGTCACAGCTGAAGACAAGCCTAGATTCCTCAGTGCCCTGAACAAAAGACTGTAATGAAAGGTTTTATCCAACATCTATTTAGGTCATTCACTGAATATGCATCTAGGCAAAGGAAGTTCTCTGCCCCCAGCCCCTTCATAAACTTTCTGCTAATTTTGCAAGTCTCCCAGGATCAAAGCAAATGATATATTCCGTGGAATCTAGCGCCGTGGGACCAGAGAGTGCAGCTACCTCAAAAAATGCTGCCGTCAGTAGTTGTACGTACTGCTGAACCGTGTTACAGGAAATAAAGAGTTCTCGATGTCATTGTGGGAGTAGCAGCCACAAAGCTTTAACGCCCATGCACAGTAACACGTTCCTGCAATACCCACTATTTCTGCAACAAAGTATTCGAAAATAGTGAAAGCATTTTAAATGTTCCAGCTTTCAGGGAGCGTACTGAAACCTTTCAGGTTCTGTATTGCCTCTTGTCCAGAGACAGAGGCTTTTTGTTAAAAACACCAGATAAAGTAACCCTTTTCTTTCCTTTCCAGGTTATGTTTGCCCAGAGCAAGGTTTTTACATCTTTTCTTTTTTCCTGTAAATTGATTTTTTTTATTAAACCCCTGTTGCTGCTGTGGTTCTTTTTTATCTCTATCACTGGCAATGTTGTTATACCGTTTACAGAGTCCTGCACATATTCAGTGAAGTATCTCGGACCAGTGAAGATAAACTTAACAAATGCAGAGGGATCCATCAATATGCAAGGCTTGAACTCTCACATGGGAAGAAATCTGGCTCTGATTATTAAGGAAATCAGAAATAGGTTCACAGGGCTTCCCCACCACCACCTACAGCAATTTATTTCCTAGACAGAACATTACGTACGTCTGCTGAAGAGAAAAAGCAAAGAACACAACTTGTGAGCTTACCAACGGAACCCCCAGCAGAGAGCTGGCAAAACTCAAACAACCCATCAAACACAGGGCAGTCTTCCCCAACATTAACTGGAAAAGAACAAAAAAACAGTTAGTAAGACAAAGCCACAAATAAATGGCAAAGCTTATACTCACACTCTGATTTAAAAGGTAACCAGATAACAACAAAATACCACTCGCAAATAAGAAGATGTTAATGTGATCGACCTGAGGATTGCCTGATGAGGCAAAAAGGTTGTTGCTGTAGGGGAGATGCTCCCGACTTGTATAAAAAAGAGAAAGCAGGTCCCAGGAAGAGAGCAACACACCATCTACTGATTGCACTACCGGGGGTGTCGAAACCAGCCGGTTGCGTTGGAAAATGGGTGGCAGAGAGGAGATGCTGTCGATAAGAGCTGCGTGATACCGACACACGGCCTCGGCAGCAATGCCAGCGGCGCTCCTGGCGCCGCCACATTTACCAGATTCTGCTCTGGTCACCACAGGTTGTGCAAAATGAGGCCAGCACCCCTTGCCACCCGCCATGGGCCACGCTGCGGCCCGGCTGCCCGGGCATTTGGGGGGAATAGCGCCGTTTCTGATGACAGAGCAGACACCGAGCTCCATTTCACACCCCACAGCACACGGGAAAGGTTTTTTGCTCCTGTTTCCTGCTGACGAGGAGCTGAGAAAGCAACCAGGAGAATATGGGGAGATGGCAGATAGTGCTTCATACCAAATGAGAAGTTTATGTCCACATCTGTTCTGTTACACTTTGTACATTTCTTTTACTTCACATGGAACAGTCAGTTTTTAAGTTCTCAGCAGTAGTTTTGGCCTGGATAAATCTCTACTGTATTAGTTTCAAGATTAGCAACAAAAACAGTAACAAAAGCTGTGTATTGAATCTAGATTTTGCAACATTTGCTTTTTACAAACAAACTGAAAGATAATCTGTATTTTTGTAATGTTGTCTTCTGGGAGAAAAGCACAAACAGCACTAGAAACTGGTCAGTGCACAGTGTCCACAAAGCCCGTGTGATCAAGGAGATCAAGAATGGTCCCAGTTCGGGACAGGGATCTCTGAAAAGGACAATACCCAGCAGGAGACCCAGAAGGAAACGATTGTTCCCACTTTCCAATTGTTTCAGCAGGACACGGAAACCAGTGGAGTTTGAATAATTAACTCAAAGAGGTGGCTGCAAGTGAGGAGACTTCAAATCACCGATTTCTGCATCATTCCCGTGACACCAAATTAAACTTCTTGGCCTTTGGGTTACAGATGGGTCTTTCCAAGAAAAGCTCTGGCCTCTGCACGTTTAAGATTAATTTTCATATTTTGTCTCCTTCGGGTAAAAATAGTTCAGTGGAAGTACAGCAGAGAAAACGTTGACTACCAGAGAGAGCAGAGTGGGCGTTTATGAACCATATCTGCTTCAGGGGTAAACAGCTCAGTTTGTGTAAATATGTACTTTGGTATATGTCATTTGGTATATTAAGGCATATCATTTACTGTGGGAAATCTTTCAATGCATATTATTCATGAACCATATTACCCATGTGCTTGTGCCTTAACATCTGTCCCCTTCAGCTCACACCAGACTTCCAAGTGTCTCTACTTCAGACTCGAGGCCCATATTTCTTCTAAATTGGATATAACACTTACTCCATATAAATTAACCCCATGGGCCAACAACTTTTTTTCTGCAAGACCAAAATACTGTTTAAATAAACCTTGAGCCTTCCCCCCATTAGTCTATACTTGCTAGAATCCTCGTTTGCCGCAGCCATTGCCAGAGAACATCAGCTCAGAGTTGCAGAGAGACCAAAAAAAGGTTTCTATAACATTAAAGCCACCATTAGAGAGTCTTCCCATGGACTGGAGAGGTCATAACAAGAGATTAGCTCAAAAATAAACCATTCAAACACCAAGTGGGCAGGTATCATTGTGCATTTCAACCGTCCCCCAATTCCAAACTGCCATTGTCCTGAAAACCCTTCGGAGTTACTGCAGGTTTCGGACAACTGATGAGTTGAGGGGGTTTTGTTTGTTTGTTTTAAATTACACAACCCTTTCCCACCTCAATACCTCTGGTTAAAGATAAGCAATAACACAAAATACATGCAGATCATAAATGGAGCTGTTCAGTCATCTGAACCCGTTTTTAAAACACTGGATTTACCAGAAAAATCAAAAACAAAGTCAGAAGGAAGACCATTTCCCATGGTTCGTCCTACTCTTTTTATCACAAAGCTCTAAAGTCAGCCTAGGACTCCCCAGAACCACAAATTTTAACACCGGCAGGAACTACAGGCATATCTTACATCTCTGCATCTGCTTGCTGTACTCAGACATGTTATCAGGGCGAATAGACCTCAGAAATTTTATGTAGTCATCACTGTGGTACTTGGTCATTTCTTCTGCATTTGCCTTGTGAGGGCGCTGCAAGGAAAAAACAAGAGCAAGGCTTGTTTTGCAACACATCTCCACAATTCCCATTTCCAATCTCAGATTATTCCTCAGATTTACAACAAAAAACACTCAAACCAGAAGCATTAAACAAGAGAAACTTATTTTCAAAGGCAAAAATGCCATTACCAGACACTGGAGTGTATTATTTATCTAGACAAAGAAAATACCTAAGTTACAAGGAGAAAAGCAATTTTCCAGTCTCCACAGCTTATCTGAAGCAAAGAACATCTCACTACAAGCAATTAGAAGAAAACTGAAATACATCAGCACAACTGTTGGTTTATTTTGTTTGTTTCCTTTCCTCTTTGGCTCATCAACAGGAAAAAATGAGTCTGAAGCATCAAAATTAAAACCCTAACAAGTAAAGTAAGATACTTCATATATGTTTTTCTCCACGACCAGCCCTACACTTACATATATCTCCATCTTCCTGTAGAGGCCGTAGTTCAGCAGCAGGTTGTGGGTCATCCGGATCCTGTGGGGTTTCATTGGGTGTCCTTGGCCATAATAGTAGTTTCCAACATCACCTGGGAGCAGAAAGGATTTCGTTACAGTGGGAAAAACTCCAAATTCCTTCAAAGAGAATCAGAGCTGAGCCACAGGACCTATCGGGTTATCTGTCGTTTTATCTGGACATCTGTTCGCAGGAGACGGGGTCGCAAGTGTCTCCAAGGATTCAGAAAGGTTTATCCCAAGTAAGACAGACATTCGGAAATCAGGGTATGGTCAGACAGGGAATGTTTTAACTCTGCTTCTGGGGAAGGGATTCCAGGTAGAGTCTCAAGTTAATAGGGGGGAGCTCCAGCTTTCTTGGGCAGGAGGAGCTGTGGGCTCCACATCTCCAGCTCTGCAGTGTCCTCTCCAGGCGGTTCGGGATCTCACATTTACAGAGCTCACCAGAAACACAACCACGCTCCAAGCAGAAACCCACGCACCAAGAGGACGCAGGTTTAATCCCGGCTCAGACGGTGACTCATCGGACGCAGCACGTAGCCTCTTCGCCTCAGTTTCTTACTATTTACCCAACAGAAACGAGATACAAAGCAGCTAATTCTGTCAATAAGCCACCACCAGCACTGCTGCAATTTTACAGCTTCTCGATCATTTTCACCCATTATTATCGCTTGAAATCCTTCCAAAAAATCGCGGTCCCTACCAACCGCACACCCACGCAGATGCACCTGACAAGCACCAGTGTTAATGAAGTTACCTTCGTGCAAATATCTCCCCACGCGGATTTTCCCCTACCCAGCAAAAGCCGAGCTCGTGCTGCGCTCTCCCACGGTCAGCACCACAACCTAAGGTGGTTTTTTTTTTCTCCCCTTCTTCTCCCAGGGTACTTATTTTCATGAAACTCAGAGAAATTTAACTTTCAGATTTCTGCCTCCTGCCTGATGTGGCTGCGAGAGGCACAGACTCAGCGGCAGCAACATCACGTAAGCCTCGTTTTCTCGGGAAACCAGACCAAGTTGTTCGTGTAGTTGTACAACTCCCCATCAGTTTAGGAAGCAGAAGACCCAATCCGGTCTGGGTGGTGACTCAGTTGGGAGTATTAATATTTCATCACCGAGCTTAACATTCAGGAGAAACTACTGCTTCCTCGCAGTGCATGGCTGCAGACTTCCCTCCTGCGGACACGACCCTATTTTCAGTCAAAGTAGATGCAAACGGTGCAAATCCTACACCCAAACAACTCTGCTGCTGGAGTTTACCTGTCTGTGGCACGACGATGAAATGGGGTGCCCTTTGCGCAAAGGGATTTTACTGGGGGAACTATCCCTACAGTAAAATCAGGTTAAGTCAAGCTTTAGGGACCCCAGTAAGAGATGCTCAAGACCACATCTAGAAAACACAAGCACAAAACTACATGAAGCTTTGAAAAATCAGCATCATTTTACCCTGGGCTGCAAGTCCCTGCATGGGGAGCTAATAAAAAAGTGCCTGTTCAAGTTCAAAGCCTCGCACACACCCTCAGGATTTCCACGAAGGATCCTTATGATACCCAATTACCTTTTCCCCAACCTCTGCAACCCACTCAGACCCCTCCCCATCTGAAATCTGTGGCTGGACGAAGAGACCCGCACACCATCCCAAACAGCACCCAGGAACCTCCTTTCAGGGAATTACTGCACCAGATTGTGCTCCTCTAAGCTCCCTACATGGAAAATAAAAGACCCCACCAAACCGGCCTCCCACAACTGCAGATTATGCCTTCCCCGGCAATAAAAGCACTTTCACCCCAGGACATGCTGTGGGTGTTTGCCAGTCACTTGTAAAAGAGAGGGGGAAACAAGGCACTAAATCCTCACCAGAGTAAATCAGCTATAGGCAAGAGTAATACTGACTTCACGCAGCTACCTTGCAATGAAGACTACAAGGACAGCTTCTCTGCTTAGCATTTTCAAACAAAACGACCGCTTCTTTCATATTTAAGACACCCTCGCGTGCTTTTTAAGATTCTAGCTTGTTCTCAAACTGACGCGCTGCTTTGTGAACATGTTATATTCTAAGGACAAAGATAAGTTTGGACACAGAGCCCACTTTCTTTCAACATCCAGGCCGTGTGTGCACGTATGGAATTCTGGAACCCCCTGCAAGCGCTCTTAAGTTTAAACCAGGGGTTTTAGGGCCCGGGGCTCCATCACCCCCTTGTACATTTTGAAATGACAGGTGCTGCACAGGGATCGTTTGTGTGGTGAAATCGGGCTCAGTTTTGCTGCACCCAGAGCTCTGATCCCGACTCCTCCTCGCCCTGCCCTCCCAAAGACACCGGCTGAGTCACAGACCCCGCAGAACTGTCATGACGAGTTACAAACCTACCGCTTTGAGTTACCTTTCTAGAGAAATAAAAGCCTTCGCTATATGCCTGGCACATACAGCACTTTTTAAAAGTATATTTTACTGCTTGAGCACTGAACACATCCACTTACCAGGGAAAAGTAGTGAGAAAAAGTTTTTATTTTATTTCACAGACTAAAAACCACAACAAAATAGGTCCAAATAGGATGAAAGGTACTGAACGGTACCTTTCACCGAGAGTAATCACAGACTCTATTAAAAATGAGCTCGCCCATCACTGGGGCACCAAGTCGCCCCTCCAAAGGGGAGGCAGATGTGAGCAACCAGAGGTGATGCGACCGTGATTTCTCCCACAGATTATGGGGTAGAAGCGGGGAAGCCACACGAGACACCCAGCCTGGGATTGGGCCACCTCAACCACCCCGTTACTTCCCTACTCCCATGGGATGACTGTACAGCCCCAAAGCAGCGCTTCCCCAGCCTCGGAAAAAGGAAAAAAAAAAAAAATCCAGTCTATAATCCAGCCAAGTTCAGAGCCAGAACCAAACAATGCTCCTACACACAGGAACTCCCCACAAACAGCCACGCAGCCGCTCTGGCTCCCAACACCTTGGGGTCTGTCCCTTGCCTGACAGCAACATGCTGACCCAGCGAGAGCTCCGGGAGCGACTCTTCCTCCCAATGCGGCTCCAGGTTTCACCTCCCACAGCATGTTCTGCCCCCCAGCACCTCCCCAGTGTCCCCAGCACCTCCCCAGTGTGTCCCAGCACCTCCTTAGCATCCCCAGCACCTCCCCAGTGTGTCCCCAGCACCTCCCCAGTGTCCCCATCGTCCCAGAATCCTCCTGCAACCTCTCAGAGAGGTTCCCAAAGCCTCTTGGCGCCTCTCCTGGCCCCTTCACAGCCTTTCCCCACCGCCAAAGTCCCCAGGTCTCCCATCCCACCCCCATCTCCCCCCAGTCCTGCTCCACATCTTCTCCTCCACTCTTCCCTCTCCTCTCTCCACTGCTCCCCCACATCCCTCCTATGCCCCCCAGTGGCCCCCATTCCCAACCCCGCTGCACCCCCCCCATAATCCTGCCCCATATATATGTGCCTATTACACCCTGTCCCCCAGTGACCCCCATTACCCTTCTCACCACCCTCAGGGCAGCCCCCCCTATTTCCCAGTGACCCCCCCCACTCCCCTTAACC
>VWYH01007286.1:2646681-2725270 GCA_013399365.1 Pampusana beccarii
GAGAAGAAACTTCTTAATGGTGAGGGTGGCAGAGCCTGGCCCAGGCTGCCCAGGGAGGTTGTGGAGTCTCCTTCTGTGCAGCCATTCAAACCCGCCTGGACACCTTCTGTGTAACCTCATCTGGGTGTTCCTGCTCCGGGGGGATTGCACTGGATGAGCTTTTGGGGTCCCTTCCAACCCCTGACATTGATTCTGTGATTCTGTGATTCCTCCCTCTGAAACCCTGGGTGGCTTTTGGGCTGGCCGCGTGCACGGGGAAGTGGTTGAAACCGTGGCGGGCTGGCAGGGCAGGGAGCCAAGCCGGGGCGGCTGGGCCGTGCGTGCGTGCGGCGGTGCACGCACACGGGTGTGCGCTTGCGTGTGCGCGAGTGTGTTCCAGCCCTTCTGCCACGCAGCTGCTGGGAAATCCTGACCTGGATACGGGATCCGGCCGTAGGTGACGATCTCCGTCAGCAGGATGCCGAACGACCAGACGTCGGACTTGATGGTGAACGTCCCGTAATTAATCGCCTCCGGCGCCGTCCACTTGATGGGGAATTTAGCCCCTGGAAAACAGCGGGAGGGGAGAAAATAAAATGAGAAAATAAAACGTTAACTGCTGAGCTGGAAACATCCGTCTCTGTTTAACGCGGTGTGACAACCCTGAGGCAGCCTCTGTCCTCTTGCACGCTTGGGGACAAGCTGGGTTTGGTGGCAGCCAGTCCCCCCTGGCCCCCACTGCGTGTCTGGCTACAGAGCCCCCGGCACGGGCCAGTGCGTCTGTTCCTGCAGTAGCCACCAGATAGGGCTGTCACCCCACCGAAAGCAGGGTGGGGACAGAGATGGAGGGGGGAGAAGGGTATCTGCACCCCCCCGCTCCCCTTTCCTGGGGTACACAGAGTCCTGCAGCCCCAAGCACTGTGGGGAACCCCAAAAGAGTCCCGGGGCGGTGTTCCTCCCTCTGTGTCTCCGAGCTGTGTGCACCCCAAGAGCGGGGCTCAGTGGGGACACACGTGGGGTCCGGGTGGTGGGGGACGCACCCTCGCGAGCCGTGTACTCGTTGTCCTCGATGAGACGCGCCAGCCCGAAGTCAGCGATTTTGCAGCACAGGGTGTCGGACACGAGGATGTTGGCGGCCCGCAGGTCGCGGTGGATGTAGTTCTTGGCCTCGATGAACGCCATGCCCTCAGCGATCTGCCGTTTGGAGAAATTAATTGCAATTAACAGCTGCCAGCCCAAGCAGGGCAGCCTCCTGGTGGCTCTGTCCCCCCTCACCTGCGCAGCCATGTCCAGCAGTTTGTTGATGCTGAGCTTGACTCCTTCCGAGGTCTTGAGGAAATCCACGAGGCTGCCTGCAACGAAGGAGGAGGGCTTGGAGTCTTCTCCCAAGGAACAAGTGACAGAACGAGAAGAAACGGCCTCAAGTTGTGCCAGGGGAGGTTGAGGTTGGATTTAGGAACAATTTCTTCCCCAAAGGGCTGTGGGGCATTGGAACAGGCTGCCCAGGGCAGTGCTGGAGTCACCATCCCTGGAGGGGTTGGACAGACGGAGATGAGGTTCTCAGGACATGGGGCAGTGCCAGGGGTGGGGTAACGGTTGCGCTCGATTATTTTGAGGGGCTTTTCCAACTAAAATAATCCTGTAATTCTAAGGCAACAGGTCTCAGCAGTGAGCAGATGCACCGCTGGATGAGAACAGCCGGGAGCCAGAGGAGCACGCCTGGGTGCCCTCACCCTTCTCCATGTACTCGGTGATGATGTAGATGGGCTCCTTGGTCACCACGGCGTAGAGCCGCACCAGCCGCGGGTGCTGCAGGTTCTTCATGAGGTTGGCCTCTGCCAGGAAGGCGCTGGGCGACATGCTGCCCTGCTTCAGGTTTTTGATGGCCACCTTGGTGTGGCCATTGTAGAAACCTGTGGAGAGATCAGAGAATCATCATTCTGGTTGGGAAAGCCCCTCAAGAGTGAGTCCAGCCATTAACCCAATCCTGGCACTAACCCATGTTAGTTAACTTCCCTGCAGAGGAAGCTTCCCAGTTTCGCCCTGACTCACCCATCCAGACTTCTCCAAACTGCCCCGCTCCCAGCTTCTCCACCAGCTTCAGGGACTCCCGCGGCACCTCCCACTCATCCTGCCACCACGGCTTCTGCGGTTTCTGGGTCCGGCAGGGTTTGCCGAGGCGGGTGCACAGCCCGTCCGAGCTGCCTGTGGCACGGGGACAGGCAGAGCCAGCGTCAGCACGGGCAGGGGGCACGAAGTGCCTGGCACAAGCTGGTGCCTTTGCTGGGACACGGACAGCGGTGTGTCCTGCTCATCCCATCCTGTCCCATCCTCAACCCATCCCACTTTATCCCATTCCCATCCCTATCCCTTCCCATCCCAATCCTTATCCCCACCTCTCCCCAACCCAGCCCATTCCCATCCTCATCCCAATCCTTATCCTCGTCTCCATCCCTTCCCAACCTATCCCATTCCCATCCTCATCCCATCCCCATCCTCATCCCGTCCCCATCCCATCCCAATCCTTATCCTCATCTCCATCCCTTTGCAACCTATCCCATTCCCATCCTCATCCCTTCCCATCCCTATCCCTTCCCATCCCAATCCTTATCCTCATCCCCATCCTCATCCCACTCCCCACCCACAGGCAGGACCAGCCCCTGCACGGTACACACGTGTGTAATACTCCGCCAGCTCATGCAAGCTGCTGAAGGTGATGCGGGGGGAGATGTAGTACCCCCCGTTGTCCATGTTGCGGATCTTGTAGTGCTTCACCGTCTCGCCCTGGTTCTGATCGAAGTCCCTCACTGACAGCGAGTAGGAGCCTGAGGAGATGGGGGACCATGTGCATGTGGGACCCCAACACTCCCGTGCTTCCCAGGGCCTTTCCCAGTGCCCGCAGCAGGAGATGCTGGTGTGTCCCACAGGACGGTACCTTTGGAGGTCTCGCTCTCCCGGATGAGGAAGGAGCCGTGTGTGTTGCCCGAAGCCAAGAGCTGCCTCTCCGCATCCTTGCGGCTGATGTTTTTGAAGAACCACCTGGGAACACGGGCCAGGGTTAGGGCTGGCGGGGGGGCGCTCAGGCCAACTTTGCCCGCTGGCACTTCAGGGGATGCTCCTGGCACCTTCCCTCTCCACCAGCACAACTCCTGCCAGGCCACGGCTCCTACTCAACCCCTACTCAACCCCTACTCACGGCTCGGGCTCCAGGCTGTTCACTGTGGCCACGAAGTTGTAGGGGATCAAACCCTCCTGGCCGGTGGTGAGAGACTGCGCCTTCCACCACTCCCCGCTCCTGCAAGGACACAGCGAGGTGAGACACCCCCGGCTGCCGGGACCCCGCACGGACCCCCCAGCAGCACCGGGATGCCAGCCGGGGAACCATGGGGTCAAGCCGGGTGCTGGGACACCATCAGCTCACTCACTCTTCCAGGATACGGAGCTTCTCGCCCTTCTGCAGCCCCAGGTCCCCGTGGTGCTTGGGCTCGTAGTTGTACAGGGCCACCACCAGCTTATCTGGGAGGACAAGCGGAGCGGCAGGGTGGCCGTGGCCAACCGGGGGGGCATCCACAGCCACCCCCCGCCGCGGCCGGACCTCACCTTGCAGGGGGGAGCACGGCGGAGACGTGGCCTCATAGGACACCAGAGGGTCTTGCACCTCGGAGTTGTTGCGGATCAGCTTCTGCAACAGGACAGGGAGCCCCGTGAGCCCTCGTCTTCCCAGGGTTTGGCCACCCCACGGCCACCTCCGGAGGCGTTTGGCCACTAGAATGGGGGGGCCACTCGCCTCCTCCTCACCTGGCGCTTGTTGTTGGGCTCGATGGGGTAGTTGCAGTGCTCACAAATGTCGATGTTCTCGATCCAGTCCTCATCGTAGTCTGAGCTGCAGCAGCAGCCCATGGTGGCTGCAGGGGGGCAAGAGGTGGGGAGGGAAGGTTTGTACCCCCCATCTCTACACCCCAGTTTGTACACCCCAGTTTGCGCCCCCAGCCCTGCGTCTTCCCCCGCTCCAGCACATCCCCATCCCTGCATCCCACACCGCAGGGCCCATCCTGCACGATCCCCAGGTCCTCTGCTGAACTGGGGGCATCCCCTGACTCTCACCAGCCATCTTTCCTCCTAATTCTGTTCTGGCTTTGTTAATTAAAACCACTGAAGGCAATTAGTCCCCGGCCTGAGGCTGCCATTTCCCAGCGGCACAGCCTGGTGTGTCCCCCATCGCCAGCCGCCTCCCACCCTGCAGACCACCCCACGTTCTCCATCTAGACAACAATCTCATCACAAATATCCCGTTAGCAATTAAAACATCCTTGCATGGCCCTGCAACTTGTGTTTTACAAGGTTTGGCTGGACCAGACGCCTCCCCGGCCCTAAAAGCAGCTCCTTGGGGTCAGAGGCGGATGCGAGCGCTCCCCCACCCACGCTCTATCACGTCCGATTTCCTTCTCCCCCCCAGGCTGTCTTTGGGCCCCCCTGGCCTGTGCATTCACCCCGTCACTACGCTTCTGTTTCTCCTGCGTCAGAGATGTCCTTTAACCCCCATCCCTGCTCAAGGATCCCTCGTCCTCAGCCGCTCACCCTAAAACACCAAGGACCCCCCAACCTCAAGCGTCAGACTTGGCCACGGTGACACCAATCGGCACAGAGCTGTGCCCCGGGGTCCCCAGCACCGTGGCAGCGATGCCACCAGTGTCGCGTGGGCTTTCTTGCCTTCCCATGAAAGCCACGCATGGCACGGAGCCGGGAACCCGGCAATGCATCACACGGAAAGGGCAGCCCACAGCCCTGGAAAAAGCTTTTCTGCAGAATCCCCCACGCCTACGCCACCAGGATTCCTCCCCACCAACACCTGGACCCCAAAATTCTTTTTTCCTGGCTCTGCCCAGCAGTGTTGGGGGCTCTTTGGGGTTTCCGCAGGCACCGGGTGCCAACAACCCTGCAGAGAAGCCCCGCTCTCCCAAACCTGCCCCCAGCCCTTCAAATGCCTTCACCAAAGACGAGCGGTGCCAGGAGGTGTTTTTTCCTTCCTGCCCAAAGCCGGGGTGGGGAGGGAGGTGCTGCTATTGTGCTTTTTTTTCTTTTTTTTCTTCTGTACTCGAGCCACAGCGTAATTTCCACCGAGCAGCCGTTTCACCTGCGTGGTGCGAGGGCCGCACCGGTGAATTGGGGCGTTTGAAGTAGGGTTTTGTGACTTGCATCTGTGCAACCGAATTTCTCGTGCGAAGGCTGATGGGGAGGGATGTGTAGGCACCCCCTGCCCCGCTGTGTCCCTGGGAAAGCATCTGCATGGCTGTTCATGGGTGTCCTCGCACAACCATGGCTGTGCCTCTCCCCAGTGATGCTCGGGAGCATCTCTGGACCCCCCGGTGCTTTCCGGAGGAGCCGCCCTGCGCTGCCCCTTCCACACATGCTTCTATGGCTGGGGCCGGTTGGTCTGTTCACAAGTGTGGGCGGGCGTGAGGCTGGGCTGACCTTGGCCTTGATGCTCTACAAGGCTCACCGGGGTGCCCCAAATGTCCCCAAGCCAGCTGTGACCCAGACGGTCAGCCCTGCACTGGTGTAGCACAGAGACACAAACGACTGTGGCCTCAAAGCTGCCATCACAGCAGGGAAGTGTTTGCCCCGAGACGACACTAAAACCCAGTAGATCTCAGTGTCTGAACCCCCAAACTGGGCAGTGGACCCCACAGACCAGCCCTAAACCACTGACTGTCCCTAAGCCACTCTCACTTACAGCGAGAGCCTGGCCCTGGGGACAAAACCCACACTTTGCCCTGGAAATAGGGGGTCGGGGAGAGACCTGCAAGGGGGCTGGTGCTCCCACCCCGGGCAGGACCCCCAGGTGGGCAGATGACATTAGGACAGCGGCTGTCACTCCAACTGGGAGGCCACAGGGCAGCGGGGAACACAGCCCTGCTCCCCACATTGCTCGCATCCCCCCATCCCTCGCATCCCCCCACAGTGACGAAGCCAAACCCCCATTTCCATCCCTCCACAGGGCAACCTCCGCAAGTGCAAACGGACCCCCCACCCTCTGCAAGCACCTGGGTGTCCCCAGCTCCCACCCGTAGGGTACAAACCCTCTCGTCCCCAGGTCCCCTTTACCTGTTGGCCGCGAGGCGAGGGGCAGCGGTTCTCACACTGCCATGGCCCAGCGGCGGGGGGGAAGGCGCCGTCCCCGCTCACGTCCTCGCCATCCCCGGCAGGAGCGCGATGACCCTCTGGGGAGCGGAGACGAGCCCCCCGCACACGGGCGCGCGCTCCCCGCCGCCGCCTGCCCTGGTTTCCTGCCTCATGAGCAAACTCTAGAGAAGCTGGTTCACAGCTCGCGCACAACCGCAAGAGCTAGTGACAAACCCCGATGGCTTCCTGCCATCCCTGGCGCCGAGGGTCCCTGTGCTGGGTGCCACCGATCCCCAGGGACCAGGGGGATGAGGGGATGCTGAGCCCTCGGCTGGTGGGGGAGCAGGGTCCATGGGCTGGGGATGTGCTGCGAGGGGCCAGCGATGGGCAAGGGTTTGTCACTGACTAGCTGAGCCCCCCTGTCCCCTCCCTGGTGCTCAACATAAGCAGGTGGGTGGTGACCATACACCAGCTGTCCCCAACCCCATTGGACCCTACGCAGGTTGTGGGACCCATCCTGCACCCCACAACCCCCGCTTTGGTCATCACCACCAGGTCACCCCAGACCCCAAGAGCTGCGGTGACAGTGGCTGAAGCCGAAGGGACACGTTGTGACCCGGCTGGGCTGCCAGGCCTGTGTTTTTGGAGGCAGCTCAGAGCAGAGCAACCACAACGCTATTGTCTTGGCTTTTGTGATCAAACACGAAGCCGCAGGTACCTGCCGGCTGCTCTGCGGAGACAGGGGCAGGAAGCCCAGCTGCACCGGGGGGGCTGCGGCAGCTGGGGGGGCACCGTGACGGCAGCACGGGACCCAACATCCACCCTGGCAGGGACATTTCCCAGGGGCCGCCATGCAGCCCCGTTCCCGTGGTCCTTGCCAACACCACGGGCGCCCTTGGCAAGGGGTGGCAGGGATCATGGCCAGGCCCTGGGCTGTGCCCCAGCCTCAGCGTGCATGTGGGGTTCTCACTGTGTCCCGTTGCTACCCTGGGAATGGGAAGCAGCACCCAGAATTATCCCTGGGTCACCCCCTACCTTTCCTGGCACCGCTTGTAAAAAGTCGCTTCTGTGGAAGTCGCATCCCCAGGAGGCAACTGCTTTTGTAAAGAGTTTGGTGCTAGTGGAGGAAAGGAAAAAGCCAACAGCAAACCCAGCGCTTGCTTTCGTGTTGCCAGCACCACCCCCAGGGTCACTCCTGCCCCCCGTGCAGCGCTGCAGGGGGTCGGGAGATGGGGCAGGATGGGGACATGGGGGCTGCCGAACCCTGAGCACGGCCCCCGGTACCTCCTGCCCTCAAGCTTGAAAAATAACCCCTCGACTCGCAGCCGGGTCGGTGACGAGCGTTTCCTGCAGCGGCACAGCCTGAGCAGGAGGGGCTGGCAACAAGGTCCTTGAACCAGAGACACCGACCCCCCCGGCACGGCACCATCCCGCAGCAGAAACTGGTGCGAAGCCACACACTCCATGAGCCAGATCCCCGGGGAGCGGCTGGGGAAGGGGCAACGGCAGCACCGTCCCTCCTGCCACCCCCGTGTCCCCATAGAGAAGGGCCAGGAGCTGCATCTGGGGGCACAGGCAGGTGCCCGAGTGCTTGCAAAAAGAGGAAAAAACCCGTCAGTTCTCACCTTTACCTACTTTTATTCCTCCTCAAAGGGCTTCACCCCACATTTTCCACTGTGGTTGACCCCACCGTCCTTAGGGACAGAGAAATGGGTGTCCCAAAACGCCCTGTGCCCGATGGGGATGGTGGCATTTCCCATGGCGTTGGCATGACATTGTCCCCGGGCAGGGCACTGCGCTCAGCACTGCCTGCTCTGAGGGAGCTCAGCCCCGGCAGCAGCTCCACAGTCTCCAAGGAATTTTGGGAGGGACCAGTGAGCCCCACAGGCCCGGATGCACACATGGGTGCCCCCAGGCTCCTGTCTGGGCTCTGCACCCAGTGGTCCGCGTGTTGCCCCCGCGCTCAGCACAGGGAGAACCGCCGGGAGTTGATGTTCATGCGGGTGACGCCGATGTGCTTGAGCGGCATGGAGAGCAGGAAGGCGGCCTTGGGCGGGATGTTACAGAGCAGGTCTGAGTCTTCCTCGCAGCCCTCGAGGCCGAAGGTGGCATCGTCCAGCATCTCCTTGTGCTGGTGACAGGCCTGTTCCACCTTCAGCCGGTGCAGCTGTGCCCGCAGGCGCATCAGCTGCTGCGCCAGGCGCTGGTCCGCAGCCTGCATCTCCTGCTGCGGGGGACATGGGGGCATCAGGGACCGGCCACCAGGATGCTGGGGCTTGGCCACAAACCCACCGGGGACAACACACACATGTGGCCCTGGGATCAGGACAAAGCTCCGCGTACAGTCCCAGACCTGGCACAGGGCCTGTGCTGGGGTCAGATGGGTTTGTATCTGCGTGGCTGTGCTGTCGGTTTGACCACAGGAAAGCCACCGCGGCTGTGCCACGCTAGTGAAGTCCACCACAGCCGTGCCACCAGCAGAGCAGGCAGGAAGGGGTGACAAGTGCAGACCCGTGTCCCTCAGTGCTGTGCAGGGCACATGGGCAGAGCTCCGGCACTGCAGAGCCATGTGCGCCTTGCAAAAACCCACGTACACCAGCCGCGCAGGGCAGAGGCGCAAAGCGCTGTGGCTGGAGCACTCTGGCCATGACGCATCCCAGCGCTGCTGCTCGAGCTCGGGCTGCAAGCACTCCCTGGGCACAGAGAAGCCCCCTGGCCCCATCCCCATCCTGGGGCTCAGCCCTCACCCCCCATCCCACCAGCAGGTACTCACCAGCTCTGTCCTGAGCCACTCCAGAGCCGCTTCCATGGTGGCAAAGCCACAGACACCACCGTCCCACTGACCCTCGGGGTGGCCAGGGCCCTGCTCTGCCCCCCGTGTCCCCGCAGGGGTCCAGCTGCGCCAGGGCTGCCCCTGCACCCGTGCTTCCCACTCCAGGTAGGACGGTCTCCGTGTCTGCAGCTTCAGCTTGGCCGCCAGAGCCTTCAGGCTGGCCAGGCTCTCCTCCTCCCAGGTGGGCTCCTCCTCACCCAGCTCCTTGAACTTCAGCTGGCCAAGGGCCATGGTGGCACCCCCAGAGCCCCCCAAAACCCTCGGGTGACCTGTCTCCCCTCAAAGCCCCCGTGCAAGGGGACTCTTTGCCTCCCTGCACCCACAAGAGAAGCACCCTGGCCACAAACACCCACCCACCAACTCCCAAGCTGTATCTGAGTCCCTGCTATTTATTCACTCCCAGGACAATCAAGGTTGGGGACGCCGAGGACAATTCTAACGGGCAGGAACTTTCCTTATCCAGAGGAGTGCAAAGGAGGGGGGTTTTGGTTTTGTTCAGTGGCGGGGCTTTTTTGGGTTTGTTTTTATTTTATCTTATTTTTTTCCTTTTTCTTTTCTTTTTTAGCATTATTGTCTCCAGCTGGGAAGGGACTCCCAGTTCCCGGAGAGGAAACCGTCACCAGGCTGTGCTGGCACGGAGGAGCGGGGATGAATTATCACCATCCCCGGGCGCCACCGCCCCCCCGCACCCGGCCGGGCCGGGGGGGGACCAAAAAAAGCCCAAGGAAGGAAAACGAAACCGAACGGGGGGAGACAGGGCGAGGAGCGGGGGGACAGCTGGGTCCCCATCCCGGGCGGGCCGTTAAGGTGGAACCGGGTCAGCATCCACCGCTGCCCGGTGCGGGGGCCGCGGCCGTGGGTTGCGGGTCTCGCCTGCGCCCCACAGACACCCCCTGCCCCGGGGACAGCCCCCCGTCCCCTCCAGCCCCGCCGGAGTGGTCCCCAAAGCCCCTGCGTGCAGCGCCGGTGCTGCGCTTCCACTGCCTGTGTCCCCTCGCGTGTCCCCGTGCGTGTCCCCGTGTGTGTCCCCTCGCTGTCGCAGCCCACGCGGTGTCCTCCCGGCCCCTCCTGCGCCCCCAGCCCCGCGGAGCGGAACCGCCCCGGTCCGGGCCACCTTAAACGCGACATCCGCCGGGCGCGGAGCGCTGTCCCCGCCGGGCTGTGCGGGGCATCGCCCGCCTCCCCGCCTGCACCCCGAGATCCTTGCTTGCGCCCCGAGATCCTTGCTTGCACCACAAGATCCCTGCGCCCCTGCGTGCATCCCTGCTTGCACCTCAAGACCCCTGCTTGCAGGCTGAGGTCCTTGGCTTATGCCCCGCAGTCCACTGTTTGCACGTTGAGATCCTCTGTTTGCACCCCACAGTCTCCTGCTTGCACCATGAGATCCTTGCTTGCACCCCAAACTCCCTGTTTCCCGGCTGACATCCCCTGCTTATGCTCGACTGTTCCCTCTTTGCACTCCGAAGTTCCCTGTTTGCACTGAGGTCCCCTATTTGCACCCTGCTTGCACCCCGAGGTCCCTACCTGCACCCGGAGGTCTGTGCCTGCCACCCAGCCCAAGCAGGTAAGCACAGGGGTGGCAACGCTGCCAGCCGCTCACCCTCCTCCTCCTCACCCAGCACCGGGCAGCTCGTTCTGCTCCGTCTCTGGTCCGAATGGCTGTGGCAGAGCCCCCAGGACCCAGGTCAGGCTGGTACGGGGGTCTGGCAACTGTCACTGTACAGCCCAGTGTGACAGGCCCCAATACGGGCAGGAAAGGACCCAGAGGTGCTCCCTGCAAAGCAGCAGTTGCATGTTCACCAGCCACCAAAAGTCCCCTCCATGCAGCACAGCCAGCACCGGGCACTCGGTTCAGGGTCTGGGCACTGCCAGAGCCCCTCAGCCCCCTCTGCCCCATGCCTCAGTTTCCCCATCTGCAATGACAGCATTGCCGGGGCAGGAAATAAGTCACGCTGCCCTGCATTTTGCAGCGAGAAAGCTCCATATGCTGTAGGTGACAATGTAAACACGAAGAGGGGGGTGAGGCCACAGGGCCCAGCGTGACGCAGAGGGAAGAAGGGGTTTCCAGGCTGGGCTGTACCGCTGCACGTTTCCCCTTTCTCCCTCCAGCCCTGCGGCAGCTACCAGCAGCAGGTCTCTGTGGCTGGCAAACTACGCCGGGGCTCAGCATCCACCGGCAGCACCATGGAGTTCTCCGAGCTGATCAAGACGGCAACGGTGGAGAGCGTGCTGCTGTCGTGCGCAGGGACGCCGACGGTGAAGGGCACCTTGTGCATCACCAGCCACCACCTGCTCCTCTCCTCCTGCCCCGGGGGGGACGCCCAGCCCGGCACCGTGGAGCTTTGGCTGCTCATCCGCAACGTGGATGCCGTGGAGAAGAGGTGGGTCCCTCCCCATGGCCGGCTCCGCGCTCCCTTCCAGCAGTGCCACCCCTGCCGTAGCTTGAGGACGTTCCCCGCTGCTGTCCCGGTGCCCGTGGCAGAGCACAGCCACCCCATGGCGCTGCCTCAGCCCTCCTCTGCCCCATGGCCTGCGCCAGGGATGCTGGCGGCACTGGGCATTGATCTCCTCTTCTCCATGCCTCAGAGTGCAGAATTTAGGCTGGTACCAGCCCCCCAGGACTAACGGCTCCCCACTGGACACCAGGTTTGGCTTTCAACGCTCTCGGCTCTGCTAACCCACCCGACTTTCTGCTATCTACCATGACATCCGCCGGGCCCTGAGCAGGGCAGGGAGATGGCGGAAATCCTGGCTTCAGACACGTGTGCCACTGGTGCCGGATGAGACCCAGCGATTTGGCACGGGCGCAGTCCTCCCACACTGTCCTGCTCAGCTCTCCTGGGGGCAGAGGGCAGCTCGGCACTGTTGCATGTCTGTCTGTCTGTGTGCACAGACCTACAGCCAGCCCTGACCCTCCTCCTGCCTCCCCCAGGCTCGCCGGCTCCTCTGGCACCATCACGCTGCGGTGCAAAGACCTGAAGGTGCTGCAGCTGGAGATCCCGGGCATGGAGGAGTGTCTCAACATCGCCAGCTCCATCGAGGTGGGAACCCGGGCGGCCGGGGAGCAAAGGGTTGCAGGAGCAGGCGGCTGCCCGCGGTGTTTGCTCTCGGCCTGTCATTAACGTGGGTAAACACTCAGCTCCTGATCAGCATTGGCACAAGGTGACCACGGGGCTGGTGGCACCAGCACCTGCCCGCCCAGCCCTCGCTTGCAGCTGGGGCACGGCCAGGAGCGGGGATGGTGTTCACAGAGCCTGCCCTGGGGACACGGTGGGGACATTGCCATCCCTGACCGGCTGCACCTTTGCTCCCTCCGCAGGCCCTCTCCTCGGTGGACTCCGTGATGATGATGTACCCGTTCTTCTACAGACCGCAGAGCCTGAGGCTCGAGGAAGGATGGCACCTCTTCCCCCTGGAGCGGTACTTCCAGCAGATCGCCTCGCAGGTGAGCCTGGAGGGGAGACCCGGCTGGGCTTGGGGGCACAAAATGACCTTTACTGGGTGTCCGCTGGGGCTCGGGCTGCACCCAAGGCAGCCCCAAACCCTGCGTCTCCCCCAGACCAGCCAGTGGCGGCTGAGCCACGTGAACCAGGACTTCACCACCTGCCCCACGTACCCTCCGGCCGTCATCGTGCCGGCAGCAGTGGACGATGACACCCTCCGGAAGGCTGCCCGGTTCCGGCAGGGCGGGCGATTCCCCGTCCTCAGCTATTATCACCCCAAAAAGGGCACCGTGAGTCCATCTCCCCATCCTGCTCCTTGTCCCCTCTCCCACCACCGCAGCTCAAAGCCCCCCATCCCGTGGGGTTCCCCCGGTGGCCCCTGCCCCGCAGGTGATGCTCCGCAGCAGCCAGCCGCTGACGGGCCCCAACCGAAAGCGCTGCCGCGAGGACGAGATGCTGCTGGGGACAGTCCTGGACGAGGGGGAACGGGGCTTTATCATCGACACGCGGTCGGCCCAGGCGGCGAAGCAGGCTCGGATGACAGGAGGGGGCACAGAGCCCAAATCTTCCTACCCGCAGTGGCGAAGGCTGCACCGGCCCCTGGAGAGGTGAAGGGTTCTGCTGAGCTCTGGAGCTCTCACAACAACAGCATGGGGACTCCAGCCTCCCAAAAAAAGCCTCGCCAAGCTTCTGACACCACTTTCCTCCCCTCGCAGAGGCCGCCCGCTGCAGGAGAGCTTCATGAAGCTGGCAGAAGCCTGCAACGACACCTCCGCCACCATGGACCGCTGGCTGAGCCGGCTGGAGAGCTGCCGCTGGCTGAGCCACGTCAAGGCGGCGCTGAGCACGGCCTGCCTGGCTGCGCAGTGCATGGACAGGTGAGGGGGGCTGCTGTCCCACTTTGCCCCCATCAACACTCTCAGCGTGGCACAAACCTCGGGCATCGCCCTGACTCTGCCCGCAGGGAAGAGGCCACCGTGCTGGTGCACGGGGCAGAGGGGATGGACACGACGCTGCTGGTGACGGCGCTGGCGCAGGTGATCCTGGACCCGTCCTGCCGCACGCTGCGGGGCTTCCAGGGGCTGCTGGAGCGGGAGTGGATTGAGGTGAGACCCGTGGTCCCGAGGGGGTAAAGCCGAGCCCAGCTGGGCACTCCCCAATCCCCCTCACCCCATTAACCCCCCGGGGGGTCCCGCAGGCCGGTCACCCCTTCCACCTCCGCTGCGCCCGCTCTGCCTCCTCCCACGCCCGGCCGAAGCAGGAGGCGCCGCTTTTCCTCCTCTTCCTCGACTGCGTGTGGCAGCTGAGCCGCCAGTTCCCCTTCTCCCTGGAGTTCAGCGAGCGCCTGCTCCTCACCCTCTTCGACAACGCCTACGCCTCCGCCTACGGCACCTTCCTCTGCAACAACGAGAAAGAGAGGCGAGTGGGGGGGGGACACGGGGACAATGCTGTCCCTTCGGAGCAATGTCACAGTTACCACTGTGCCCTTGGGCAGACCCTGCAAAGCGAAGCCCTCCCGGTCACAGCTTGGGTCAGATCTGTCCCCGGCAGGGACTGAAACGCATCTGGACTCTCCCACAGGTGCCTGTGTAAAGTGAAGGAGAACACACACTCCCTCTGGGCCTGGCTGAACCAGCCTGCAGAGAGGACAAAATACCTAAACCCTCTCTATTCACACAACCCTCTGGTCATCTGGCCCTCCGTGGAGCCCCAGAGCATCCAGCTCTGGCAGGGTAAGCCAGGTCTAGCACTCCCAAAACCCAGCTTAAGCTCTGAGCAGGGCGGTTTGAGGGAAAAGCGGCTCTGCTGTTCCCTCTCTCAAAAGGGCTACAGCGCGGCTGAACTAACGCACAGCCCCTTCTCTCCAAGGTTTGTTCTTCCGATGGATCCGTTCGTCCCAGCACCTGGACGAGGCCTGGGAGGAGATCCAGCGGTTGGTAGAGAGCAACGACCCCCCCGCCAAGGAGGGCGTGGGAAAGAGGCTGAGCCAGTCCCTCTCTGACCCTGCCACTCAGACAGAGAACGAAAGATGAACAGCAACGCGGGTGATTCAGTCCCCACGGGCTGCGGGGCCAAGGTGACGCTGTGGCTTTGGGTGGGAAGCGCTGTGCGGGACACAGCCCCCATGGGACAGCTCGGCGAGTGGGGACGGAGCCCTTTTCGCCGCCTCTGGGCAGCACAGACTGAGCTTGTTTCAGTACAGCGCTCTCTCTCGCAGCCCACGCCTGCTTTTCTGCTCTCACATATGCAGGAGTAGCCCTGCTCCCTCCCCAGCAGGATTTTGGCAGCTCCCAAACGGCAGGCACAGCAAAAACTACGTGTCAGAACACACCTAAAGCCACAACACCCTCTCCACAAAGCACACGCCGGCCACAGTTTAAGCATATCTGTCACACCGAGCCAGCCCAGGAAATCTGCCCTTGAACCCAGTTTCGAGGAAGGAAAGAGATACAAACCACCCCTTCAGACAGACAGAAGGACGAGGATTCACAGCACAAGCGAGTGCTAGCGCAGGAAATAACTGTTCCATGAGGAAAGTTGGCTCAGGGTCAGTCCCAGCAAATAAACAAAGCACCAGAGCCGGGCGCGTGCGTGTCAGCTGGAAAACAACAACTTGCTGCTGCAGCCTATTCGCACCTCAGGACTGGAGCCAAACCCCAGCGGCAGATCCACCCGGGAAAGAGTGAACGTGGCGCAGAGACCCCAGAGTAACAGCCCTGGTGGGGAGCAGGGCACTGCCAACAGAGCTGGGAATGCAAAGCGCTCGAGTAAATCTTGTTCCAGACCAAAAAAACCCTCAAAACCCACAGAGGTGCTTTTGCTCGTGTTTATAAAAGATTTCTATTTATTTCCTGATGGTTTTTTTTCCTCCCCTGGTGTATAAATAAGCCCAGCGGGGCAGGAAGTGGCATCCCCAGGGGCAGGCAGGCAGCTCAGCTCCCATCCTCACCTTTGCTGTTGCTCATGAAAGCCAGTTCTGCCCTTTTGAGCTGGCTGGGTTTCTAATTCCCCACCTTCCCACAGCCCCTGAGTTTGCTGCTATCTGCTTCCCACTGTCCCCGCTGAAGCAAAGTGACTTCAGGGCTTACAACAGTTCTGTGCTGGATTTAAGCTTCAAATTCAAACTCAAAATACTGGGGATCGAAGTAATGGATGCGAACGTAGCCGTCCTCACCCCCGCTGCTGTAACTGTATGGGAGGAAAGACAAGATAAAGTCATCAATGGTGTCAGGAGCTCAGAGGTTTGTACCAGTATCAAAGTCTGTTCTCACAACCCCCTCCAAAAACTAATAAAGGAGTCACAGGACAGAAAAAGTATCAGTGGTGCAGCCAAAATGTGCAGCGGGGTGTAAGGGTGAACCCCCAGTCAGCAGGGCTGGAATGGGAGAATTAAGGAAGGTGCTGGCCCTGGTCCCTGTCAGCCCAGCCCTATCCTAACCAAGAGGTGCGCTGGGCTTAACTGGAGCCCAGTGCAAGACCCCCCCAGATCCTCACCTCTTCCCGTCGGGGTGAAAAGCGACGCTGTTTATCGGACCAAAGTGACCCTTCACTCTGCCAAACTCTTCTTCAAAAGCCAAGTGGAAGAACCTGGGTGAAGAAAGAAGATTTAAATTCTCACAAGACATCGGGAGCCTGGTTAGGGACACAATCAGGGTTTCCTCAGAAAAGTTCTGTGAGTGTAACGACTCCTCCCACGCTGCCAGGAGTGAGATGCTCTGAGAACAGCAGCCCTGGGCTGTGAGGAGCCCTCCTGGTGAGGATTCAGCCCTGTCATGAGGAGAAGAACCAACCTGGCCTCAAATTTGCCGATCCTGGTGGAGGTTGTGGTCACATCCATGGCCTCTTGCCCACCACCGAGCACGACCTGCACAGGAGAGAAGCCCCAACACGTCAGTGCCGCTTCCTCCTCACCCAGCAGATCCCACAAGCTCAGGAGCTGACTCCAGCCCCAGAGGTTCCTGCTTCCCAGACCGTTAAAATGAACGAGCTCATTCTTACATGATCAAAAATGGGGGAGAGGGCAGCAGAGTTCACCGGTCGCTCCGTCCGGAACGTCTTCAGATGCTCGAGCGTCGTGCAGTCAAACAGCTGGAAGGGAAAAGGGAGAGAGTTATTCTACAGAAGGGCTGGCAGCTCAGTTAACTCCTACAAACCTGTTCTACAGTCACTCATGGGCATCCAAATCCTCAAAAAAAGCCATTTCCCCAGAATCCCAAAGTCCTGGCCTATGGTAAATCTCACATGTATGACCTCCTGGAGGTAGCAAACTGCAGATATATTTTGGCAAAGTTGTTTTCAACACTCAGGCATTAATTTAATGTGGTGATGCCTCTCTCTCCTCACTGAACTTTCCCACTAGGCTTAAACTTTCTGCTCACTCCAATTCCTAAGGAGCAGACGGCTCCAAGCAGAGGCCCTGCGAGCAAATATCCCCAGTCCAGTCCATGGCACTTCTGCCAGGCAGCCTCACCTTGGCCGTGTTGTCCTTGGAAGCAGTGATGAACATGGTCATGTCCCTGGAGGTCTGAATGTCATTGATTTGCTTGGTGTGCTCCTTGATGTTCGAGAGCTGCTCCCCTGACTGAAGGAGAAAGGCGGCAGTTTCAGCATGTTGGCGAGGGAAGTGAGCGCACACGTGACTCCTCCATTCAAAATAATTTAGGAGATTGGGGAATCACAGAATTGTTTGGAAAAGAGCCTCAAGGTCATCAAGTCCAACCATTCCCCCACCCCTGGCACTACCCAATGTCTCTGAGAACCTCATCTCCGTCTGTTCAACCCCTCCAGGGATGGTGACTCCACCACTGCCCTGGGCAGCCTGTTCCAGTGCCCAACAGCCCTTTCTGGTTATTTTAACTATCCTTGCACGAGGCTGCTGGTTTGAGCCAAAACCCCATATTTTGTCCCATGACCACCACAGGAACAAAGTGATATCCTCCCCCAGACGCAGGGAGATGCTGTTTTTATCAGCATGACCTTGGCACTGAACTGGTTCAGCTCCCCACTCTCGTGTCCCGCGATGATGAACTCTCCCAGAGGGCCCCACACGGCACTGGTGATTTTAGAATCACTGCAGGGGATTTTCATGTAAGGCTCATTGTTCTCTGCAAGAAGGAAGGAAGGAGACAGACAGACAGACACAGTGGCACCGGTTCTGGCAATCAACACTTCCCCTTGTTCCCGGCCGCGGGCGCAGATTCCTCACCGATCTGGCTGGGGTCCCGGAGGTCAAAGAAGCTCACGAAACACTGATATCCCATCTGCTTGTCCGTGGAAAACATGATGATGTTTCCTCCAAAGTCAAAGCCGCACGTCCTCACTGCTGAGCTGGTCTTCACCAGTGCGAGCTGCTTCCCTGGGCACAGAGTAGAAAGCGTCAGCCGCTTTACTGAAACGTTTGAATGAAAACGAGAAGCTGAGGGAGGACGAGAGCATCAGGTGAAGCCGACAAGCAGGCTGGGTGACCTGCAAGCACTGAATAAATTCGCTAAATATTCCCTAGAAACCAGGCACGTGCAGCCCAAGCCAGCGCTCAGAGCTCTTCCAGAGGGGAGAACAAACAGATGTGATGCTGCTGTCACGCCCTTCAGGCTTCGCAGCCATCACGGCAGGACCAAGCTGTGAGGCAGATATGGCTGCACAAGGAGGGAAGAGTCTCACCCGTCTCGCAGTCCCAGAGCCGGCAGCTGTTATCCGCAGAGCCGGTGAGGACATGTCGCGTGTCCCCTAGGTCACCCGTTAAGGAATATCGGTACGTTCTCAGCACCAAAAAGCCGCTAAACTCCCAGAGAATATTTATATGCGAGATTAAAAAGCCGCATTACACAGAGATTGGAAAAGTTCCATTCCAGGACCAGCAACACTCCACTACAGGCAGAGCCCAAGTGCTCCCATTACGAAACCAACTACTTTCCTCTTGAAATATTAAAGAAAAGGCTCCAACTCTCATATTAACACAAACTTTGCACGTTTTTGTCTCTGATACCTGCTGCCAACACTGGAGACAGAAAACCTTGTGTAACTTGGGCGCTTTCCCTGAGCTCCCAGGGCCAACACAGCAAGATTGACAAAGCACAAACACGAGGGGACGGGACACACTGCCCACACACTCGATTCCAAACAGCCTGGGGGGTAAAACACCCAAAAGATGAAGCAAAGGAAAGATAGCAGAAGAGTTAAACGCACTGTCCGGCCTCCATGCTCCTCTTGGAGAGGAATCAGCTCAAGTGAGTCGCTGTAAAGCAAAATACAGGACAGACAAACCGGTTTTTGTGACTAAAGGATACAGTCTGCATCCACACACCACACAGCTCCTGTGTGGCCATTGTAGGTGCCAAGCCGCTCTCCGTTCACCGAATACCAAACGTTGACAATCTGGGAGAAGAAAACAACCGAATAGATGGAATAATTAACGGGACTGATGAAAAATTACAGCGGTGGGGGTACTGCACTCACGGGATCCTTGGCCACAGTGAAGAGCAGGTCCCCCTCCCGGTTGTACTTGATCTGCGTGATGGAGCGTTCATGGCCCTGCAGCAGGATCGGTTTCTGCGAGGGGGGAGACGCCATTTAGTGGCTCAGGCGGGGAGAGGCCTTGGCCCCCGGGCCGGGGCTCTGCACGTCCCAAACACCGGTAACAACCCCAATTCCAGCCCCGGTCCCGGTCCCGTTCTCACCATGGCGGCAACACCGAGGCGAAAGAGAGACCGGCGCGTCTCTTCCGGTTCAGAGGGTGAGCGGGGCGGAAATACGTCACCGTTGCTATGGCGACCGCGGGTGAGCTTCCGGGATGGCATGGCGGGCACTCCCGGGGAACGGGGCCTTGAAACAATCAGCGGTTGTTGGGGATTTCGTGAGGGGGGGATGTGATGAAAAGCAGGGGGGTGCTTTAATTGAGGGGGGAACGGGGCTACGGGGTGTGGGGCAGCTTTTGAGGGGGGATGTGGCAGCGGGTTTGGGCTGTGAGGCCTCCCCTGAGGGGAGAACATGGCAGTGGGTTTGGGCTGTGAGGCCCAAATGGATAGCAGATGATTATAATAACTATTATTATATTCCAGGGTGTTTCAAAAGAGATGAACTCAATTTCAAAGCCGTGCGATTTCACACTGGGTCCATCTTTTTGAAATGACCTGTATAATAATAAAATTTTATACTATATAAAATGTATGCTATGTAAGCATATATAATATAGAGAGAATATAATACATATTTAGGCATATAATATATTTTAATATATTTAGGTATATTTTATATATACATTACATATAATATATATATTTATAATACATAATATTTATAATCTATTTACTATTTATTTGCTATATTATACAATATTTATGTTTATATTATGTATTCTGATATCTAAGATTTATTTGTAATTATCACCTGTTATTATAACTATTACATCATCATATTGTTATATAAAATAATACATTATACAACATATTATGTATTATACACTGTACATATAATACAAATTATATAATAAAATTATATAATATATAAGCAATAACAGTAATAACTATATATTTATATATTAGTTATATATTTTATATTTATTATTAGTGACAGGGCTGCTGGGGGCTGTCCCTGGGGGGGGTGGCACTTATAGGAAACTATTACCTTGCCAATAGAATAGGCCCAGGCAGGATCTCTCAGCAAAGCATATTTTATTAACGATTTTGCAAGACTGGGTGTTCAACCTAAAGGCAGGCACACGGAACAGGGCAAAAAGCCCGTGCTCATATCCCCCCTAATCCCGGCCACAATTTCCCTCCTCTGTTCCCCACTGGTTGGTACTGCAGGGTTTACAGACCACCCGACCCTGCCTCAGTTTCCCTGTATCATTCATCTAATCCTAACAACCCCCTTCCCCTTATCGATCGATTTAGAATACAGATTCCTGGCTCTTCGGCTAATCTTCCCCTAGATTGATTTTTTTTTTTTTAAATACAGGTATCAGTTTGCATTCCGGGATTAGTTCAAAGAGACTTTCTTTTACACTAAGGATTCATAGTCTGATGTCTATCAGTCCTTCCCCCCAGTCTTGCAAAATCATTAATAAAAGATGTTTTGCTGAGAGATCCTGCCAGGGCCTATTCTCTTGGCAAGATGATGGTTTCCTATATGCTGAGCCCGGACTGTGCCGCAGGAGAGGCGGTGGCGCTGGTGCTGGTGGCTGTGCTGTGGGGCAGCACCGGGCCATTCCTGCGCACCGGCGCGGCGGGGCTGGAGGGAGTTCAGCGCCGGGGCCGCATGCGGCAGCTGCTGGCAGAGATCCGCTTCCTGGGCCTCAACTACAAGGTGAGACCCTGTCTGGACTTTTGGGTGTCAAACTGCCTTTGGGATCATTGCTGTTTCCTTCTGCACTTGATACTTCAACTGTTAAATATTCCACCTATCATCAGAATTCTTTATTCTCAGTAATATTTCATTTAATTGCCTGTAGCAGTGCTCTTCCCGTGCTAAACAGGGCGAGTGGGTCTGGGCTCCTTCACTGCCCACTCTCTGGGGGTGCAGGGTGAGTTTGCAGGCAGGAAGTGACGGGTTCATGTTTTTCCTGCAGTACGTGGTGCCATTTCTGCTCAATCAAGGTGGATCTCTCCTCTTCTACCTCACCTTGGCATCCGCAGGTCAGTTCCCATTGCTTCCGTAAAGTGGGTTGATTGGGATTTTGGGAAGATCGGTGCTAGTGATTGCTCTAGTGACTCAGCTAGACATCAAGTAGCTGCCTTGTAATGATCACCAATAAAACACATTTTACGATTTGTACAAGATTATAAATTTTAAACAGTTTGTGTCAAAACTGTCCCATTTCAGATCTGTCCCTGGCAGTGCCGCTCTGTAACTCCCTGGCGTTGATCGTCACACTGGTGACTGGGAGGATTATGGGAGAGGATGTTGGTGGTAAAAGTAAGTTACACTTAAAACATTTCCCCACATTGTCTCCTGCATCTATTTGCTGACTTAACAGCATGGGCTACCCTCTGTTCTCCTAAAAACCAGCAAATACCCTCGCTTGTTAAGTAGTAGCTCTTGCTACATGGCAGGAAACCTGAAAGCTTAAAAACAGCAGGACCTGGGGCAATAGCTATAGGAATAAAGTGTTCTTCAGAACTCGCCCTATGTATCCAGACATTTCTGCAGCGTGAATTACCGTGACATCTGAGCATTGTGTATTTAGCAATGAGAAACTCTGACTGACCGCAGTTGAATTATGCATGTTCCCAATACGTTATTGCTCATTTATATAGGGGCTGTGGCAGGAATGCTGCTCACTGTCCTCGGGATCACGCTCTGCATAGCTGGTTCGTGAATGAGATGCGATGAGAAACAGAGGAAGACAACCTGTTCACAGGTAACCGCCGCAGCTGACGGGGGAATTCTGGCCCAGCAGCAGACGCTTTGGCTCAGCTGTGCTTAGGAAGCTGCATTTTGACACAAGGATATTAAAAAAAAAAAGTGAAAACATGGACTGTACTCCCTAAACGCTGGGGCTAACAAGGCCTGTTGTGAGGACATCCCATTTAATGTCTTAAGGGATTTTTCCATCTGTGGATGTTTTAAGGCAAGGATGACTGAATTGTCTTGTTCAACACTGGAGGGATAATAAATGGTTAATAAATGGTTCAACAGGAATTTCTGGGACCAACTGTTTTTTTCTGTAGAAGGAATCTGGTTAGGGACTGTCCTTTTTGTGGCCAAGCATGTGAAAGTGGATTCTGGCCCCACACTCAGCAGTGATGTCCCTGCTCACACTGTGCAGCCCTTACATCAGGGTTACCACTTTCCTTTTCTCCATGGAGTCTTGCAGAGTGTCCCTCATCTGTAAAATATTTACAGGGCAAAATTCCAGGGAGATCACAAAAGAAAAAAAAAAAAATCTCTTTGTTACCCTTGTAATTACTCAGGAACACTAGGGAGGGAAATACAGAATGCTTTGCATAGAGAGGGTTAATACAAGAACTGTTTATTACTATGATGGGCAGATGCTCCTAAAAACAAATTAACAGAAAACAGATGTATATATTTTGGGGGACAGGTTTCATTGCTGCAAGCATTCCAAATCAGAGGGACAATGATGCGATGAAGTATCTGACACAGAATAAACTTCCTGGCAGGCATTTTGTTATGAAAGTGGGTGTTTTATTTGGTAATTCTTCCTTCCCAAGTTCAGACACAAACCAGTTTAATTAGAGCCCAGGAAAGCAGCTGTCTCCTCTGCCATGTCGCCACACCATAGAGATGGGGAAAGGAGGAAGATGTTAATCATTTAACAAAATTATGCGTGTGATTCATTGTTCACATGGGTCACCCACAGTCTGGTGGAGAAGAGCTCGTTCCTGCAGGTTTGAAGCACCCACTGCCTTCAGGCATTTTAGTTCCACTCACTGAATCTCACCCCAGGACATGCAACAACCTCCCTGGCTTCACAGTGACGTTTAATCCCCGCTTTCACCAAATATTTGTGTTTAAAAGAAATCTTGCCACATTCCTCTGAAGTGGAAAACATCAACCTGCAGAGCTGTAGTTCCCCAAAGCTGCTGCTGTTTGTGAGATCACGTCACAGCTGCGCTGCTGCAGCTTCATTGCTTCTCTGCACAAAAACAAACACCCCACGTGTTTGGGAACGTCCTCCTACGGGCCGGGAATCCCCAGCTGCTGTTTCAGCATCAAGTACTGCAAGAGAAAGAAAACCAAGTGTTAATGACTAAATCCCAGAGATGTACAAGTAGGAAACCACCTGCCCTTGCAGATGAGCCAGCAAAATCTCTGCATTTGGCCAGAAGATGCACAAATGTCACTTTTCAAGCAGCACTAACAACTGCTCACTGAGTCAGTTGGTGCCTGGGCACCCACCACGGCATCACACAGCGTCACCAAAGCAGCACCGGTGCTGGAGCAAAGCTCGTCACCGCACTAAACAGCCCCTGCTCTCCTTCAGCATTCCCCTTTTTTTTGCTTTTCCCCCAGAAAAGGAATAAAAAGGGCACAGCCGCCATCTGATCCAAGTCTTGGGTGACCAAACCGTCACCGTTCAGTCCCAGCACAGACGGCACTGTCTGGTTTGGAAGAGAAGGGTCAGGCCCTCACGTTTTTACGGCTGGCGATGGCTTGTTCCAACCACAGCAACTCCATGACCAAGTGATTTCTGTACGACTGGAGACCAGCCCGAGTTCGAGGAAGCTCCTTTACATCCTCAAGCGGAATTTCTGCAAAGAAACAGAAAAATAACCTGTTCTTAGAATACAGATTCAGACAGCACCACCTGTCTCTGTTGTTCTGACCTCTCCAGGATGCTCTCAAGGTTTTGGTTCTCGGTCACTCGCCCGGCTCTCACCCAGGCTGGCTCTGAGGGACTCTGCGTGCAGGACCGCGCTGTCCCACACAGAAGACACGGTGCTGTCGTTTTGCCGATCCTTGCTCTCTCCTGGCGCCTTTTCAGTGCATTTCTTTGCATCAGCCCCAAGAATTTGGGGGCTCGCTGCATGGCCTTCACCTGCAGAACTCGGTTCTTTCTCACTTTGCAGCTGGGCTGTAGGTTTCCCGCTGCTGCAGCCCTGGTCCTGTTCAGGTTCGGGGTTGTCCAGCTTCTCCTGCGGTTTTTCTGTGCTGGCCGCATCACTCGGTACAGACTCCTGCGGAGCTGAAGGCTTCTCTTGTGGTGGCTTCTAAATCACCAAAACGTGCAAGATTGAAATATAAAGAAGATATAAAGGTCTGAAAGGTGGCGGTCAGAGATCTGCTGTTAGCAGCGCTGCTGCCATGACACCACCCCGGCCCGCTCAGAGCCATCATGGAATTTTTAAAGGACTTTCCTTCCAGAAGTGGTAAAACCATCAGAGAGCAGAGCTCAACCACAGGAGGGTCCAATGGGGCAAGGTGGGTGTCTGGGGACAGCACCCACAGAGTCACCTGCACAGGTTGAGCATGTGGCTTGGGGCTGAGCTTCATCTGGAGCAAGAAATCCTCAGTGGGGTCTCAGGGACACAAACTGGGCACAGACTCACAGGCCTCAGCTGCATAATTATCATTTTTAATTTGGTAGAAATGCAGGTTCCTGGGACTATGCTGCAAAAGTACCATCTGGGGTACAGCTGCCCCATCTACACCACCCGCAGGTGCCCCAGCGCTCCCCCCAGAAGGGGCCACAGAAGTCCCCAACATCGTGACGCGCAGACCTTGGGGACAAACACGGGGCGCGGCAGGAACTGTCCCCTCCACTCCAGCTGCTCCAGGTCCCCTTCAATCTCCCGCACCACGGCCTCGTACTGCGCCCGCAGGCTCCGGAACCGCCGCCGCAGCAGGTGCCCCCGCACGCAGGCCTGCGAGGTGGAGGTGCTGCTGCCAGAACCCCCCCGACNGGGGTCTCAGCCGGGCGCACAAGGACCAAACGCGTCCCAGGGATGGAACCAGGCGGGTTTTAATGAGGCAGCGCCCGCTGATCAGGGCCCCCCCGCGGGACCCCCCATATCCAGCTGTGCACCCCCAAGGCCCTCCCAGCTGTGATGGCCTCGTCCGGCCGTGCCCACCCCACAGGGACCCCCCGCCACGTGCCCCACGGGGATCCCAGCCAGGCCCCCCTCCCACGGGCTTCTCCCCGCTCGGGCCCGCAGCCCGGGGGGGCCCGCACCTGCAGGCGGGTCACCCCGCGGACCAACCGCCGCCACCGCTCCGCCTCCGCGGCCATGGCCGGCGCCACCGCCCCGCCAACCGGGCGCCTCCTGATGACGTCATCCGGACGCGACGACGCCACCGCCCGTCACGTGCGTCCAATAAACATGGCGGCGGGCGCGGAGTTGGCCGCGCTGGGCCCGAGTGTCCCCGCGTTGTGTCGCCGCCATCGGCCCTTCCGTGCTGGGGTGGCCCCGCTGTGGGGCTGCGGCTCCCGGGGAGGCTCCTGGTGGCGGCCGCGGGGTCAGGCGGCCGCGTCCTCGGGGTCCGGGCTCTCGGCCAAGTGCAGCTTCTGTCTGAGCATGGGTCAGGGAAACGGGGGGACACGGGAACCTGCGACTGCCAGCACTGTCACCACCGCCACCAACACTGCCACCGTCACTGCCACATCACTGTACACCCACGATCACTGTCCCCCCCACCACCACCATCACTGCCACCACCATCGCCACTCCACCTCCCCCATTGTCACTCTTCCCGCCACCACCATCAGTGCCACCACCACCATCGCCGCTGTCACCGCCACCAGTGCCACCGCCATCACCCCCGGGCCAGGATACATGGAGCTGCTGAGCTCCTCCAGCTGTGGGAGGCAAAGGCAGAGGCTGAGGCACCTGCGGGGTGGCTGGGGGAGATCCCAGCCATGGCAGCAGGGTTGGGGACAAGGGGGGTGACACTCACGTGTGCCAGCAGCTGGTCCAGATTCCTGTCAGCCGCCACCTTTTTCTGCTCCTCGGGCAGCTCCTCCACGCAGCCGTCGAGCCCGAAGTGCAGCCGCGCCAGCTTCTCCTGCATCTCCCGCACGTGTTCCAGCTGCTCGAAGGAGCACTCCTTCCCTGCGCCGCGCCGGGGGCGTTAGGGCCCCCAACCCTGTCCCCCCGGCCCCCATGTGCCCCCCCATCCCCTCACCGAACGCCTGCAGCTTTCCGGAGTGGAAGTCGCTGAGGAGGCTGAGCAGCCCCCCCTCCATCTCGCAGACATCGGACACGTCGGTGAGGAAGCTGTGCTGCAGCGGGGCCCCCCGCGCCGCGCCCCCCCGCTCCTTGCTGGCCCTGCCCGGGGCACACACAGGCTGGTACCGCCCGGACCCACCGCCCCGCACCGGAGGGACCCCGGGGGGCTGCCGGTCACCCCCCAGCCCCGGCACTGACCGCCGGAGCCGGGCGCGCTGGCGGGGCGAGGGCTGGGAGGGCAGCGGCAGCGCGAAGGACGCGCTTTTGCTGGGGGGCAGCGGCCGGGGGGCTCCGGGGGGCGGCGGCTGCGCCAGGCAGGTCTTGGGGCTCCGCTTCTTCCTCCGCTCCTCCATCCCGGCACCGGGGACCCTGCGCGGGACGGACGCGGCTCTCGGTGGCCCCTTCCCCGCACCGGGGCCTCTCGTCCCCGCCGGGGTCTGCCCGGAGCGGGCGGGGCTGGGATCCCCCGGGGGGGCTCCGGGCGGTATCGGGAGCTCCAGGCGGCACCGGGAGCTCGGACCCGGGCACCGGCAGCCGGGCTCGGGCTGCGCGATCGCGGCCCCTGCGCTGGAGCGGAGCCGGGGGCTGCGGGAGCCCCTTTGTCCGCAGCCTCCGGCCGCCCGGCGGGGACTGACCCGCGCTGAGCCCCGGCCCGGCCCCCGGTACCGGCCCGGCCCCCGGTACCGGCCCGGCCCCCGGTACCGGCCCGGCCCCCGGTACCGGCCCGGCCCCCGGTACCGGCCCGGCCCCCGGTACCGGCCCGGCCCCCGGTACCGGCCCGGCCCCCGGTACCGGCCCGGCCCCCGGTACCGGCCCGGCCCCCGGTACCGGCCCGGCCCCCGGTACCGGCCCGGCCCCCGGTACCGGCCCGGCCCCCGGTACCGGCCCGGCCGCGTCCCCGAGCCCGCCGGACACTCGTCCCCGCAGCCCCGGCGCCGGGATTTGCATTTAAAGGGAAAGGAACTTCCTCCGGGGGTGGCACTGCCGGTCACCGGCTGCTCGAGCAACGCGGCCCGTTCCCGTGCGGCTTCCCCGGGACCCCCCCGCAGAGCGGGGTCACCGCCCGCCACCCCCGGGGCTTCCCCCGCGTCCCCCCGGTGTCCCCAGACTCGGATCGCAGGATCGGCCCTGCGCGAACGATCCCCCGCCCCTCACAAAGCAGCGCCATGAACGGCAGATCCCGTCCCCTCTGTGCACACAAAACCCAGCGTGGCTTCTTATCTCAGACCTTGCGGGACTTTAAGCCAATCTTGGACATTTTGGAGCCAGCCGGGGGTTTGGTGCCACCAGTGCCAGAACCCGCAGGGCACACGGTGCTTGGTGGCCGCCCCGGCTCGCAGGGAGGGACAATCACGGATGAAACCCCCGTGCTGGGGTCCTGGGGACAAACCCACCGACCTTCGTGTCCCCATTGCTGCAGAAGGTCCCTTATGAGTTCCCCTGGCCCGGGAAGGCAAAGCAGCACCCCAGGGAACCAAGCCCAGCGGAACCCACATCCCCACCCCAGCACCCCGAATCTTCCCTCCCAAACGTGGCCTAACGAGCAAGAAACAACACACACAGCAGCAGCGAGGTTGGGTGCATTTCTGTTCAATACGGAGGCACATACAACAGCCCCCGTGGAGGTGATCTGTACCGTAACGGGGAAAATCTGAAAATTTTTTAACAAAAAAGGTGGGTTTCTAAGGTTTTTCTTTTATTGAAAGGATGGGACGAAGTCCACAGCCCGGCAGCTGGGAATGGGGCTCCTGACGCTCATTCCGAGGCAGACACGTCCCTGCACCGGGGGAAGCAACACAGACATCGAGGGGCCGACAAAGCCGCGCTCGGCTCTGGGGAAACATCCCAGTAGACGTTCGGGACTGTGGCTCTGCGGAGACTCATTAGACCCCGTCTCTGCTGCAGGTTCGTTAGAGTCCCCATGAGGAAGGAGAACACAGTTCTTGTGCTGGCCCCGGCCATTCGCATCGAGCCGCAGGTTGTGGAGCAGGCGCAGGTTGTGGAGCAGACGCAGGTTTGTCCTCCTGCAGCTCCAGCTCCATGGATGCCCCAGACCGTCTGCTCCACAACCGGGAGGTCCTGACACGAGGAGCTCGGGTGGAACCTCCCCAGCCCCTTGCACAACCGACCACACGCGCTTGTGCAAAACACTTGGGAATTAGACCTTTGGATTAACTGTTTAATACACTTGTGCGCATGTGCGTATAGCAAAGAGGCAACTGTGAATCATAAGGCGATTGAGACACTGGCAGGTTCTGGGTGAACCGGGCACCCCCCATTCCTCTGCTTCTCTTTGTCCCCGATCAACACATAGAACCCAGGCAGAGGAGGAGAAACGGCCTCTTCCCCCCTTGTTTACTCCACTCACAGGCACCAAAATACATGAGTGTCTGGGAGACCCGACGCAGAGGAGGGAGAATCCAGTGCTGGGAAAGGCTCCTTCGCTCTCACTCGATGCAGAGTTGCTGTGGAGGTGCTGACAGACCCACCCGCTTGCCCGAGCTGCGTTAGATTTTGGGGGTTCAGAGCCTGCCAGTGACAAGTCTTGTCGTGAAAGGGCCGATCGGTTGAGTCTCCATATATTAGTTATTCACGCACACGCAGGGAGGTGGGTCATTCTAGTTTTCACGTGTATCCATATATAAAGTGTTCGTTGCCCTGCACATATTTTATATATCATATATATAATCATATATATATATATATAAAAATTTTAAAAACCCTCCAAAAACCTAAGCTAGGAAATCCGGAATCCCCCGGAGGGCCGACCTCTCGCGCCTGTCCCAGCACCAGGAGAGGGGCATCGGACCGAGTCTCTGGAACCCCCACGTTCCCCTCCCTCTCCCCCAGCCCCGTGGGTTCAGGCTGCACCCTGAGCCCCCTCCTCGGTCCCGCTCTGCCCCGAGGCTCCTGTGCTCAGTTCTCCCGTGTTCTCCGCAGGATCCGCGCTGTGCGGCGGCTTTCCCGAGTGCAGACAATCCTGCTCGGCTGCAGAACCTCCCGCCGCCGCCTCGGGGCCGTCCCGGGGTGGCTCCTTCGAAGGCTCCGAGGGGTCCGTGTCTGCGCGGGGCGCGTGGGCACACAGGTCCTGCACCTTCTTGTTGAGGTCGTTGCGTTCCGTCTGCAGAGCTCGGCACAGCTTCTCCAAGCGCTGGATTTTCACCTGAAGCCCCTCTAACTCTTTGTCCCGAAGGGTTTTCTGCAAAGAAGAGAGACAGTTCAGACTCTGCCACGCTGGGGACAGAGGCAGAAAAAGAGAGAGATAGAACCATGGAATCGTCGAATCATTTTGGTTGGAAAAGCCCCTCAAGATCATCGAGTCCAACTGCTCCCCTACCCCTGGCACTGCCCCATGTCCTGAGAACCTCATCTCCATCTGTCCAGCCCGTCCAGGGATGGTGACTCCAGCACTGCCCTGGGCAGCCTGTTCCAATGCCCCACAGCCCTTTGGGGAAGAAATTGTTCCCCAGATCCAACCTCAACCTCCTCTAAACCCCAGATCCACTCCCATCACACTTGTGCTCTAGCCCCTTCCCCAGCTCTGTTCCCGTTTCTCAACTCACTCCAGCATCTCAAGGGCTTTCTTGTTGGGAGAGGCCCAAAACTGAGCCCGGGATTTGAGGTTTGGCCTCCCCTCAGCTCCAGCCCAAGGCCACACAACACATCCCCGCGCTGCTCCAGCCTCCTCACCTCCTCAGCCATCTCCAGCAGAGCCTTGTTGCTGCTCTCCCAGCGAGAGCGATACATCGTGGTCTCCTTCTCCAGCTTCTTGATTTTCTTAGTCATCTACAGAATGACAGTGACAAAAAAAAGGGAATAAATAAGCCCCAGGCAGAGCGCTGCAGTCAGTGACATCTCGCGTGTCCCCAAACGGGCACCCGCTGTCCCAGCACAGTTCTGCCGTCCTGGGAAGTGTCTCCGTGTCTCGCTGCAGCTTCAGCAGTGGGAAACACCGAGTGGGTAACAACAAACCAGGAGACGGGGCAGCGCTGCTTGTTCCGACACAGCAAGGATGGTATTGACCCTCTGTGAGCAGCCGGCTTGCAGCTGATTTTAATATTTACCAGCAAAATTAAACAAAACTACAGAGCTGCGGCTCTTCGCTCGAGAAGAGACAGACAGGCAGCACCTCCAGCCCACGCGAGCTCTGCTGGGCAGCAAAAGCGTCACCCACCTTCTCCATCTCCTGTTTAAAGGTCGTGAACACTTCACTGCTTTTGGAAAGGGTGTTCTGGAATTCTTCAAACTTCTCTGTGTAGAGAGCGAGCTGCGGGGAGAGACGGGGTTAGAGCTGCTCACCGCGCACCTCCCGCCAGCCCTCGCCAAGAACTGAGGTAGCGATCTTGTGACCGGGCTTTCCGACAAACAACAGGGCAGGACGGGGCTGCTCTGCCAGCATTAGGTACAGGGGAACGTGGAAAAATTCCTTCCTAGGGAAACATCCTGAGACTGATGTGTTCTGCAAACATCTCCTGGCCTGAGCAGGAGGCACTTGCTGGGTCTGATTCAGCAAGGAGCGATCACACGATGCTCCCAGCCCTGGTGAAAACCAAAAACCAAGGCTCCTTTCTCCCAAGAAGCAGAATCACTGCAGGAAGTCTCAGCTCACACTGGGCTGACACAGGCTCACCAAAACCAAACCCAGGAGCAATCCTGCCCCTGCGTCTTCCAGATTAAAGAACTTTGGGTTGTTCCCTGCTTAGGGAGGAAGAAAAACCAAACCAAAACAAGCAAATAATCAGGCTGAGCACAAAGCAGGTAACTCACCTGCTGCTTGAGATGGGTCTCCTGCTGTTTCATCAGCTCGCACATCCTCTGCGAGGCCACCGCTTCCTTCAGCAGCTGGGGAAGAGCAAAGGCAGTGACCCAGCTGTCACCAGGGATGGCTCTCAGCATGTCCCTGCAGACGGGAGCAGGCTGGGGGGCCACGAGGAGCAGAGCAGGGCTTCAGCCTCACCCTATCTGCGCTCTGCCCTCGGGGAACCAGGGGAACGAGCCTCTGCAGAGGGACAAGGCAAAAAGCGAAGTGCTCGCAAAACCGCTTCAAGACTTACGAAGTCCTTCTCCCGCTGGTGTCTCTCCTCGGCCTCCTTCAGCATCTCCTGCGCCTGCTGGAGTTTGGCGTCCACCAGCTGTTGCTGCAGGTCCTTGTGTTTGAACACCTTGTCGATGTGCTGCGAGGGAACGGCACCGGTCACCGCCACGCTCAGGGCGTCCCTGCTGTTCCAGCAGCCACCCCAAAGGAAGAGCCCAGAGGCTCCTATTCCCCCCCAGGAGCACAAACACACGTCATGGGGCACAACGGAGGCACCAGAGCAGCCCTGCACCCCAATCCCGCCCCGACCCACCTCCTCCCGCAGCTCGTACTGCTCGATGAGCTTCTTGAGCCGCTCCGCCAGCTCCATGTTCTCCTGGCGCAGCTTGGAGTTCCGCTCGTTGTGCTGCTCCATCTGGAGCTGAATGTCGTTCAGCGTCACCTGGAAGTGGGATGTCACCTCCTTCCGCTTCTCCTCTTCCTCCCGTGCGCGCTGGACACCCTCCTCCTGCGCGAGGAGAGCAGGGACAGCAGGGACGTGTCACTCTGGGGAGCAAACTGCCCAAACCGACGCTCTGAACCCACCCGGCCTCCCACTGCTGCTTGTAGCCATCAGGAAGCAACTTTGGGCTCTTCCCCTCCCTCTCTCCAGTGAATATACCCTGAATTAACACTCAGGCACTGTGGATAATGATTTAACAGCAAAATTAAAGCACTGCCCTGGATGGCAGACTGAGGGCACTCATTGGGAAAGGTAAATTTGCCAGAACGGCTCCTGGCAAGTGATCCAAGCGCTTTGGGATGCAGGAGCTCCTGGAGAAGCGCCTGGGAGACACTTGCCTTGAGGGTGCGGTTGTGTCTCTGCAGCTCGCGGCACAGGCTCTCCAGCTTGCTGCGGGCCAGGATGGCCTTGCTGTGCTCACTCTGCAGGTGATCCTTCTCTTGCACCAGCTGCGTCTGCTTCTTCTGCAAGATCTTCATCTGTTTCTGGGAGGTGCGGTGCTCTTCCAGCTGGGACAGGGGAGCAAAGGGCACAGATGATGCAAACCAGACCAGGACAATGTGCTGCACCCTGAGGAAGGGCTCAAAGAAGCGCTCTCTGTGCTCTGAGGGGAGGACACAATGCAAAAGATGCTGCTTTTGAGCAGAGCGGGACTGACACAGAGCCCAAGGTCCCCTGGACAGGTTCCTGAATTCCTGTCCTGCTGGAATTTGAAAGATTTACATGTCCATCCAGCACCTCCACGCACGAGTTGGTCAAAGAGATGCAGCTTCTGCATTAGAGGAGCAGAGAGAAAACAGATCCAGATTCCTCTTACACACGGATTTGCCCAAAATGCTGCTGCAAGTGCTTACACCTCTGTAAATGACAACACCTGGCTGAACCAAGCAACATCTGTCCTCTGGTATTTGGATATCCAGCACTGCAGAGATCCCAGAACATACACTGCAAAGCTACAGGTGTGTTCCTGGACTGTTGCTCTCCATATCAAGAAGAAATACAAATCTACAGCCACGTCCTGGCTCCTCGAGCAGCTCCCGCGGCTGCTGCTGCGCTGCCCTCCCCAGATCCCGGGACAGAGAAAGACGCGCTCACCAGCTCAGCGTATTTCTTGCACAGCGCCGCTAGTTTCTCCTCTGGCGTGCTCAGGGTGTTCAGCGTCTGCATCAGCAAAGTGATTTCTTTGCCTGGAACGAGAGGCGGAATTTAAAAAAAAAATAAATAAATAAAATCCATTTACAGAGTTCTGGCTCATAAGGGCAAGGAGAGGAAAGACGACCCAGGTCTCAGAGTTGTGCCTGCCCTGGGGCAGAGCCACCGCTTCTTCTCAGGGCTCTGCACCACAGATTTCACCGCATGCGGTGGGCGAACAACCCCCAGCTGGGGCCAGACCCGATTTTCAGAGCTGGAACCACCGCTGGGCTGGCTGGAGAGGGCTGTGTCTGCGGAACCGCTCACCTAGGCCCTTGGCTTTCTTCTTCTCTTGAGCCTTCTTCTGATCCCGCTCCCCACACTCCTCGCCGGGTCGAAACTCTTCAGTACCCTTTGTGTTTTCCTTCTCTCCGTTCATCTCGGGGACGCCTGTCTCCTGGTCACCGTTCCTTGGGGACTCGCTGCGACACTTCTCGGCTTCTTCCGTCTCGGGGGGCTCGCTCTGGCCGCCGTCCTCGCCTGCGCCCTCCTGGCTGGCATCCACACAGTACGTGTTCAAGATGTCCTCGAGCTGCCGGCTCAGCTCTTCGGAGACGTCCCGCACGGCGGGCCGGGAGGGCTTGGTGTCCTCCTGCACGAGAGGAGCTGTGGGAGACGGTAACACAAAAGCGTGAGGCTTCCCCAACGCCGTTGGTTCTCTAGAAGCAGCTGAAAAAGGGGAGTTTTTCCGAGCACCCGCCGCAGCAGGGCCGGACAAACCTCCGGCGACACGAGCCGCTTTGTTCTGGCGGCGTCTGCAGCCGCTGCCGTGACAATGGACGTGCGTTCCCGACAGCCTCGCTTTTGATCACAAGGGCATGACCAAGCCCCGGACATCTGTCAAGAGCAAAAAGTCCCCCCCTTCTTCCCCCTAATCTTTCACGAAAGCGGGTTGCGTGTGAGCTTTCCCTCACGGGAAGTGCCTGCTGACATCCCCAGAGCCAGGTTTTTTACACTACGATCAATTTTTAAACCCGAGCTGGCCTCTCTCTGTGCGTGTCCTACATCCCACGTTTACTGGGCACCACAATACACAGGAGGGTTCACTTTAACCAATCACCTACTTGGTTAGACTTGGTTTTCACCTTCCAGGGAATAATTTTTACAAAGCGCCAGTAACAGCGCAGGTCGCTCAATGCTGCCCCAAGGAAAGAGTTGTCTGACATTTCCCAAATGGGATCTTTAAGGACAAACAACCTCTCCTTTTCAGGTGAGAACCAGCTCCGCGCTTTGGTCAGGACATGGTAACTGCTTCAGAACCATACACATGCAGAAACACAGAAAAATCGAGATTTTCTGTCCCAGAAATCATAGTTGCTCTCCAACAAGTCACAAGAGCTGCAGACAGCTGCCCACCCTCCCACAGAGGAAGCACTAGCTGCTCTCCAGGCTCCAGACCCCCCCTCACACCTCAGGGACCCCCCACCTTCCAGGGGTGCCGCAGCCTCCGGCGAGTCCCCGTCCTCCAGCACCAGTTTGGAAGCACTGCCAGGCCGCGGGGTGGCTTTGGTCTCCCCGCCTTGGTTCTTCATCTCGACCTTTCTCCCTGGCTCAGTCCCAACAAACCCTAGAGAAAGAGAAACAGCAACTCAACTTAACTTTAAGAAGCCTGGAGAATTTTAGGAGTCATTCACCTGGACTGGGAAGGAACTTGTTCTCAGCAGAGTCTCCCACCCACAGCTCCATGCAGGGGAAAACATCATTTTGTTGTTGATTTGCACCTCAGCACAAAGGTCTCTGTGCCAGGATAACTCTTGTTCCCACTGAGCGAGCTGGATACAGCCCCCCCGAGAGCACAGCAGCATCTCACACTCAGCACCAGTTTCCCTAATCTGCTCTAGTTAAGGCGCTAATTAGGGAGCAGAGGCAGCCTGTGCTCGTTGCCCGGAGCTAAGGGGCTGCTCCAGGAGAAGCAGTGAACAGCTTCTCTTGCCGTTTCGCAGCGGTGACACGGGGATCTCGGCGTTTCCTCGGAGCGCAGCCCAGGGCCGGGCTCGGGAAGGAGCGTTGGCAGCAGCCGAGCCCGTGTCCCCCCCGCGGGCACAGCCCAGCCCGGCCCGCCCCACGCGGCCCCGGGCGCTGCTTTTCTGGGCTGCCGAGAACAACTCACCTCCCGCGGTGCTTCCTGAGGCCCCGCGGGCGGGAACGGCCCCGAATCACCCCCGGACCCCCCTCGGCCCAGGGGCGACCACTCGGCCCCCCCGGCCCCCCATAACCTCCGGCCCCCCACAACCTCCGGCCCCCTCACAACCTCCTGCCCCCTCAGCAGCCCCAGCCCTGACACCGACACCCCCGGCCCGGCCAACTTCCCTCCTTATTAATATTTTTGCCCCATCCCTAGTTAGCACCGACCCCCCCGGTACCCCCATTAGCGCCCCAGGCCCTGCCTCCCTTATGGCCCCCGGGATGAGCCCCCATGGCGATAAAAGGAAACACACGTGTGTGTCCCCAGGCACCCCAGCACCGCAGTGACGTCACGCACGGACCCCGCTGACGTCACCTCCAGCGGTCTGACGCAAATCTTCCCCCTCTCTCTCTCCTCAGCCAATCACCGCGCCGGCCCCGGCGGTACCCTGGTACATCGGAGGGGATGGGGGGAGGTAGGAAGGGCGCAGCGGCCCGCCCCGGTGCGGCGCGGCCTGGCCTAGCCTGGCCGGTGCCGGTACCGGTGCTGAGAGAAGCGGCTCCGGCCCGGGCCTCCCGGCGGCCTCGCGCTGCGCATGCGCTGGGCCGCACTGCCCACCAATCAGCGCCGAGCCGCCGCGGGGGCTGCCGGGAAAGAGCGGCAGCCGTGGCGGGGAAGCCCAGCGGACTACAGCTCCCGGCATACCCTGCGCGGGGCCGGCTGTGGGAACTACAACTCCCAGCGTGCCCCGCGCGGGGCCCCCGCCGGTAGCTGCATCGCAGAGCCCGTGGGGCGACCCCCGATCCCCCGGGACACCGGAGCCCGCCCGCCCCCCTGCGAGGGAAGGGGGATCACGGTAGAACCTCCCCCGAGAGCCTCCCGCCTCCACCCGAGAGGAGAAGCCGGCCCAGCCGCTCCCCCTTCCACCCTCCGAGCCCCCACCGAGAGACTCAGGCAGCTGCACGATGCGATTTATTCGTTTCACAAGACCCGTCAAACCGGAGCCCGGGCTGGGGCTGCACCTGCCCCACTTCACCCCCCCCGGCTCCCCCCACACCCCAAAAGCGGTTTTGTTCTCCAGAGCCTCGTGCATTAGCTTTTTGTTGAGTGAAATCTTGGCGAAATGACTCAAAAAGGGCAGAGGGGGTTAAGACAGGTCGAGGGTGGCTGATACAGTACATGAGTGAACAGAGGAAACGCAGGACAAGACCAGTGAGGGGGGGCTGTCATCTCCAGGTCTGCCTGCTCACAGTGCTTTATTTACATAAATTACAGAAATTTCATATATATTTTTCTCTGAAGCCCAATTAGACAAATATCTGCTTATATATAATATAAAAAATACAGAGATTTGACTTTTTTTTTTTTAAGTAAAATGTACATAATCCACCTGTGAGCAGGAGGTAAACCCAAACACTCAGCCCCGTTGCTACCAAAGTTTTAACGCCGCACACAATATTGTCAACCCTGGCCTCTTCCTCCAGCCCATAATGATCCACCCAAATCAGGAAAAAAACAAAACAAAACAAAAACCAAACATTTCAAGTAAAGATGAAGATGGGTTTTCACCGTTTCGACAGTTCCGTGACATTGGTCAATAGCAATGTGAACAAAGCCTGGGGCAGTTGTGCTTCCTGCTTCAAAACCCACCCAAGCATCCCACCCTCTTCAGCATCACCCTCTTTAGGGTCTCGTTGCCTTGTGTTTTTAACTCTCTCCTTGAAAATACCACTNACAAGGGTAAGAAGCCTTCCCCCCAGAAAAATCTTCCCAGGAATGGGAGAACTTTGCATTTCTCTGTCCATTTACAGTATTTGAGGGGAACTTGGCCCAGGTTCAACAGGACTGTCCACTGCAGGAGGGTCGCAGAAAGGCCAGGGCTAAACTTTGCTCTTGGCAAATTAGAGTCTTTAATAAAGAGTAACATGTGCAAAAAAAAATTAAATAGATCAACCCAGGTTTGCAGAATTATTGTTGTCAGAATGCTTACTTTCTATCCGTGTTCTTACCCAACCCAACGCTGAAATCTCAATTAAGTACCCGAGGTAAGAAGTGACATTTGGGAGAGATCACCACAAAGAAAATAAAACACACACCAAGAGGTGCAATCTGTTACCTCCATGTCCTTCCTCCACCCAGATGCCTGCTTTAAAGACATGTTTGCAGCAGCAAAAAGAAAAAAAAAAAGTGTAAGAACATCCCCCTTCCTTGCGAGGACAAAGCCCTGGTTCTAGTTGTTTGAAGGAAGAATTGTTTCCTAACAGGTGGAGTGAGCGCGTAGCTGTCCGGTTGCAAGGAGGGGATGAGACCATCAGCTGCTCCCAGCTGCTTTCTGCCAAGTTTGTGGTGTTTTTTTCCCCCACCTAGGACACATTATAGCTGGAAACCTTCCATGGGGGCTTCGGCTTGCTGGAAGATGAATTGTTGCTGGTTCTCATCTACCTGGGGAGCCAGAGCGGAGTCATCCTCTACACCAAAGTAGTGCTCGATCAGGTCAAAGGCCTTCTGGTAGATCTCTTGGTTCTCGTGGCTCTGTAGAAACTCTATCTTATCCAAACCTGGGAGGGGGGGGGGAAAAAAAAAAAAAAAAAAAAAGAGTAGAATGCGATGAAACCAGGAGATCCTGATATTTTCACTGTCCTACATCCATCCTCCACTCCTGCCCCTATTCACAGACCTTTGTCTATGTGAGATTTGCATTTTATGAGCAGCACTGACATCTAAAGCTAACTACTCCAGAGCTGCTTGTGGATTTTATCTGTAGCAGGCAGCATTAACATCTTTTCAACAGCAGGTTTAGCTGACACAGCTCCCAGCTCAAGACTAAACCGGGTTTCAGTGAAACTAAACCAAGCAGCTGTGGGGAAGGAAGCAGAGCCCATCCCAGCAGACTCCAGTAGAAGGGCAGCAGCAGCTTTAGCTGTCCTAATTAAACCCGCTGCTGCACAGAAAACATCCACGCACAATATCATCTGAAGAATTTCAAGAATTATTCTTACTGGAAGAATCAGGACACAAAGTGTAAGAGTCAGCGAGAGGGCAAAGCAGACCCTGGGAGTTTCAGACCAAAATAGGAACTGCTCCTCAAAGCATTAAGAGCAGGGAAAAAAAGCCACCAAATTAAGTCACTCCAGGGAAAAGGTCTCTCTGGATTCCCACTGCACATCTACAGTGTACAACTGGGTATAGTCAGAGCAATCGTGGACCCACAAGTGCCAATTTTTACTTCACTTATTTCTGATTAATATTCCCAACCGGTGGGAGCCACAGTTATCAGTTTGGTCTCCAGGGCTAGGAAGCTTGGATCAGAAGTATGATGGGTTTTATTTCCAAGTATTTTGTCCTATGCCCAATCGGAAGAGGCTAAGAAGTCTCCTGGAACAAATATCACTAGTTTGGAACAGACTAAATCCTTTAACAGCAAAAAAGCAACGAACAAAAGTAGCAGATGCCTTTTGATACATCCTGTGGTGCTAAATTCAATGGTGCCAAGGCCACCACCTACCATAAGCCTCCTCGATCAGGCTGCAGTAGGGGTTGATGCCCGTCCCACTCTGGTTGGCTTCCTGCTCCCCAAGCCTCAGAATGTTCTCCAGCCCGTTCAGCGCCACCTGAACTATCTTGGAGTCCATGACAGTCAGCAGGTCACAGAGAGGTTTGATACAACCCAAGTTGACCAAGTACCTGGAGAGAAAGCACCAACACACACCCGTTCAGGGTCTAGCAAGCATCACCTTTGCTCAATTCAAAAGAGCAAGGGAACTGAGTTAAACTAAAATACAAAATTTACCTTAAAATATATTTTTATTGTTCTGAAAGGTTGATTTTTTATCCACTTATTTGCATTTCTATACACACTCCTCTTTTAAGAAACCTGCTAACTCCAGATGCTACTCAAATTAACTCTACACTGGAATTTAATCTGTCATCAAGTTTGGACATTTAGCCTAATCTAAGCTACCTAAAGGGGGAGGAGAGAAGTGGTTTGGACTTGTTTATCCTTATTCAGAGAGAAGCTACAATTTACAGCACAGTAACGATCCAGCTATAGCTCTGTGTGTCTCAGGTACCCTCCGGTTCTCCAAATTACTCCCTTGCAAACCATCCTGCAGTTCCCCTAAAGACAAAGCTACCATGCGTTCAGAGATTTCCCCTCGGAGGAGCCACCAGGAGCACCTGATCTGCTCGGGAGTTCCACCTGACGTTGCATTTGTAATGGCCCACGCTGCCTCTTTCCTCGTGCGGAATTCTGCCTTCTGTAAGATTTCTATCAGCACCGGGAAAATGTTTGCATCGATGACTGCCTGGGGAGAGAGAGGAGTAAGACGCGTTGGAATTGGCAACACGGTTTCTAAAATGCTATTAAGCACCGGAAAGAAACCTTCCACCTCCATTTTCCAATGGAAAAGGCCTTTCCAAGCTATAACACTTCAGCAATTCCTCTGTTTTATTCCTTTACTCCCTGTTAACACAAGATCCAATTCCTTAACTAGCAGAGTAGTCGATCCCTATTGCATTGATACTGGTAGCAACATTTTCATCACTTATCTGCCTCTGTATGTAGGTCACTAAATGGATAATTAAAACTCAACAAGCTCCAGCTTTTCAAAGAGGTATTTCTAACTGAGCATGGAGAAATCAGGGCTGTACCTCCTCTTATTCCAATGATCCAACCTGTGGGATTCATTTCAGTCTAATATTGTAGGTATAACTAACAAGTTTTCTAGCTTTTGCTTGGCAGATGGCTGGGAGAAGCAAGTTTGCAAATTACTGCAAAACAAGAGATGCAAATAAAACTAGCCTCTAAGTGTCAGAGAAGACAAAAGCTGAAAATCTGTAACACTGAGTTTGGAATCGAGGATCATTAGAGGTGGGTTGGAGAAGACCATACCTGTATTTGCGCTCTGTTTCCTGCCGTGATGTTTGATATAGTCCAGCAGGCTTCTTTCCTGATTGATTCCTTGGGACTACTTAATAAATGAAGGAGACAAGGCAAGGCTGAACAGTTCAGAATCACCTTTTGAGAAAGAAAACACAAGTGAGAACCCCAGTAACTGGTACAGAGCTAAATACTTCCAATTTTCACGCAGTGAATATGCTGTACGGGCACCGCATTGCCCCATAAGGCAGGAATCTCCCCTCACCTGTGTCTGGATGTCATCCCCTGTCACGATGTTGCCAACCGCTCGCAAAGCTGGGGAGGCCACTTTGTAGTCGTTGTGCCTGCAGGAAAAATGGTGCAAGGACAAAAACAAAACCATCAGGTCACATGCAGAAGATTCTCTCCCCAATATCTGCATTATTTACTTAGAATTCCATCCCCTAGCATATAGAAACACACAGCAAGTTGACCATATTGCTACTGGATAAGCGAAGACTGAAGACAAACTTGGAATACAGTTTTCATCCTTAACATCCTAATTCTATCATCTTCAGCTTAATTACAGACCTCACCTTTTACATCACATTCCTAAACGTTGTTACCCCAACGAGAATACCCAGGATTTTTCTGGATAATTTTGGAAGCAAGCATCTTGCAGTTCTAGCAATTCTGAAGGTGTTAAAGAGAAGAGGCCCATTCAAATTTGAGAGCACAAGACTCCACAGTCCTCTCTTCTTCCGCAGACTAGAAATATCAGTCCCAACTCTAATAATTTTTTCCTAAGTATTAACCAGCATTCCAGCACTAGAAAACACTCTCGTTCTAAAGCTCTCAACCTGCTTCAGACTCTCCCACAGAACTGCTCTGATGGGTTTTGATACAAACGCTCAGCCACCTGCTTCTCAATCTCACCGGGCTGAAGCGGCAAGACAAGGTACTTACATTAACAGCTCCACCAGCCGCCGACACACTCCTGAGTCAATAACTGCTTGAATTTTCTCATTGGGGCCATCTGATAAGTAGGAAAGAGCCCAGCACGCATCTGCTAGCAGGTCGGAGTCACTGTTGAATAATAATCGGGACAAGACTGGCAGGCAGGGAGATACCTACAACAACAGCCACCACCCCGGGTTAGTCACATTCTGACAAGGACCATCGTGCTCACAGACAAACACCATGTGGCTACTCTGACTGGGGAGATAACAAGTCTTCAATGTCCACAGTTTCCTTCCCCAAAGTCAGCAGCTTCCTTGCTGGTTCACATACCTCATAATCACAGTGTCTGAAGTTACCTCAACAGCTTTATTGCTAAACTAAAATTACATCCCTTCCTCCTGGAGCAAGTCTAGACTCCCGAGACAAGCGCTACTGTTTGGAAACTCCGTTTCTTACTCCTAATAACCCTAAACAGCTCAGTATTCAGAGCAGCAACCATCCACAGTTACACCTCTGAGTACTCCAATCGTTTATAAGTGTTTTTATATTTACACTCAAGTCAGATTTCACCCCCACCACAGGCTTCCCAGCTCTGACACGTGAGCTTTCATTTCTAAAAAGCGAAACATGTTGATCTTAAACCATTTATGTTCTACTGAAGGGAACGAGACACCTGAAAGGCCAGCAGAACCTTTTGTTAGTGCCGGTAGCACATCGGGAAAGAGAAAGAGGAGAGCTGCCACAGCTCCCACGTAGACACAGTCCTGGTTTGTAGCATTTAGAGATCTCAGAATCAAGGTTTTAGTCACAATTCGAGTGAAGTCTCAAACTTCCAGTGTGTGCTGCCTTGCAGGGAAGCCTGGCCATGCCCCCTAACTTGAGGGGTCCCACTGAAGCACTGCCAATAGAGCCACGCAGAAAATTAAACAGGCACTCAAACATCTGCTGAACAGCAAGATCAACCTCAGCAGGAAGAACCTCAGCCTGTTCCCTCCTGCAATGACTTAGAGAAGGTCCAACAGCCCAAAATAATTGAGACAAACATCTTTACCGGGTGCCACCAAGGCATTTATTCTCACCTTATCAAATTCAGGTGGCGGACTCTTTCCTCTGCACAAGTTTGACAGGGCCCAGACAGCATTTCGTGTCATTGTCAGCCTGGTGGACTTTGTAAGGAGCCTAAAGAGACAGTGACCATGAATTATAATCCTTGATGTGGAATCCAGCAAGGGAATCAAAAGAAGGAAAACTAGTCTGATTTCAAGGAAGTCAAACCACTATTGCACTTGCTGCAGCTCAAGCCATGCTGCTTGTCACTTGAGCCTCTCAATAAGCAAGAAGAGAAGTGACAGGCAACTACTTTTTAGGATAAATAGCTATTATTCCTAACAATGTAAATTGAAATGGACCAGGAAGGCAAAGGCCAAATTAGAACTGAGAACAGTTTGGGTTGAAGGGACCTTCCCAGCTCACCCAGTCCCACTCAACCATGAGCAGGGACATCTTCACCAGCTCAGGTCGCCAGAGGAGCCCACTCAGACAAGCCCCCAGAATCCACAGCATAAGCACAACAAGCAGACATCTGGAAGGACACAGAGCGAACCAGCGAGCCCTGTGACTTCAGCAAGGCAAGCACGCAGCAACAGCACCCGCTGCAGACTGAGAGCGGCAGAAAGGTTTGTGAGAAGGCATGTTATCTACCAAGTCCCACTCTATTCATCAGATACTTGTCTGAACTGCCAGTTCATCCGGTACCAAGGGTTTGATTCCCAGTGAACATCACCACACATTGCCAGGGAATTTACTCGCCCAGCTCAAAGATGGCTCTGCTGTGGTACCATGGGACTCCAAGAACTGCATTGGCAAGTATTCATGGCTACTCACATTAATAAGGGAGGAAGAATAGCGCAGTTAAGGACATAATCTCTACACACAGAGCTGTCTCCAGCAATGTTCCCCAATGCCCAGACAGCCTGAAAGGAAACAGCAACAGTTTTAGCATTCACGCAGTTTCTGAACAGAGGAAGAAAAGGGTAGTGTGCTAAAGAAGGAGTTTTCCCATAATTCCAGGCAATTCCTTCAATTTGTCATCTGAAGCCAGTTAGACACTGGTCACTAATTTTAAACACTGCATTTTAATAGTGTGCAACTCAGTGTGGTTCTCTCCCTACCCCCTGGAGTAAGAAGTGAACCTTACCTGTTCTTGAACATCCTCAAAGTCAGAGTTTAACAGCTCTATAAATATAGGAACTGCCCCAGCCTCAATTACTATTTTTGTTTGTTGGGAAGTTCCTGATGCAATATTCGTCAGTGCCCACGCTGCTTCAAACTGAAACAAGCAAATAAATGACAACAGTATTAATAAAATAATGCTGATTTAGCAAAGTATTTGCCATTAGATTTTGGCTACAATTCTTTCAACTTCTACTAAAAGGGTTGTGAGATAAGAAAGTGTATCACAATGGAACCTTAATACTCAAAGGGTTTGATTTTCTTCAGCAATAACAAAGCCACATCTGCTAAGTGCATTCTCAGAGGCTACAGCTTCTCAAAGGATTAGCAAGTGAATACATCACTGGTCACACCACATCACTTCACATTTACAAGTATTTTCCAGCAAGAAAAGTGAAGACACATAGTACATAAACATGTGGCGTAGAAAGTTTTCTCTATCTTGTGCACACTGGCCAGTTCTAGCCCACCCTCTCGTCTGGCTAACACCACAGTGATGCCTTGAGTTCAGGTGAAGCTGAGCAGCAAGTTCTCTGCTTTTGCCACTCATTCTTTGGTTTAAAACCAGATTTTCATTCAGTTCTTCTTGAAAGTAAGTCCCTGTGACACATGGCCTTGGGCCAGAGGGCAGGAAGAAAACGAAGGGAGTCATCAATTCGGATGTAGTTCCATGTATGGAAGCATCTTTAACCCCTACAAAGTAACTACAGGTATTAACAAGCTGGAAGGAATCTCAAGAAGCTGTCTAGTCCATCCCTCTGCCTCACGGCACGATCAGCACTACCTAAGCCATTGCTAACGCACTCTTAGCCTGTACTTAAAAGCCTCCAATAATGGAGGTTTTTCCTCTCGCAGTTTCTTCCTACATATTTATTACACGGCTCCACTAGCTCCCAGCAGAAGTATCAGGCACAGGAAGGTCAAATTCTCTTCTGCTGCAGCTGAACCATGTTATTTCTGCCAGCACTCTTCCAAGAATTATAATTTAGAGCAATTTATAACTTCATTTTTTTTGCCTAAGCACTACAGGCTACTTTTGTCTTCTGTACATCACATAACCCGCATCTTTCGAGTTCAAGACATCACTTTTCCCCGATAGCACCTGTGGGTTCACGTTGCTATGCTGTGGTTAAACTGCTACATGCCATGAAGCATTCATAACACAAGCTCCTTTACCTGTAACGTGCAATTTTCACTTCTTTTCAGGAATTCAACAAATCTGTCCACCACCCCCTGAGTGTTTATCACTTCATCTATCGGAGGATTCGGCTCTGCAACAGCAAGGCAGTGTCAGAACAGTTGACAGCTCTAACGCAGAGAATAACAAGCATAAACTATTACTCCATTGAACGATCTCAAGCTCTACGGAACTCAGCAGGACAACCCTCCAGAATCACTTTCTGTACAATCCGTACAACTGCAAATCATTAGCAACATGCTACATTGTTACATTTCTAGATGAAAACTTTCTTTCCCCAAGCTGAAAGCTGCTAAGCTTCTGTACAGCAACACATGTGCACAAATGTGCACAAAGGAAACGCTACATCAGATCCTACGGCAGGGATGAGTTATTTTTACCTTTGGAGAGTAGCTTCCTGAATTTCTGAGTGGTTGCTAGCTGTAGATCAGGGTCATCTGAAAAAAGCATCTCTACCATCTCTCTTGTGATCATTCCCTCCTGCAAAGATGCAAAGGAGACAGAACAATGGCTCCATTTCACACTAAAATGATTTAAGGCACAGTTGTGACAGTCTACCATGACTTTGTGCTTATCTAGGGATCCAAAGATTTGCAATTCGAGATTACAGGACACTATTTACTCTCTGGCAGACTTTTCCAGTTCCCTCTAGGAACATTTGCAACATTCTCAAAAGTGAGAAAGCAGAAACGTTGAGGTATGTTAGCTCTATGCAGTGCACAGCATTACATCTATCGAAGGCACAATAGCAACAAAAGGCGCCTTACCCCACATGTCGTGGAACTAACGTAGGAATCCACAAGGAGACTATCGAACATGGAGGCATCTTCATTGATCAGTTCCACGTTTCTTCTTTTAAAGAGCTGTCAGGGAACAAAACACAGGAGTCATTATTAGAAAGCAATGACGAACAGTCTTCTTAACTAGATATTCTTGTTCCTCAAACAAGATACCGTCAGCTTGACTAAACGCAACCCGAAGAGAAAAGCAGTCATTAATAACAGCTCTGTGCTCTGAAGACGAGTTTGGCATACGAACCCCAATAATAAAACGTGCTAAGTCTTGCCCTCAGATATGCAAATACCCAAGTCACTGAGACGCTGGTACAGGCAGGTGCAGAATTTGACCTAACAAGTTAGGAAAACTGGGGAGAAAGCAGCTTGTGCATGACACATTAATGGAGAAAGCATTTAGTCTGAGCTTACATCACCTGGGAATCACCTCTCACTTTCACAGACATGCAAGCAAAAAAACCAACCAGCTCAGAGTTAAGAAATACACATCAGCCCATACTTTCACTTGCTCTTCCCGCTTCTTGAGGAAATAACCCCATCCACTAATTAATAATAATAATAATAAAAAAAACCCTAAAAAACAAAACACCAGCTTAAAAAACAAGGATCTGTGAACAAAACCCTCTAGAATCCCCAAGGACAAAGTGTTTGGAAAGCTCTTGATGCGAGCTACACTCTGTACTAGGTACAAAGAAAATGAAAAGCAAGATCTCAGAACAGAAAAAAAAATAAAAAGACTGCCAACGAACCTTAATGCACAGATCCTTGAAGATTCCAGTTTGGCAGCAGCACAATCTTGGTTGTGTTATGGCTGTACACAAGCTACTCAAGATGACAGTTACCTGTTGCTCTCGTTTCTGTTTGCGCAGCTGAATTCCTTCCTCTTCTCTTCTCCGCCGCATTTCCTCAGGATTTAGGGCTTTGTTCTTGTAACTCTTCATTCGATAGTTATCCTTCGCAGGACTCGTGTTGGTCTCTGTGAAAAGAAAAAATACCTGCCTCAGATTTCTTGCCATGCTCTGCCGCTTTACCTGCATGTCCTTCCTGACAACAAGTTCATGCACATGGAAAAGCCACATTAAACAGATTTATTTCCCAGAGCTGGTCTCTACAGTAAAGCTCCAAGTGATAATGTGATTCTAACCTTAGCTCATGTGATATACTGTTATGGCAAGTGTTAGGAAGTTTCTAGGAAGCATAAGAGTAGATTTGCTGTTCCAAAAGGAACCTGGACCAAACTCGACAATATTGAGCATGTTACCATGGGAAAGGCTTCTACTCAATCAGCTTCAGAGCTGCAGAACTAAATTCTACTGCAGTTTCCAGCAGAAATTATTTCCCTTGTGTCATCATGGCATAAACTACACCTCAGCTTTTTCCCCCAGATTGGAAGGTTCACTGTGTACACACAGCAAAAATCCAACAGAACCCACAGCAAACCGAGGCCTTGATTTTATAACAATTTAAAAAATCTTGCAAAACCCAGAGCTGTCCATAACATACAGCCTGTGTTTGTCCCACCAGGAGCAAGTGCTCAGTAAGCAACCTACTCATTTTCCTGCTTCCTACCTGACTAACGCAGCCCTTCAAACCAAACTGCCGGTGTATTTCCCTCCTGGTCAGGGCAGTGACACCCCAGTTTGGAGTAGCTAAAGGCAACCAGGGCCAAGCAGGGACCTAAGAACAGAAGGATTTCGATCCCACAGCTGCATCCAGCTGGAAACCACTGCTTTGACCATGTCGACTGCTGTTTATACATCTTTCCAAGCAGATTATTTGCCTTTCTCAGGATGGGAAGGCAGCAATCGCGACACACAACGTCAGTGTGCCACTTAACCTTGAGACCAACTTGCTCTTCTCCAGGACTCTGCTGGACATCTTTGTTTTCTTCCAACCGCTATGGGTAGACGGAAGAAGCGTTCTGTGAAAGTTTGCAGCGTTATCTCCTTACCCCTCCTCTTTCAAGTGTTTAACATTCCTCAGCCATGTTGCCTGCAGAAAATTTCAGTCCAACTTATCAACGGCCTCCAGCCCTTCTGGAGCCCTTCCAGGATCAGCTGGAGAAGTTTCAGATCTTACTGCCCTCCTGCTGGGAAAGCCCCACAGCCAAGCCAAGAAAAGACATATACAATGTACAAACATCCGACACGAAAAGACGAGACAGCTGGAAAAAATAATACTTTAACTAGCTTAATTCTGAGAATTACAGAGTCCCTAACAAAGAGAAATTTGTTACCTTTGGAAAGCTAAGTCTCCAATTAAAAGGTAGTTTTTAAGAAAAGGAGGAGGAAAAAGTGATTAAGTGACTTCACACTATCCGCAGAATTGCCATTCAGTCAGTCACATAAATAGCCAAGTGCCACATGACAGTCCAGCTGCCTCCGAACTTGCACAACCCGGCTCAGCTGGGCTCAGCCTGGACCCTGCACTGCAACTCCATTTAAACCAGAGTTCTGACCCAGCTTGTACAAAATGCTGCTCTGCTCCAGGAACCCCCTGACCTCGGGTTCCTAAATCAGGGCCTTTTATAGCCAAGTACCTCCCTGAACTTCATTCACAGCAGCTCCACAGAAAAAAAGTCACTGTAATTCCAGGGTCATTACAGCCACGCCAAGATTATAACGGCTTCTTAATGCTGCTGGATCAGAAACCCAGCCTGGCTTCTTTCCAGACGATGCTCTTCCCATTTCTCTGCATTACAACAAGTATTTGCTTCCAACATTTTTTCAGCTGCTGGTTAAAGCTGAGTCACTGCAGGGACTCACAGGTCTAAATCAGAATTTGTGCTGCTGAATCAGACCAAAGTGACAGAGCAGAGAAACAGTTACACCAACAGATCCAACAAGGGCTTTTTAAAACCAGAACACCCTTTCACAAAGGTAAACTTCAGAAGATATCCATTACCATTCTGTTGCCGGGTGTAAGACACACTTAAGGCAAAGCCTGGCCAGCCCTAGAATTACCCCAGCTGCCATTAAACCCTGGAAAAGCCACCAGGTTCTGTCCTGTCACTCGTGCAGGTCTGTTTTGCGTGTTTGCTCTGCTGCTTTTATGTTGTCACGCAGATTATTTGACTGTTTGCTACACATAACAGAGGCAGAGAGTCCGTTCTCTTTCAGAGCTGCCTTGAACCCCCGGCCGGGCAGCACACGCTGTAAAACGCTTCTCCCCGCAGCTATCGGGGCGTCTGATGCAGCCACCACCGCTGGCTCGTTCCCTTCTGGTTTAGCTCCCAGGAGCCAGCGACGCGCTATCGCTGCTGGAATGTGCAGCAGCTTCACTGATGGTGCCGGCTGGGGAGGGGGAAGGGAAAAGCACAGGTTATCTTTGGGGAAAATTAACAGTTCCCCAGAGAGCCTGTCCCTCGCCAGGGTCAGGTGAGGATTTCTTTCAGGCTTTCCATGCCCCAGTGTAAAAAGAGTCCACTTATTCCTCAGGCCGGTTCTCAACACACATTAATTTCTATTCTGCCTCTTCCTGATCTTTGGACCCACAAAGATCTGAGGTTTGGGGGCTTTAAGTCCTCTTCAACCCGATTCACATATCCTGAGACATTCGACTTTCCTGAAGGGTGGACTGGTGACCTCTTAAGCCTGTCACCTCCGGTCAGAGAGTCCTTTGTAACGATTCTTATAATAAACTCTTGGACTAAGCCAACTCAAACTCAACACACGAGAGTTATAGGAGGTCAAATACAGCCAGGAATAGTCAGAGACAATGACAGAGGGCTATAAAATTCCAACAGGCTCATCCCCCCAAACACGTGCTTCACTCCAGAAACAAACAGCCCTGTCTGATTTGCTAAGCACGTTTGAGTTGATTCGGCCCTCGCCAGCACAAAGCTGAAAGGCTTCAGGAATTCGTACTTTCACTATCACACTATTTTAATGACCAAGCTCCCCTTTACAAAGTTCATGTTTGCTCTCCCAAGCTCAAGCAAACAAAGCAAAATACCCAAATAGCTAGTTAAATTCATCAGCCACCAAAGTTTTATTAAGAATTGAGCATTACGTGCTGCTCCACAGGGTAAATGGCACTATAGAGACATTTAGACATCGTTTGCATAGCAAACGAAGAACAGACTGACGAGCATTTCTAACAACACAGGTAAGACCAACATCACAGCTGCTTAGAAACACCACTGCACCCTCAAACTGCACCCTACAAGAAGGGTAACAACGTTATGCAGCCACCCCTCAGTCCTATTAACCTAAAACAATTTAACACTGGCAGTTTTCAGACATTCAACAGGCCCGAGGACATTTTTCTACTCAAAGTTGCCAGTTGAGATTTTACATCCCGAGCTATAAATTAAGTTTTAAAAGCCGTGGCGGACAGGGAGGTGCTGCAGCCATCGCACACACGGGGATGTGGCCACGGACCCGTCCTGGAACATCACAGGGCGGGCTGAGGACAGCAGGAGAGTTTCTGATGAGGTCAATTTGATCAAGCACCATCCCACCCCAAAGAGCACTTTTAAGTCTGGTTAAAAGATAATATTGCAGGTGAAAACTGATAAGACCCTAATCCTCACTTCCCAGAGGAACCTTCCTCTGCTGTGCAGAGAACCTGTCTGCTACAGGCTACATTTGCCTCATCCACACAAACCCCATCTTACTACCTGAAACCTCAAGAAAAAGACATTTCGCTTTCCCAAGTAGGAAGCGTCAATCCCAGGCTACATCAAAAGCGACCAAAAAAACCAGTCTGCTGTTATTAAAGTACCTTTTGAAGGGCAATACTCAGTTCTGGTTCATTTGGAGCTAACAGAGAAACCTATTTCCCACCTCTCTGGCCCTTGAAGTGTATTTAGCGCTATTGTTTATTATACCGACCCCTCTCCGCTCCTGCACAGTGTCAGGAGATGTATTTGCTTATGCCGTCCATGGCGACAGCTGCACAGGGACAGCGCGGGGACTTCATGCTGACGGAGAACTTTGATTTGATGGAATCTACAACAACCAAGGCCCTGCTGGGTTATTAGAAGGCCGGACAGTTCAGCAGGATCTCCCTTGAGCTCGGTCCTAAACTCTTACAAACTTCAGAACTTAAATGAACCACAGATTAGAGATTTGACACTTTGAAGAAGCCTCCACCACAGCAGCTCCTTCCACAACTGGCCTCTCAGGGTTTTTCCCTGTGGCAGAAGCAGCTCCCGATACCCCCCAAAAACCAGAACATTACACCATCAAATAACCCCCGGCGCCCCAAAGGCCGAGCTGGGGCGCACGGAGCTGCCGGTAGCGCTGACAGAGCCAAACCCCCCGGTACCGGCCCCGGCCCCGCGGGTTGGCCGCTCAGCTGAGCCCGGACCGGCCCCTGCCCCCAGAAACCCCCTCAGCGGGGCCGCCCCGAGCCCCAGCGGGCTCCGAGGGCCCTGCCCCGCCGTGCCGGGATGACTCAGCGGCCGGGCCCGCNCTGTCCGGCCGGCGGGGCGGCTTCTCCCTTCCTCCCCGCGCCCCCTCGGTCCAGCAGCGGGGTGTCCCGGCCGGCCGGCCGGGCCGCTCCTGTCCTCACCCATCGCGGCTCCTCAGGCGGCGGCTCCTCCGGCGGCGGCCACAATATGGCGGGCCCGGGAGAGGGAGGGCGCGGGGAGCGGACGGCGGCCGGAGCGGGACAAACCTGCTCCGCGCTGCGAGCGCCCCGCCCCTTAAGGCGACAGGGGTGGGGCGGGGCCGCTCTCTCCCGCGAGGCTCTCGGGCGCCCCCAGCGGGCGGGGAGGACCCGGCCTGGCCCTCGTGTCCTGTCATTCGTGTCCTGTCCCTTGTCTCCCATCCCCTCGTGTCCCATCACTCAAACCCTGTCCCCTCGTGCCCCATCAGTCATGTCGAATCCCCTCACACGCTGTCCCCTCACTTTTGTCTTGTCCCTTGTGTCCCATCCCTCACACTCCATCATTCATGTCCCATCCCCTCCTGCCCTGTCCCGCCGTGTCCCATCGTTCATGTCCCGTCCCTTGTGCCATAATCCCTTGTTCCCCATCCCTCATGTCCCACCCTCTCCCCACCTTCCCCTCGTGTCCTGTCCCCCTGTGTCCCCTCTTGCCTCATGACAGCTGACACATCACACACGAGTTTTGAGCAGAGAAACGCTCCAAGACGTCCTTTTATTACAAAGTCCGTCACCAATCTGTGTCCCTGGCAGCTCCGCAGCTCTGGGCCTGGCTGTGGCCGGCGCGGCGCGGGAGCCATTAGGTGGTGCGGGGCCGGCCAGTGCCTCCCATGGCGATGAACACATCAATGGGGACGTTGGGCAGCGTCAGGCAGTGGCTGCCGGGACATCGCCGCAGCTGCCTGTGGGGACAGAGACATGGCCTGGCATCGTCTGGTGTGGCATGGGGTAGAATCACAGAATCCCAGGATGGTTTGGGTTGAAGGGACCTTCCCAGCTCCCCCAGTGCCCCCCCTGCCATGACAGGGACATCTTCACCAGCTCAGGTTGCTCAGAGCCCCGTCCAGCCTGGCCTGGGATGTCTCCAGGGATGGTTCATCCACCACCTCTCTGGGAACCTGGGCCAGGCTCTCACCACCCTCAGGGCCAACAATTTAATCCTCATGTCCAGCCTGAATCTCCCCTCTTTAGTTTAAAACCATCACCCCTTGGCCTATGGCAACAGGCCCTGATGAAACATCTGTCCCCACCTTTCTTCTCAGCCCCTTCTAAGTACAGAAAGGTGCAACAAGGTCTCCCCGGAGCTTCTCTTGTCCAGGCTGAACACCCCAACTCTCTCAGCCTGTCCCACAGCAGACGTGTTCCAGCCTCAGACCATTTTTTTGCTTTTGGCAGCAGGACAAGCCGTGTTTGCCAGACCAGGGACCCGGTCCTGTCCTGCCCTCCCTTACCTCCCCACAGCCTGCTCGGCGCCCACTGGCTCCTGCGTTTCGGGGGGCACGGCTGAGCTGGGACAATCTCCTGCCTCAATGGGGAACCTCCGAGCCTGCGGCGCCCGCGGGGAGCTCATGTCCGGACCCTGGATGTGTCTGACCAGAGAGGAGCGGGTGAGTGAACCAGGCGACCCCAACGGGCCCCCCAGCAATGACAAAAACACCGGGGGGACATGGGGGAACCCCCGCCAGCCCCGTAACACCCGCACTGCGCACCCCCACTCACCAAGAGCGTGTTTCAGCCTGTCCCCCACCTCGCTGCGCACCCACCTGACTGATGCGGCATGACCTGCATCACAATGGCATCCCCGGGTTTTGGAAGGTCCCTCTGTGTCCCCCCAGGTGCTGCGGGTGCCCCCGAGGTGCTGAGATGCGGTTGTGGAGTTGCTGTGGGATGAACTGAGGGAGCGGAGGGTCCTGGCCCACACGAGGACATGGAGGGGTTTTTGCTGGCCAACGGCTACAAGCTCGGCAGGACCATCGGCGAGGGGACGTACTCCAAAGTGAAGGAGGCTTTCTCCCAGAAGCACCAGAAGAAAGTGGCAATTAAAATAATTGACAAGAAGGAAAGCCCAGAAGGTAAGAGCTGACCCTGAAAGAGCTCCAGGCTGAGGCACTGTCCCTCCCCAGAGGCTTTTAATTCCCAGAAGAATCTTGTTTCCCAAACGGAGAGTGGATCGGAGTGGGGGTGGTGCTGGGGGGTCCAGCAGAACAGCCCAGGGACCATGGTGGAGGGTCAGGACCTGCTTGGGTGGCCGCTCTCCAACCATGAGGATGGCAAAGTGCTGGAGGAGCCCAGCATCCCCCCTTGAGGAGCATCCCTGGGGAACAGTGCCCGGCCATGAGGAACCAGACACCTGGGAACCACCTTCTCTCCTTCTTCTGCATCCCAGAGGGGTGTCTGGAGCCAGCACCTTGGGGACATCCCCATCCCCACACCCTGGGCAAACCCATCTCCTCTCTCGGCAGAATTTATTCACAGGTTCCTGCCCCGGGAGCTCCAGATCATCACACGCTTGGACCACAGGAATGTCATCCATGTGCTGGAGATGCTGGAATCCGCAGAGGGGAAGATCTGCCTCGTGATGGAGCTGGCGGAGGACGGGGACATCTTTGACTACGTTCTCCGCCAGGGTCCCCTGCCCGAGCCCCGTGCCAGGGAGCTCTTCCAGCAGCTGGTGGAGGCCATCCAGTACTGCCACGGCTGCGGGGTGGCCCACCGCGACCTCAAGTGCGAGAACGCTCTGCTGCAGGGCAGCACCTTGAAGCTGACGGATTTTGGCTTCGCCAAACTGGTCCCCAGGGACCGCAGGGAGCTGAGCTGGACCTTCTGCGGCAGCACAGCCTACGCGGCACCCGAACTGCTGCAGGGCCTCCCCCACGACAGCCGCAAAGGCGATGTCTGGAGCATGGGCGTCATCCTCTACGTCCTGCTCTGCGCCCGCCTGCCCTTCGACGACACTGACATCCCCAAGATGCTGCACCAGCAGCAGAAAGGTGTCCCCGTCCCCATGCAGCTGGGGATCTCCAAGGAGTGCCAGAACCTCCTGAAAATGCTCCTGGAACCAGACATGAACCTGAGACCCTCCATCGAGGGGGTTGGCCGGCACCCGTGGCTGACTAACCCCTGAGGACTCACCCTGCTCTCCCAAAAGGGGACAGAACGTTTCTAAAATGACGATAAATTTGGAGGTCTGTTTCCCACCTATCCAGCCTTGCAGGGGGTGCACCAGACAAGACAAGGTCTGGGTCATATTCGGGTGTTTTTATCGACTCCCAAAGCCCTCAGTGGTGGGGAACAGGGCAGACAAACTCTCAGAAGCTGGGGTTCACCTTCCCGAATTAACCTCCCCTGAGGTGGGTGGGAGCGAAGGGAAATTCAGACCCTCTGAAGCAGCCCCAACCCTGTCCCACAGGAAATGAGAACCCTCAACACAGGCAGAGACTCTGTAGAATTCCTTTAATCGCTGTTAACTGCAAGTCTGTAAAAGGTTTGGAGAAAGTCATCGTTACAAAACTACCAGCTGTTAGAATTGTATCCTGGTTTTCACCCCAGCTAGAAAAGGCTCAGGGAGATGCAGAATAGTTCAGAACAGAGAATATTGCACAGACAACCAAATGGTTAATTTGACTAAAGAAAAAAAAAGTGACACAGATGAGAGCACTGCACCCTCGGGGCTCCATCACAGGCCCAGGGATCCAGCTGCAACTTATTCAACCAAATCCCATCAAATCCCAAGGGAACGCAGCCCCGAGCCCCCACCCGGACACCCCCATGGGTGTCACTGACCCACAACTGGTTTTTGTGCTACAGCTGAGTTTGAGCCCAGAACAGGGTGAGGCTGCAATGCATTTCAGAGGCTCTGCTGGACCATGCACCACGTGGGGGGCGAGTTGTAGCTCAGTGCCCAACCCTCCTGGGTTTTCCAGGACAGAGACTCCTGTAAGTGCCTGAAGTCACCACCACCACCACCACACCTGGGGGAGCAGCTGCAGTGGAGAAATTCCCCAAAGCAGGGGAGAAAAAAACCAAAACAAACCCAAAACCCCAACTCTTCCAGAGCAGCAAGGGCTCTGTCCTGTTAGGATAATTGTGTATTAGCAACATCCACTGAGGAGCATCTCATGCCATTAGAAGGGAATTGTTCCCAAAAGAGGGGAAGGAAGCGTTGCTGACAGTCACAGGGGGTTAAGTGGAGGAACCCCAGTGAGCACAGATAAACTGGTGACACTGGTGGCCATGGGACACGAGGGGAGTCAGCAGAGTGGACAGACACAACCCGCAGCCTCTGCCAACAGGCACCACCCACACTTGGGTGCTTCTGCCTGGGCCAGGAAAGGGAAGGGCTGAGGTTAAAGTGGTCAGGGGGCCAGACTGGGGCTTTGCAAGGGCTGAACTGGGCACCAGTGCGGAGCAGTTCTGCTCCCAGGGTGACCCAAAGCACTCTCTGCCCAGAAGGGCTCAAGTCAGAGCAAGCCACAAGTACTTTGCTTGGGAAATTCAACTGCAAGTACACAAAACCCAGCAGAGGAAGGCAGTGCAGCTGCAAAGGGGAAAGCAGCAGGTCTTGGCTCTTCAAGGAGCTGCTGCTCTTGCGTGAGGAAACATGAGTTTCCGTTAAAAATAAACTTCCAAAGACAAAAAGCCAGGCAGAAGCTCAGGGTTTGGCAGGGAGTTCGGCTCCTTTCGGCACGGCCCAGTGTTGGGTCAAAGCCACAAGTCGTGAGTGGCATAGCAGAAGGGGCATCTTCTGCCGCATCACCCGTCCCTGGTCGCTCCCTGCGCAGGGGGTTTTCCAGGGATTTTCCAGGGACGGCCCGGCCAGCAGCGCAGAGCGGTGAGCGAGCAGGCACAGCGTGCGGCTCTGAGCCTTCGAGCTGCTGGACTGCAGATTACGCGCGCACACAAGCACAACGAGCCAGCCGGCAGTCGGGTGGCACTGAGGGATCCCGCTGGGTGCCTGAGCGCCCAGCTCGCCCCGGGGACCCCTCACCACATCACATCTGCCTCCCGCAGACGCTTTCAGGGCAGTCGGTTTTGGCTTGGCCAGTCTCTAGGAGCTACGGAGAAGACGGCTCCCTAGCAGCTAAACGTACGAGTGACCTCCTGCTTCCTCCTCCTCCTCCAGGTCTGAAGGGGTCCCTCGAGTCGCCCACAGGATTGAAACTCCTCCAGCCTGGAACTGCAATCCCCAGCACAGTTACACACAAAGGAACAGCCAGTCCGTGATTTAATTCACATTCGATGGTGGAAATGAGCCTGTGAGACACACTGGAAGCAGTCACTTTATTCCCAGTCTTCCCACTCTTCATCTTCCAGCTGCAAACAAGAGTAACACCCCTCAGCTTGTTTCTGTAACACAACAGCCAGCCCTCAACTGATCCCCCTGAGTCAGCGCAAAGCCTGACACATCCTCACCCTCCCATGCCCTCCCAACAGGGATTTGTTTGCTCTGTTCCCTGTGGGGAACTCCCACACTCAAACAGCCACTCTCTGCTCCAGCGAACACCGGAGAGTCCCAGGGTGAGATCCCAAGCTAAGCCCATGTCCTCAAAGAGCAAGTCACGCCTTGGAGAAGCCTCTGGCCAGCTGCTCTACGCAGCCACATCTCACTGTGACGTGCTACTCAACCTCGGCTCCAGCGCAGGGCTGGCAGCAGAGTCCAAGCCGAGCGATTTAGTTCCTTGCTCTGAGGCGCTGTGGTCTCCCAGGGGAAGCAGCCAGCGAGGGCAGAGCTCAGACAACATCACCCTAAGGAGCTGCTGAGGGTTTCTGGGAGCAGCCACCTCCCCTTGACTCACCTCCCCAGTCACTTCCACCTTCGAGAGCGCCAGCTGCACCTCCTCTTCAGTCATGTCCAGATCGAAGTCCTTTTCCCAGTCCTCACTGATGTCTGTGCTAGAGCCTGGAAGCACAAATGTCACAATGGAGACATCAGAGCCGCACGTGCTCTCCAGACACTGGTGAAAGCACAAAGCTGCCCGAGCAACCCACAGAGCCCTGGCATTCCCAAGTGATCTACCCAAGGAGGGAAAGCCTCCCCGTTCCCCAGAGCAGGCTGTCAGCTCATGAACAGAGGCAGACTTTTCTCATCTAATTTCATTCTGCTCACACACCCAGTTCATGATATTGGGTCACCCTGCTGGATCTTGGGTTACTTCCAGTGGCTTTATAGTCCTATAACCAACATAATCATTATTTTGGGAGACCTGCAGCAGGTTTTGCTGAAGGCAGGCTCAGGGCACAGCCAGCTGTGGTCCAGCACCTGCTGAGAAGAGATTTTCACCATCTGATGTGACCTTGCCCAACAGCACAAGGATTTACTTCCACTTTAGTTTCAGCCATTAGTTAGACACTCTTTGGATCTAACCATCTTGGGTGACTTTGGCAAAACCCCTTTTCTCCTCCATCATCATAAAAATCAGGCCCTTTCCCCAGAAGCTGCCACCCCCAGCAGGAGGTTTCCAGGCCCTGTGCTGGCTCCACACACGCACCTTTCTTGCCGTTGTTGGAGGGAGTGGATTTTCCACTGTCCGAGTTCAGCTCGAAGACTCGTAGATCTGTTGGTCCTTCCTCTTTCAGAGTCTCTGTCCTGCCCTGGGCTTTGCTCTCCACATCCTTGGGCTCTGTAACAGCCGGTTGCTCTGAGGATGCTGCGGACTCCCGGGTGGGTGCAGAAGGATGAGCAGGTTCGGGGGGTTTTGGTGGGGAGCTCTGCTCTTCTGAGGTGGCCTCCAGCAGCCTCTGAGAGAGGTCTCTGGTCCTGGCTGGTTGCGCTCCGGTCTGTAGCTGCGCGGCAGGCACAGAGGCAGGGTTTGCAATCTGAGTCACAAGGGAGACGCTCTCACTGCTCTCCGAGGGACTCCTCTCTGCCAGGGCTGGCTCCGGAGGGAGGACGGCCCAGCTTTCCTCCGAGGGTCCCTTGGGAGCAGTGGGGTGGTTTCCCTCCGGGGCTGTGGGGGCAGATTCTTTCTCTGCTGCTTCTGGAAATTTCACGTTTGCACAAGGCAGGGGTGACATCCCCAAGAACTCCTCTGTAGGAAGGCAGAAGAGAAGCGAGAGATGTTTCAGCAAGCACAGCAGCAGCTGATGGTGCAGCAGGGCTGGGAGCTGAATTTGTGGGAGCGAGGAGGAGCCACCACCCTTTAACCACGACCTGCCGAGGTCTGCGCAAGCCCCCCCGTAGATCCCCAACCATCTGACCCACCTTCATCCTCCTCCCAGCCTGGCTCCTCTTGGTGAATGCTCTGCTCCGCTCGCTGCTTCAGAGCCTCCCTCCGTGCTTCATCCTGCAAGGAATTCAGCATCAGGAGCTGCTCACGTCCCCAGTCCTTTCCTTCCCAAAGCACTTCAGTGTCAGTGACAACAAGGCTGCACAAAAAGCAGCCCAGATTTCTGCTTTTCCAGGAAAAGTATTTTCTGCCTCTTTGGTCTGGGTTAAAGCTCCTTGGTTGGAGCACCCACCCACCAGGGAGACACCCACCCCAACCTACCTGCTCCAGCCGATGCACTTTATAGAAATAGCGCTGCCAGAATTCAGAGTGGGAAACAGCCACAGGGACCTGGGAGTGACACAGGAAATGTCATGAGTCACATGAGAGCACAATACACTGCTAAACAGCCCTGTGCCAGTTTGCCACACAACCACAGGCCTTTCTGACACCAACTCCAGGTCCCAAGCAGCTCAGGGCTTCCCTACATCACAGACCAAGACAGAATTTGCCACTGCAGGCGCCAGGCAGGGCCTTACCATCTTAGTGTAGAGAGCCCGGATGGAAGGGCTGGTGGCCAGCAGCTCCGCAATCTCCCCTTTCTTCTCCTCCAGGTTAAACTGAGCCAGCCAGGCCTCCAGGAGCTCCGCAGGGCCTGCACGGGACAAGCACAGAGACAACAGTCCTTGACATAAACAGGGCAGGAACAGTTTTAGGAAGTTTCAATAGAAAAACAATATGGACCTGACCAGCTGTGGTGAGCAAGGGCAGAGAAGGAAGCAGATGTGGGTCTCTGAGCCCACCCCACATCACTGGGCCTCTGCCAGAACAAAGGCCACAGCACCAGTTTAAACTCACGCAGTAAAAGCTCAGTCTAAACCAGTCCCCAATGCAGAGACCTCATGCACAGCCAAGGCAGCAGGGCCACTGGCCAAAGGCTCTGGGCAATCCAGGGTGGCCCACAGACCCCGTGCAAGGGCCAGCTCGGCTCGACAGCATCACCGAGCCCCCACGTACCATCAGGTTCATTGCAGTAGGTTGCCGGGTCTGACTGGAGGCTGTAGAGACGAGCCTGGAGGAGAAGAGACATGGGTCAGAGCTGTCAGTGGAGGGGCAGCAGAGCCCCAATAGGACAGAGGACTCGGGACTCCGCACCCCAGAGAGCAGCTCCGCAACAGGACACTCACCTTGGCACTGTCGTAGGGCTCTGTGGTACCTGTGGGCGTTGCCATCAGTGTTATCACATCGCAGTCGATGGTCTTATCCGGTGAGGGAGCAAATGTGTCCGAGATGACACCCAGGAAGTCAGAGAGCCCTTTCCTCACCTTTTCAGTTGCACCTGAAGAACCTTCTGCCCTCTTGAAGAGAAAAAGCAGTGCAGTCTAAGTGACATTGCCTCAGCAGCCTCAGTTTTTCCTGCACAGGTTCCTTTAAGGAAGCAGAGCGTCTCTTCCTTCAAAGAAGTGCTAATGAGGTGATTTCATGGCCAGGGCTGGGCTAGGAGCAGGGCGTGGTGGCAAGCACTAGCCTCAGGTGGTGGGGGAGCAGGCAGGCAGGTTTGTGGGGAACTGAGCCCAAGCTTTGCAGGGCAGGACACAGCCAGGTTTGGGGGTTGGACTGTCATGCTGCGCAGGGCTGAGGCTGAAAGCTTGTGTGGAGATCCAATGTCACACCACAGGGACACAGCCAGTGTCCCACAGGGAAAGGGCAAGCAAGGGAACTTGTCTCCACTCATCTCCAGAGGTTCCTTGTCACTACAGCAAGGAAATCCCACACAGTGCTCAACATCAAACCCCCACTGGAGAGAAAATCTAAAACCTGAAGCCCATGGTTGGGTTTTTTTTCAGAGGATCATGTCCTGGGACACTATTCACCCCCCGGCTTTGCCTTCTGCGACAAGAATCCCAGCTCTCTCACTGCTGTACTCACCGCCAGCTTGTCCTTGACCACACTGGCTGTGGCAGCGATAGTGCAGGCTGTGTCATGCTGCACTACTTGGGTGAACTCAGCCAGGTCCCGCTTCATGAATTCCAAAGCTTCTGTGGACTGTAAGAAGGTGACAGATAGTGCAATGCTTTTGCTCTCTAATAAAACAGCCGACATATTACAAAGGTTAAAAAGTGCAAGAGCCTTTAAAGCAGCTGAGCCCTTAGCCCAACCAGTGCAATGGTAAGACTGCAATAACCAGAATAATAATGGGAAATAGCTATGCCCAAAACATGGTAGAGTAGGAGGTTTTTTTCAGCTACGACAAGAAAAATACAGGTTAGGATAAGCCTTGTTCTGAGTTTTGTATATAATTATCACAAGCACTGCTGTCACAGGCAGGAAATTACACATTGAAAAGCGATGCTGCAAGCACATGCCCTCCCTGCACAGGTGGCGATTTTCACATCAACAGAGCCCAGCGCTGCTCCCCTGAGCCGCAAGATCCCAGTGCAGCATCTCTGGCTCCCAGAATTAAAACAAAAACACCTAAACTCCCTCCGCATTTACCAACTGGTCCCTTCCCCAGGTCACGGGCCGAGCTACAGCTGCACACCCTCCCTGCGCGTCAGGCAGCCGCTAAGGGCAGGCACTAAGGCATCGGAGCCGCTGCAGCCCCCGCGGGGACCCGGCCCAGCCCTGAGCAGCGAGTCTTGGGGCAGCCCCGCAGGCCCGAAGCAGCCCAGCATCTCCTACCTTCTCCTTGACGGCTTGGTAGCTCTGCTGCAGCCAGCTCCGCCACCAGCCCGCGTCCTCCCTGCCGGGGACACGCGTGTCAGGAAAATCCAGAACCCGACCCAGAACCAGGCCCAGGACCAGAACCAGGTCCAGGTCCAGAACGACAACCAGGCCCAGAACCCGGCCCAGAACCAGAACCAGGCCCAGAACCCGGCCCGCTTCCCCAGGCCCCGCCGCGCTGCCCCCCGAGGGCTGTCCCTCCCCGCTGCCCCCCGGTCCGTTTAATTTCGTTCCGCTCCGCTCGCCCCCCGCGGTCCCGCACTCACCCCTCCGCCATCTTGGCGGCCTGACGTCACCAATATTTACCGACCCCTCACCCCGCAGGCCCCGCCCCCGCGGAGGGGGCGTGTCTCTCGGAAACGTCACTTCCTGCTCCGCCTCCCGGGGGGTGGCCGGGCGGGAGCGGCGGTGAACGGTGAGCGGGGTACTCGGTACCGGGAGGAGCTTTGGCGTGGGGGGAGCGCCTCCCGGGGATGGAGCAGGGCTGGGGAGGGCGGGCGGGAAGGCGGCTCGGCTGCTCGTAGCCCCGCTGGTGGTCCCCGGTGCGTCCCTCCCGCTGACGGTACCTCCCCGTTTCCCCCGGTAGCGATGGAGATGCAGTCGTACTACACGAAGCTGCTGGGGGAGCTGAACGAGCAGCGCAAACGGGACTTCTTCTGCGACTGCAGCATCATCGTGGAGGGCAGGATCTTCAAAGCCCACAAGAACATCCTGTTCGCCAACAGCGGGTACTTCCGAGCGCTGCTCATCCACTACATCCAGGACAGCGGCCGCCACAGCACCGCCTCGCTGGACATCGTCACCTCGGATGCCTTCTCCGTCATCCTGGATTTCCTTTATTCCGGGAAGCTCGACCTCTGCGGGGAGAATGTGATCGAGGTGATGTCTGCTGCTAGCTACTTGCAGATGACCGACGTGGTCAACTTCTGCAAAACGTACATAAGGTCATCGTTGGATATTTGCAGGAAGATCGAGAGAGAAGCTGCTTTCTACCAGGCGGACAGCGGGAGCGGCTCTGCAAGAGAGGGCCCCTCGTTCGGCTCCAAGAGCCACGGCTCTGCCGCGGGCTCGGCGCTGCAGGACAAGAACAGGGTCACGGATTGTCCCAGGGACCCCCCCTGCGGCCAGTGCAGCGGCTGCCACCCCCTGGAGCTCGTGGTCGGGGACCCCGAGAGCAGCCGCTCGCCAGAGGATGTGAATTCCTCGCTGCCCAAGGGGGTGGAACCCAAAGTGGAGTTGGACTCAGATGAAGTGGAGGCAGGCGAGCGGCTGCCGCAGTACCCGGCCCCGCTGTCCCTGGAGCAGGTGGAAGAGGGGCTGCACGGCGGGCCGGCCGCCGACCTGCCCTGCAACAACTACCACATGAAACAGTTCCTGGAAGTCCTGCTGCGCAACAGCTCGGCTCAACGGAAGGACGATGTGGTTCATCACTTTGTCCGGGGCTTTGAGGGTAGGCCGGAGGATGCGGGGGTGGCCGTGAGTTCCATGATGGACATTCACAGCGACTGGTATGGTGAGGATGCAGGTGAGAGGACTCCGGGGGGGCATAGACTGTATAATTGAGGAGGAAAGCGCTTAGTTGTGCGACTTCTTTTGTTATTCTCGTTCTTGTTGAGGAATATGTTGCTGAATATTATGCCGTAGCAAAATAAACTATTGTTCTGGACTTCAAAAGAAAGCTGTACTCATTTATTCAGTGCAGCACCGGGAGGTAAGTATGTCTAACAGCTTTTACAGTCTCTTTGGAACAGCCCCTGGAGCTCAGTGTTGGTGACATTGCTTCAATAAATGATGTCATTTGGGACCGTGTTGAATGGCCGGCGAATTTTTAAAAGAATCTTCCTCTTGTAATGTTAGTGCTATAAGGAGCAATCAGAAAGAGAAGTTGAGCTGCCACAAGAGGGATCTGCTGTAGAACCTGACAGAGCAGAAGCGGCTGATTCTGCGGAGCTCCTGCCAGCACATCTGTTGCTGGCTGAGAGTCTGTTTGCTGGTACTTGCTTTGAACTTCAAAAGGGCAGAAATCAGTTTTATTCAATAGTGAAATTCTTTAAGAGCACTCAAAGCTTGAAACTCCGGGGTAGTGCATAAAGACAAGGCTTAACTTTTACCTCTAGAGGCAGACTCACTTTTCAGCTGCTGATCACGGAGGTTCCGCTGCTTTCCCAAGCCCAGCGCCTGTTGGGATGTCCCATGCTGGCAGGAACATCTCCCAGCAGTGGTGGCAGGGACCCGGAGAAGGTCACGTCCGTCTGCATTTCTCCTGGACAATAAGGATTTGAGCATTTTATCTATTCAAGATAACGTTCGTGCACAACTTGCCTTGTCCAAACTGCCTTACGGAGGCGGCTCTGACAAACACTGCAAGTGCCACTGTTGTTCAGGGTGTGACAAATGCAGCAATGCTGTGGGTAGCAGAGCGAAAACCTTTCACTGAGTATTCTGGATAGCAGGCTTATGTTCACGTCATTTCCAGCTCAAGCACGCATGTGCAATCTTAAAGCCAATAAACCAAATATTATCTCTCACTGCTTTAAAATAAGGAATCTGATAAAATCACAAATCCAGTCTTAGAGTTAGCAAAAGTCTTAAGTTATCAGAGCAGAGTGCTCTCACCAGATCATGCCTGTGCTTTTCGATGTGTAGCAAGGCAGGAGCATCTAACACACAAAATTTGCTTGTTTTTTTTTCCCCTTAAAATCTTCAGGCTGTTAATGAATCATTAAAAGGGAAATGCTTCCAGCATTTGATAGAGAACATCAGGTGTTAGGACAACATATTAGAATAGCCAATGGTTGATGTGCTTTAAATAGGAGTGGGGAAAAAAAACCCAAACCTTGTGTTCAGTTATATTTCTCTGCTAAAACTGAACATTGTAAGAATTCAGTGGAATGGAAGTATCTTTTCTCAGCTTGTAGTGCTCCTGCTGTCTTAGTGTTTTCACAAGACACCAGGAATGAGCGATACGAGGTCCCAGTAAAAGAATGGTTCTCTCAGGCATTTGAGCTGGCACATGAGATAAACGCCACTTACTCTCAAGTGTCCACATCGTTCCGGTCGCCTGGTCCCCTTCACAGCCAACAGAGGGTAAACAGGCACCTCTAGAGAGCCTGGAAGCTTTTCTATTTTAAAGAGAGCTCTAGATGCCCAGCAGGGATTAGTAATACCTCACCAAGGTCCGAAATTGGGTGAGATTACTTTCATTTGCGTTAATACTAGACATTCCCTTTTATTTTGAGGCTGGGTTGGACAAGCCTCAGTAAAAGGAAGGTTCTACAACTCCAGCTGCTTGGGTGTAACTGGGGAAGAGCTCAAGGCTTGATGTGTAAACGCTTTCCTGGATCGGTACCTGAAACAGGGAAAACTCATCTTGTAGTAGAACATCTCAACCTTTGTGCTGGAAAGGAAGCTCATAGCTGGGCCAACACTGAAAAACTTGGTAATACCCATGTTGATGTGAAATGCAATCTTCAAATGTAATTCTTTTTGCACCTCACTTCATAAATTATATGTTACTTGTGTGCATATGGTTCGATGTTTAGGAAAAGTAAAATATCAGCAAATGTATCAGAGTCCTTCATCTTGGTATTGCCAATAGAAAGGCTGAGGTGAATGGCAGTAGAAACGAGCGTTGATATTTTTAGATGGGCTCCCCACATCTAAATTTATGCAGGTTGTAAAAGCATATGGGAAACATTGCACTACTTCTGCCTGTAATTTGTGTTAAAGATTTTAGTTTCTAATGCTGTTTAACACTAATGGTATCTTAAAAAAAAACCAACAAAAAAGTAGAAGACTTTCTCTGGCTGAGATAGTGCAGAGACCTCGGTGCACTAAAAGCGAAATTTTGGCAATTAATTAAATGGCTTCTTAAAATCAAATTACTTTGGTTTTCTATTATGAGCCAGCTCACTTCAAGTATCAGCTATGTAAGTACAAGCAAGCTGATTTTCAGGGGACTTGATCACCTGCAGCTGCATGAATGTCTTCTGAAATTGCACAACTTACAGAAATTCCAGGTAAGCCAAATACGGAAAGCAGGGAGAGTCAATTAACTCAGATTTGCAGCGGGGAGGCTGAGCAGCTATCGGTGAACTGCCTAACCTGACGCCCTGTGTTTTCTTCCGAAAGGTGATGTGTTAGTCGTGCCGATCAAGCTTCACAAATGTCCGTTCTGTCCCTACACGGCCAAACAGAAAGGGATCCTGAAGCGGCACATTCGCTCTCACACCGGCGAGCGGCCCTACCCGTGCGAGACCTGCGGGAAACGCTTCACTCGGCAGGAGCACCTTCGCAGCCACGCTTTGAGTGTAAGTTTGAGCGATTACCAGGACATTTTTAAAAGATTTTGCTGTTTCCTGATCATACTTCCCAAAATACTTTGGCCAAAATGATTGTGAGAGAAGCTTTTCTAATAGTAAGTTTAAGCCAGTGATGTTCATTTCATTAGATCTTATGTAACCTCAATTTTTTGTCGCTGGAAACGTGATGGGATCATCTGCCCTACCAGCTCAAGTGCGGATGTTTTTCTGTTCTAGAAACAGACCCAGAAAGAGCTAAAGCAAGATGGCAGATGGCCTTTTTTTTCCCTGTAATGTTTCATTTTTAACTTCAGGTGCATCGATCCAACAAGCCGATCATCTGCAAAGGCTGCAGGAGAACGTTCACGAGCAGCCTGTCCCAGGGATTGCGCCGCTTCGGCTTGTGTGACAGCTGCACGTGTGTGACCACCACCCACGAGGACTCGATGCCCATCAACCTCAGCCTGGTGGAACCCTCCTCAGAAGGCCAAGAGAAAGGCGACGCCGATAACGACTGGCCCATATATGTGGAGTCTGGAGAGGAGAACGATCCGGCTGACGATGATGATGATGCCGATGCTGAGGACAAGCGGGAAATCCACAGGAGCTTATCGGACCGAGAAACACTCATGTAGCAGTGGGAACATTTACAGTGTCTCCCTGGCAGCGGTCTGTCTGCAACACAAAACTGCGTATTTGCCCAATTAGTGAGACTGTGTTGGTTTTTATTATTCCGTTTTTTTTTTTTAATAGAAGAGTGGGGAGAATTTGAATTTTTAATACTTTAAAGTTTTCAGTGCTGTGCACCAGGAATCTGTGAAGAATCTTCAGTCTGGGCTTCACAGAGGTTGTACTTCAGCAATTTCCAGTGATGTCTCTGCCTCCTCGTTCTGCTTTTGCAGGTGGAACCTCTCTGTGTTTGTTTGATAACATGTTTCTTCAAATAACGCTGTCGTGGTCCTTAATCCCTGATCTGAAAGGGGCACCATCTTCTCTCTGAAGATTACATTTAAAAAAATGTAGTTTTCATCCATTACCTTGGGACTTCTCTAAACCAAGTTGTGTTCCTTCTTTATTAGGACAGTATTATCTAAATTGTAAATCTTAAGTGTTTGCTTAGACTGGATTTGACTGGAAAGCAGGGCAGACAAACCAAGATGACAAAATATGCTGCTGCTGAAAGCATGGACAGTAAGAATAAATATATTCCACATGTCCTTAATTGCAGGTATTTAGAGAACAAGCTTCTCTTTCTGGATTGTTTTTAGTGCATCTTCCTCTCTCGAGAGCTCGGACTACAGATCTTCAGATGTGTCTTTAATGTCATTTAGACATTACTAGTCTTGGCTTGAGAAATATTAAGCATACCTTATGGTGTCTCGTGTCCTGATGTCTCAGTTTAGACCAAGCAAACTGCCCAATTTTCTTCAACTTTTTAGAGAAGATAAATGCTGCCAGTCAGGTGACTTGGGAATTCTGATTTTGGTAGTTTAAATAGCCAGATTCACAGCTGATGTAGCCAAGTAGCTCTTAAATACCAATAGCTGAGCTATGCACATAAAAGAGCTCTGTATACCCTTTTTTGAGCAAATGGGTAGGAAATCTCAGAAATTTTTACTAGCCTTTTTGTATGCAAATCTTCTTTCTCTTTTACTATATTTTCTTTTAGTCTTTGGTGATCCTTCTCGTGGTTTATGTTGTTGTGCGAATTTATCCAAGTACTGTTTTTTTAAAAAAAACCTTCAGTATGGACCTCATGTTTCTTTGCTGGGCTAGATAAAGGTTGGCTTTCAAAGGAAATGATGCTTTTTTGTACCTTTCCAGGACCAAGTTGATGTAAGCCATCAAAAATCAAGCTGGGAAGCTTAAGAAGAAAATGTAGCACCAACAGAAAGTCTGTTTGCTTATGGGTAACCTACTGTTTCCTAATGAAAAGACAAAACTGAAACATACTGTGAAATAAGACTGTTAATGCTTCTTTACTATGTTGTTCATAAGCATTTCATGAAAAGGCAAATTGTATATGAGTGTTAGATCAGAAGCCTGTGGACAGACATGGCTGACAAGGAATGAGCAGCTGCTCCCACTGAACAAGACAGTTTTTCTGGAGGTTTTTAGTATAAAGAAAGACTTTACACCTGGCAAACATTGGATGGAACTTAAAAAACAAGGAGCCCTCTGATTTAACCAGTTATTTTTTTGCGTACCTTCTGCTTTTATTTTACACACACCATAAGAACAATTCAGCTTCTCTATCTGCTTCATCCTACGGTGACACAGCAGTAGTTAAGAATTAGTTGCCAGATCAAGCAGGATGAGGAAAGCAGAAACAAGCTTCTTTTTAAACCAGTCGCTTTCCTTGTGATTCTTGAAAACAGCAGAAGGTAAAGAGACTTGTTTTGCAATGTCTCTCTGGTCTAAGTCCTTGGTGAGCGCCACCTTCACAAGAAGATACTGGCATCACTCACCACATTTCTTTTCTGTAACGTAAGTTGCATAAGCTTTCAGTAGTCCCTATTGCGGGTCCTCTGTAAATTTGAGTTTGTAATAGCTGAACGGTATCGTAGTGCCCCACAGCATCACGGAAATATCTCACTGGGACAAGATCTTCAAAAAACTCAGGGCTCTGTTGCTCCTGTTTTAGCCATCTGAATTAACACCCTCAAAGAGACAGCTCACGTAGCTATCAGAGTTGGAGCTGAGCTCCTTTGGAAATCCTGCTGTGATTTTAGGTCCTGGGCACTTTTGAAAATCTGAGCAAAACGTGGACTTGTAAATTTGAAAATGCCACCTCCAGCCTACTGGGGCTTGTCCTTTGGACTGCTGCTCTATTTTTGTCAAGTCCATACAACATCAGAGGGTGTTTTTATCTTATCTGATACAGGAAGGACTTCTCTGTTTGAGAAAACCTGAAAAAGTCACAAATCCATGTTTGTTGGGAGACTAACTGGCTAACAAAAGTGGGATAAGGATGTAAATGGGATCCAAGATGATACGTAGTGATCAGGCATCCCAATCTCTGGTCGTTCAAGCATGAAGATGCCACCTCCTTGTAAATATTGGTAGAGGCCACTAGATCCAGGCTGGAAAGTGGTTCTGGCTGGTGAGTGACGATTAACCTGGCCGAAAACTCAGCTTCTCGCATGGCTGAGCCATCCTGGGGTGGTTAACTCTGAAACCGTGACGACATTCAGAGGAGGGAAAATTAACCTCTGGCAAAAGTCTGTGTGTAGCAAGAGCTGCAGGAATGACTGCAGAGACCTTCAGCGCTTTTACTTCGACCTGTTTTCTTTGGTCTTAGAGATTGTTCTTGTGCGTCTTGTGCGTAGAAATGGAGCCGTGTGCAGGTTTGTGTAACGCCGGGGGTGCGGGGAGGGGGTTCGCTGTTCACAGTCCGGACCGGGACTGGCCACCAAAATCGATGTTTCCTGTTGATCTGTCATGTTGTGCTGCTTTGTTTTCAGTGGAGTCCTTCAGCCTTTGTATTTATTATAGGAAAGGATGTAGTTTATCCACATTCTTGTGACTGGGTGTTCGTGTGATTCTGTTTGCTGTGCTTTCCACTGCGTTTTTGGATGTTTTGCCTGAAATCTTCCGTTGTAGATCCAGCCTCTACAAGCTTTGAGAAAACGATGTAGCTGTTTTAAAATATTCCTATGGTGCTTAATGAAGACTCAAAATAATGTTTTTAGGAGAGTTATTTCTAATATAATCTCTTTCTCAAAGTTTTTTAAAGGCCATGCAGACTACAAATCTTGAAGTCTTAGCTCTATGTAATTGACTTTGTTTATGAGTATACATTTTAACGTTTTAACGTACTTTTGCACATAATTTCACTGTATTTCACTGAAGGAATACATGCTGCACTGGTATTCGTAGCGTGTTTAACCTCTTGGTGCAAGACCTTGTAAATCTTCCAAATGTGGTAATTTAATTTACTGATGTTTTGTAAGGTAGTTTCATAACTGAAGTCCTTTAGTCTAGTTGAAATGACAAATTCTTCTAAACTGAACCTTATTTGTAGAAGTGACAACTATATTTGTGGATCTTGGAGCATTCTGGAGGTTTTGATTGTCTAGAAAATAAAACCAAGTTTTTCACCTCTAGTGAAACACAACTTCTTTGTTTATTAAATAGTTACAGGCAGGTGTCTGGATAGTAGTAAATTTAAAAACAAAACAAAAACCCTACACCAAACATGGCTGGAAAAGGCTGGTCAGTTGTAGGTACATCAGGCCGAGATGTTCTCAGTTGATAATTAACACCATTGCCTAGTGGACTGAAAAGATTAATGTGAAATACTGTGTAAATTCCAGCCGCTTTCATGTTCAAGAATGATTAATTTAAGCTGGTCAGGTACAGAGTGGAGTCTCAACACAAGCAGAATGGGTCTCATGAAAGATTTTAAAAGTGTGGCCTGCATTTGAAAGAGATGGAATCTACAAAACTATGGAATTTTCTTGAAAAGGGGGAATTAAGCTGGTGAAAAATTCTGTTACAATACAAATGCATGTACATCAAATATTAATAAATGTATGTGATATACTGGGAGAATGTTTCTAACTATCAGAGGAAAGCCTTTAGAGGTCTTTCCCATTTTGCTACAGGGGAAAAGCAACATAAATGGCTTCAAGATGGAATGTCTTAACTAATGGAAAGGAAGGCTAAAAATGACACAAAGGACATGGCTGAGGCAGAAGGGCTCCCATGAGAAAACAAATATTTAGGAGAAATAACTGGGGTGTCAAGAGCACAAAAAAGACCCTGGTGGCAAGAAGAGGAAGGAGAAAGATACGAACTTATGAAGGTGAGAGGTTCAGGTACTGGGATTTCAGACATTTTTCTCAGAAGATAGGAACGGGCTTAAAAAGAATAATTAAAAAAAAAAAGTTACAGGAGGATTTGGGTCACAAAGGCCCCTGCTATACATAAAGGTGTGAGAAGAAAGCACCTGGGGCATCTCAGTCCCCTCCTGGGCAGCTGTGGGCGTGGGGAACGGAGCGGCCCCGGCTGCAGGGCGCTCAGGCAGCGGCAGCCGCTGGGCTGCGCCTGCAATCGGTGCGTTGCCCCTTTAATTGTGTCCCCAGCCCTCGGGCGTCTCTGTCCAACGCCCACGTCAGCAAATACCTTTTGTTTCTCTCACGTTCGGGCTTCCAGGGCTCGGGGCTGCGGGAGCAGCGCGTCGCCTTGAGCCACGGTGAGCCCCGACGCGGGGCCGGGGATCCCGCATCCACCGCCCGCTCTCCTCGGCTCAGCCGCAGCCGCCCGCAGGACCCAGCCGGTGAGTGGCGGCTCCGCACGGGCAGGGCGTTGGGATTTGGGGGCGGAAACGGCCCCGGAGGAACCTTGCTGCGAGGAGCAGCGAGGGACGGCCCCGGGCTCCGCAGTCTCCGAGGGCGCCCGGGTCTGTGTGGCCGGCCTGCGGGCAGCTGTCCCCGGAGCCGATCGTTGCTCGGGCTGCACAGCGCTGGGGAGAGACCCAGGCGGGCGCCATTTGCAGCCCCGGGCGCGGCAACAAAGGGGCTGCGCGGGAGTAGGAGCGGGCGGCGGGNGTCCCCGCGGCGGGAGCGGGGGCGGCAGCCCAGAAGGCGCCTCTGCGCTCGGGCGGGCGGGTCCGGCGCCGTCAGGCGTCCCGGGCTCCCGGTGGTCGAGCGAACAATTGGGCCGGGCGTGCGGGTGATTGACGGCGGCCTCCGCCAATGGCGAGGGAGCCCGGGCCGGGAGGGCTGCGGCCGCCGGGGTTCTGTCGCCCAGTCCCGGTTCTGGTTTCCTCGGCGACGGGGGTTTGGGCCCGGCTGGAGCGGGGCGACGCGGTAACGGCGCTCAGGGCACGGCCACGGTCCTCAGGCGCAGCTGCTTGGGGAATATCTGAGGGCTGCGCAGCTGCCAGCGGGTTGCACACATCCTGTAAGGAACATTGAGCGAGGGAACGTTGTTCTTAGAAAACTGAGGAGCTGGTGCCTGACCCCAGCGCGGGGAAGGACTGAGAGACATCAGACTATGAATCCTTAATGTAAAACAAAGTCTCTTCGAGCTACTCCCGGAATGCAAACTGATTACTGTATTTACAAGTTAATCTAGAGGGAAGGGCCGCCAAAGAGCCAGGAACGCATATTTTAAATAGATCGATAAGGGGAAGGGGGTTGTTAGGATTAGATGAATGAGACGGGTAAACTGAGGCAGGGTCGGGTGGTCTGTAAACTGTAAACCCTGCAGGACCAACCAGCGGGGAACAGAGGATGGAAATTGTGGCTGGGATTAGGGGGGATATAAGCAGGGACTTTTTGCCCTGTTCTGTGTGCCTGCCTTTGGGTTGAACACCCAGTCTTGCAAAATTGTTACTGAAAGATGCTTTGCTGAGAAATCCTGCCTGGGCCTATTCTATTGGCAAGATTAGTGTTTCCTACAATCCCGTCCTGCATCCTTAGGATGGAGACACTCCTTGTTGTAGCACACGCGTCTGTGCCACATGATGTGCACTGGTTTATCTGGCTTTTTCATCGCTGTTTTCTTCTTGGAAAAAAATAACGCATAGTTATGTGTATTACTTATGTAAATATATATTTAAATGACAAGATTATTTGTAAAGATCTCTGTAAAATTGGGTCTGACATATTTGGCTGAGTTGCACAACGCCGAAGTCAAGAGTCTAACTATTTTCTTTATTTTTTAGAGCAACGTTTCATTTAATCTCTTCTGGAATGGAGATTTCTTCTCATCAGTTTCACCTCTTGCAGCAACTAAATGAGCAGCGCAGGCAGGACTTGTTCTGTGACTGCAATATCCTGGTGGAGGGAAAGGTCTTTAAAGCACATCGCAATGTGCTGTTTGCCAGCAGCGGCTATTTCAAAATGCTCCTTTCGCAGAACTCGAAGGAAACAAGTCAGCCAACGACGGCTTCTTTCCAGGCATTTTCTCCGGACACATTTACAGTTATTCTAGATTTTGTGTATTCAGGCAAACTGTCTCTCACCGGTCAGAACGTCATCGAAGTCATGTCGGCTGCTAGCTATCTGCAGATGACCGACGTCATCAGCGTGTGTAAAACCTTCATTAAGTCATCGCTGGACATCAGCGAGAAGGAGAAGGATCGCTACTTCAGCCTGTCGGACAAAGATGCAAATTCCAACGGCGTGGACCGGTCCTGCGCGTACAGCGCGGGCTGGAGGGCAGAGAGCAGCCCCCCGCCTTCGCACTTGAGTCCAGATCAAGGGACATGTATGATGGGTGGAAACACGTGGAGCAATTTCAACTACTATCCGCCTTCTCAAAGATCCGCCCAGCAGCAGCTGTCCAAACACGAGCAGCGGCAGGATTCCCTCAAAAAATCCTGGCACCACCTGGGACTGCAGCAACCTTCTGACGTCCCTCCCTGTAAATCAAGCAAGCTGGAGGACAGGGCTGCCGAGCCCGCTGGCCACAGCGCTCAACCTGAGGAGCAGGTTCAGATCGAACCAGAAGTTGAATCTTCTCACATGGGATACCAGTACGGCCAAGGGGCTGACGCGATGCCCAGGAACTTGGCTGGGTCGCAGCAGGAGCATGAATCACCCCATTCTTCTAGTAAAGCCAAGCCTTTAAAAGCAGAGGAGCCATACGGGAGCATGCCCTTCATTCTGGGGGTCATGGGAAGCTGGGCCGAAGGTAAGACCGAGTTTTAATGCCGCAGAGTCACCTGTGAATCATCTGCTGTGCCCGTGAGAAAATGCTTTACTGAACGAATGTACAGCTGCCGAATGGGTATCTGTATTGTACAGAAATGTAAGTTTGGGAAGTTTAATAGTTGGGAATGATTGAAGTACGTGGTTTATTGAAACTAGTGTTTCAAAATACGTAGTCTTCAGAGTCTCTACAGCTTTATCTTGCAAATTTAAGTTGTGATGTTTTGGGATATTTTTAAGCTCATTTTAATACAGCTAATGGTCCACTCTTCCTTTGTTGCACTTCTGTGTAATTTACAGGAAAAGGCAAGATCTTTGTGCTTGAAAAGGCCTGTGATAACATTTTTTTAAATGAAAGTGATTTTCTATTCTGCACATAGAATGCCTTTTCCTGGAGCATTACATGACCAGACAGGTTACAACTTTTCTGTTGTTTTTTTAAAATCACATTATTTCTTAACAGATGATCTGCCCAGGATGAGGTTCAAGTGCCCATTCTGCACTCACTTGGTGAAGAGAAAAGCAGACCTCAAGCGTCACCTTCGCTGTCACACAGGAGAGCGCCCTTACCCTTGTGAAGCATGTGGGAAAAGATTTAGCAGGCTAGATCACCTAAGCAGCCATTTTCGAACAGTACGTATTGTTAGTAACTGCATGATTTGTTTAATGTGTAAATCTGTCTCAGCATAATTCAACACAGTACAAGTGTCTCTGGTTGATATATTGACTCCCGTAAAAGAAGAGGTAATAGAAAATTAATCTGGTTTTGCTGAAGTCAATTTGAAGCGTAATTTGTATGAAAGGGGATGAATTTATTTGTTAATTGATGGGTCGCAAAGGTACTGCTCTACGCAAGTCCTGAAATAAAGCTTGAGTGGGCAATTACAGCACTGTGGTTGGTTCATTTTTAATGTTTGATGACTGTCTATCGAAATGAGTTGACAGTACCATTTGATGCTACTCCAGCCCTGCTCTTTGTCATCTTAAAAACCACTTCTTTGTGGATACACGATCAAATGTGTTCATTTTGTTTTTCCTAGATTCACCAGGCGTGTAAGCCTATCTGCAGGAAGTGTAAACGCCATGTGACCGAGCTAACAGGACAAGTGGTCCAAGAGGGGACAAGACGCTACAGACTCTGTAACGAGTGTTTGGCTGAAGCCGGCATAGACAGTATTCGCGTTGACCTGGAGGCTGAAGCACCCCTGGAATTTCCACAAGACGGGGATAAGGATTCCCAGTGGCACTACGGAGAAGACAACAGATCTGATGTGGAGATCGTGGAGGACGGGTCAAACGACCTGGTCATTCAGCAAGTTGATGACAGTGAGGATGAAGCAGAAGAAAAGGAAGTAAAACCAAATATTAGGTAGTTGCAAGACAAGAATTAGGAATTCCCTGGAAAAGGGAGAACGTACTGTTAACCTGTTGTGACCACATAGACTCACTGATTTTTCTTCGCCAGATCCGGACTTGCATGTATTTATGGACATGACATTTAATCCATTTGGAGTTTTGTTATCAGAATCCTCATACTTTGCTTCATTAGAAAGAATCCATCCTTAATTGAAATAATAGACAAACAAGCAAACTGAAGTATGATAGGCATAACTTTTTATAGTAGACAATGGGTCACTTCTCAAAACCTCTTTCAAGGGAGTGAGGTCTAAATACTTAAAAAAAAAAAAAAAAAAGGCATACTTGCATTGCAAATTGCCCACTTTTTGAAAATGAAGAGATGTGGGTTTTAAATGTAATATTATCTGGTGATAAAGTATAAATACCCCACACACCAGATTATAAAGAAAACCTCTCTTTGGTATTCAGAAACAAAGCTAATCTATGAAATTTAATGAAGTCTTCATGTTATGATAAGGAAAAAAGGCAGCTAGTTAAGAAAAAGCATATAAATGTTTTAGCACATTTGCCTGGAAAAGCACTTTCTTGTAAAATTTATTATAATAAGGAGAATCTTTAGCATATAATTCAAGACTTATTTCTTTACGAGAAATTAAACACATGAATTCTAGTCCGAGTCAACACATCAGAGAGAAAATGGTTACAAATATAGATCATTAATTGATGCCAGTAGATGGTTTATACATTCTGAAAACTGAGAACTCAGACTGGGCTGTTGTAATAAGCACTAGTGAAATACTCTCTTTTTTAAAAGAAAGAAAAACCTCTGAAAAGTGGCAGAGTGCAGTGCCTGGTAGCCCTGCACCCACAGCATTGCCAGGGGCAGTGTCAGCTTCTCTGTGCCAACGTGAAGGAAACAATCCTTACCAGGTTACTTAGCTGTTGTTTTCTCTCTTTGTCCCCCTTTTTATTTGCCAATAAGAGTGACAGAACAATTTGTACAGTATATATACTATATCATTAGAAATGGAACTGATGTGATTTTACATCTGAAACCGTTGCCTACTCTTGTTTGTATTGACCTGTACACAGTTTAAACTGATGAGTTTTAAGATGGAGTCGTTATCAATTTATATATTCCCAAAGTCATTTGGTCTCCAAGAAAACATACTTGAACCTTTTTCAGTCTGTACTATATGCCAGTGAGAACAAGATGTACTGGAAGTGCTAGACATCATACTTGTGTAATTTTACCTGCAATTAGTCTACAGGAGATGACTAATGGTAAAGAAAGTTCACTTCCATAACAGAATAAGCCACTTTGTTTTGTTACTGAGCGACTTTGTGTTCCCCAATCAGTAAATGGGAGAGGAGCAGAAGGACGCTCCTGGGATGTTTTACTCTGCATTTTCTTGGACAGAGCTGAGTATTTCTATAATCTTCATCCTGGGATCACTGAACTCAATGGGTACAGGCTTAGAAAACTTTTTTTTTTTAAATACAACTGTGTAAGCATGTTTGGCTGAAACCCAGGGTAAATTACAGAACAATCCCATATAGATATACTATATAATCTCTTTCCCAGGGGCAGCTAAAAAGTCACTATTTCATTTTTATTTGTGTAAAAACTATATAGTCTCATTAGTATCATCATTACCAGAGCGTGCAGCATTTTCATTCTAGGCTGCATATGGGCAGCCTTGCACGTCTCTTCAACAACAGCTCGAGCGCTTCCTCCCAAGTTGACAGTGTCACCATTACGTGTCCTTCTCCTCAAACGAGAAGCAGCCTGCTTCTATGTTCTCAGCAGACAAGAAGTGGTATTTTATTGCTCCTACAGAAATTATCAGTCATTGGCTTAAACTTGGGCAGGAGGACAAAATGGCAGAACTTACAAAACTTTCTGATGACCCATATGAAAACATCTTTTCCAAACAGGACTTATTCTTGCCTTGATTTTATGTCACACTTCGGTCAGCAGTCCAGAAAATGGACTTGATGTGGAAACAGCTGGTTAATTTCTTGGAGCTTATTACTCCTAAAATGCATATTATTAAATAGCTAAGAAATATTCCTGAGCAACCTTAACAAAATCAAATATAGAACAAAGAAATATATAAAAGGATATGGAATGACTTTGATCAAATTTCAAGAGACAGTGCTTGCTGAAATCCAATTTAATAGATTTTTCCGTTTACCTTTACATTAAACAGTATACGCAATGAATTCTAGGTATCAGTGCCTGCTGTCCCAGAGTCCAAAGTGGCTGGGATTAGTCTGTGTGTGTGTTTGGGAGTGGATTAAGGGGAGGGGAAAAGAAAATGTCCCTCTGGGTCTGAAATCTTAACTGAGATTAGGTCAGACTATGAAGTGTGTCTCTATACCAGGGGACAGTTTTGGATCAATACTCAATCTAATCTGATACTGTAAATCTAAGAATACTGAGGACCAGATGCTTCAGAAAAAGGTGTGAAGTATCTATAACGGGCAAATGGAACAATCTATCCATATGAAGACAGTTTCTAAGTATAGGCAGATTAATTGTTGGTTTGTCTGGCAAACAAGGATTTCAACTGTTTTTATACGTAATTGTTATTCTCAGTAGCATAACTAGATATCTGTAGTAATTTTTGAAGTATCTTATTAAGTTTGGAGTTTTAGCTCAAGACTGTGATTCCCATGGGTCAGTTCTGGTTTGTATTTTAAAAAGGTTACCATTTTTACATTTGTTGCCTCAATTTCAGTTGTTCCATTATTTTTGTATTGAAATACAATATAAATGTTAAGTGCCTTATATTTCCTATGTCCTTCATTTTACATAGCCAGTCATGTGTTTTCCTTATTTTTCTCTAAATGGAAGTAATCCCATTTGTTTTCTTTTCCTCTCCTTGCATTGCCTCTCATGACTGTCTCCATACTCCTCTTAGGATCACATCCCACATTTTCATTATTTTCAAGAAGGAAAGCAAAGACCATATAGGCTTGTTCTCACAGGTTTAATTTACCTGACAATAACTGATTTGAATGTGTTGCTTTTAGCAGTTTTCCCGGTCACAAGTAGGACACCTGATTTTATCTTTTTTTTTCTGTTGTACTTCTTTCATCATCTTCATGTTGGTTTGAATGCTTTTAAATACACCTTCTTAATGTGTTTTGATTATTCAAGTACATCATTCTCTTGACACTTGCTTTTCCATTCCCCATTTCCATTCCATTTCCATTCATCTGACTAATGTTGCAAGGATGTCCACTTCAAGAGACATTCCTTTTTTATACCTTTACTTTCTGTGCAAGTATAGCGTCTTTGTCCTTTTCTCTCCTTTGTTACCGATAACACAGCAATGCTGTATCATTGAACATCTACCCCAAACCTTAACTGCTGAGGGCTAGCAGAGCTGAGATTTGAGTTACGGATTACAGCTAAACTAAACTTGTTTATCCTAAAAAAAAAAAAAAAGCTTTTAAAAATTACATTTGAATTGAAGCCTTGAGGCTAAAGATAGCTTCCTTCTTGATTTTTCTGGAGCATCTCAGGTAAGTCAGAAGTCAATTAGAAGGTTGCTATTAGTTGGAAGGCAAAATGTAGGAGAATGAAATAGAAGAAAATGTCTCTAATTCTGGCCAAAAGGCTGAGTTTTGAAGAAAAGGATATTATAATCCCCCTGTCCTTGCCTCCAGACTTTCAATGTACTTTTCCCGTCAGGTATACATCTGTACCAACAGTCTGTATGTCTGTTGAGTGATGGGTATAATTTGATAAGCTACTAAGAAAATCTTATAATACTATTTAGTTAAGAAATATTTTCTTTATAATTTAATTTAAAAAACCTCCCACACTGGAGGTTATTAAGAATATTTAACTCTTAAAATGCAGAGACATGTTTATTTGGTGCATTGAGAATTTTAAACATAGTAGCAACACAGAACAAAGGTTTCCAACTCTTGGCTTAGCTGTTGTATTAAATTAAAGACTGATGAAGTTCTGTGCCATACCCCAACCTGACACTTTCTGCTATGCTAATGGGAACTGTTATTTTAACTGTTCTAACTGAGCCTGCTTGGAGGAGGGGATGGTACCATATGACCTGCAGATGTTCCTTCTCCAAATCATTCAATAATCTCGACAAGCAAGATTGAAAGTGTCTTGTCTTCTAACGTGCATCCTGATTTGATTTTCTTTTTCCACACAGATGGGAAAAAAAGGGCAATCTGTCATATGCAGTCCTTTGGTTGAGGATTATCTCCGTTGTTAGAAAGCGAAACCTCCCTGTTATAAAAATTCTGCTATATTGAGTAATTTAATAGATCCTGTGCCACAGAACTACAGATATTTCCCATTCAGGTGGTGCCTTCCTTCCACATACAGAGATATCCAGACTGGCCTTTAACAATAGCGATGCATTATGTGTGGTGTGGTCGTGGGGCCTCCTGGGCAGCTGTGGGTGTGGGGAACGGAGCGGCCCCGGCTGCAGGGCGCTCAGGCAGTGGCAGCCGCTGGGCTGCGCCTGCAATCGGTGCGTTGCCCCTTTAATTGTGTCCCCAGCCCTCGGGCGTCTCTGTCCAACGCCCACGTCAGCAAATACCTTTTGTTTCTCTCACGTTCGGGCTTCCAGGGCTCGGGGCTGCGGGAGCAGCGCGTCGCCTTGAGCCACGGTGAGCCCCGACGCGGGGCCAGGGATCCCGCATCCACCGCCCGCTCTCCTCGGCTCAGCCGCAGCCGCCCGCAGGACCCAGCCGGTGAGTGGCGGTTGTGCTGGACACCGATAGGTCGCACCGGGCGTCGGAGCTGAAGGCGGCTGAGAGCGGGTTGCTGCGAGGGACGGTCCCGGGCTCCGCAGTCTCCGAGGGCGCCCGGGTCTGTGTGGCCGGCCTGCGGGCAGCTGTCCCCGGAGCCGATCGTTGCTCGGGCTGCACAGCGCTGGGGAGAGACCCAGGCGGGCGCCATTTGCAGCCCCGGGCGCGGCAACAAAGGGGCTGCGCGGGAGTAGGAGCGGGCGGCGGGGGCACGGGGAGAGGGGCCGTGCACGGGGGCGGTTGGGGCGCTGCC